>JAFEMH010002417.1:0-343968 GCA_022495995.1 Adenophora triphylla var. japonica
AATTGCCATATTTAGGGATTTCAGCAATAGATTTCCCATAACATTTGCTTATGTTTGCTTGTGTTTTCTAAAGTATCAGTGTCACGAACAAATGTGTCAATGCATCAATCCATAACAATAGGTGGAAATCGAAGAAAAATATGACTGAAAACAAGTAAAATCATACCTTCGTTACGCTGATTACTCCTGATTTTTTTGCCTTGGCCGGTCATAATGTCGGATAACAATGACGGAAATTGATGAAGAAGTAAAAATACGAATGAAAACAGCTCGGAGATGAAGAAAATCTGTGGAAATTGATGAAGAACAATGACGAAATTGATGAAGAACAATGACGAAAAATCGAATTGAAGGGCACAAATGACGAAAGCAAAAATCAAATACGCCGCGAGAAATTGAACCGGACCGAAAAAGCGTATGAACCGTCCGTTAAATTGAACCGCGGGTGAAAAACACGTTTTTTGTTAAGCTTAACAAAAAACGCATTTTTTTACAAGTTTTTTGCATTAATTAATAAGATTTTAGAATATTCACAAAAACATCAACTTTTTAAAGAAGATATCAGAAAATTTTAAATATGATTTATAAAAATTTAAATGACGTAAATATTTTATTAAAAAAATTATAAGAATATGCAAGGCCTAAAAATTAAATTAAATTAAATTAAATTAGATTTAAATTATAATGGTGAAATATAGTATTTGGGAAGCTTCTACATTTTTTTATTATTACCACCCAGCTAAGTCACTTATTTATTTAAATGCCACCAGTTAAGTCTCTTATTTACTTTACTGAAATGTCACCCAAGACATTTAATTTTTATTTTACAAAATTGTTATCGCACTCCTATACATAAGACATAAGTTTAGAATCACTCGTACCAATTTATAAGAGTATATTTTCACATTTTTTTACTTTTTCTTATAAAATCTTAAAAAATTCTCATATTTTATTAAACATGCACCTATAATTAGGTATAAAACTGAAGTTACATTTATAACCAAGTTATAAGAGTAATTTTTATTCATATTTTTTTAAAAAAAATTATTAAAAAAGTATTATATTTTATTAAACAGACTGCTCCTATACTTATGTATAAGAACTAAAATTACTTTTATACCTAAGGTATAAGAGCAATTTTTTTCATAGATTTTTCGCATTTTCTTAAGAAACATAAAAATCTGATAAAATTTAGGGCCCCTGGGTTAAATAACAAACCCATAAATACTCATGCGATATTCAAAATTCCATAGAAGCCCATCAATTCTCAAAAGACAAGACTATCCGTACATTTTCGCTCCTGTATCTTAATGTATAAGAATAGAGTTACTCTTATATCTTAAGCTATAAAAGAATTTTTTATCAAATTTTCTTAAAAAATCATTAAAAAAATCTCATATTTTATTAAGTCGTACGCTTCTATACTTAGGTATAAGAATAAAATAATCTTAAACTTTAAGGTATAAGAATATTATTTTTTGTATAATTGTTCACATTTTCTTAAAAAATCATAAAAAAGTCTCATATTTTTTAATGAGTTCGCTCCTATATTTAGGTATACAACTAGAATTACTCTTACACCTAATGTATAAGAGTAATTTTTTTCAAATTTTCACATTTTCTTAAAAAATCATAACAAAATCTCACATTTTACTAAGTAGTACGCTATTTTATTTAGACATAACACTAGAATTACTTTTATAACTTAAGGTATAAGGGTAATTTATTTATTTTATAACTTTTCACATTTTTGTAATAAATTATAAAAAAAATCTCATATTTTGTTAACCAATCCGCTTATATTTTTAGGTTTAATACTAGAATTACACTTATACTTAAGGTATAAGAGCACTTTTTTTAAACAAATTTCACAATTTAAAAAAAAAAACATAAAAGTCTCATATTTTATTAAGTTGTCCGCTCATATACCTTATATAATACTGGTATTACACTTATAAATAAGAGATAAGATTTATATGGCGGCTGAGGATTAATAATTATTTTTTTACAAACAAAATCTACAAATTTATATTTCATCTTTCTTTTATCATAAAATAATTATTCAAATTTATTTTAAATTAAATAAATTTGAATATTCAATTTGAGAAGGAAGCAATAAAAAAGACATGAGAAAATGTAAATTCTATTAATTAGAAGTCTTTATTTTTCTACCATTTGACTAAGCAAAAATAATACTCAAATCAGAATAAATTGAATATAAAGTAATGTCAACATTATGTCTTGTTTGGCATTTTTATAAAATAATTAGAAACCCCAAAAATAAGAATCCAACTACTACAAAATCAATATTTTTAAGAGGGTGTGGGGAAGGGAAAGAAGGACAATGACAAAACTCCATCATCTCATCTCCCACATATACCCTCTCCTTATCAAACAACTTTATGTCCTCATCAATCTTTATCCCACAATTTAATTTAATTAATTAATTTAATCAATTAATTTATTATTTATTTTCTTTTTAAGGGTGTGACACCAACTTTGTTCTTATCAATACATACAAACACTCCCTGAATTCCTTATGGGATACTGCAACTGCACCACACTATGGACATGGATGCTGCTGCAGTTTGATTTCTACTATATTTTGTGATTCATAATTTAATGTCAACAGAGAAAATAATGTGTTGTTGAACAATTATTTTTACACTTTGGTTGATATTAGTTGGTTTAGGATACAAGTCCAAAATCTCAATCAGTTGCATAAAAATTAGTGACAAAGATAATATTTCAGTTGCCAACGAGTCTTGACTCTGGTGGCATAGAGCTTGCGCCTTTTTTGGAAAGTCCCGAATTCAAATCCCCCTCCCTGTTATAATTTGAAATTTTGTAATTTAACAACAACGAAAAAAAAATATTTCCAAGAATATTATATTTCATGGCAAAATATAAATTTAGCACAAATGGTCAAATGGGGTAAAAAGATTATGTAATGCTAAAATATCACACACTTCAGAATTACAACAGAGAAAAATGTCTTCTTTCAAAACTAAGGTGGCAGCTGCCCCCCCACCCCCCACCTCCCCTCCCCTCCCCTCCCCTCTCCTCCCCTCCCCTCAAACATATGGCTACTGCCTACTGATAACCCCTAAACACTAGTACGTCGATACTTCATAATAAGTATTGTATTTGATTTTTCAATATTTTTAAAGAATAAATTTTATTTATTTGTACAGTAATTGTACAATCATAAAATTGAATCAAACAATATTATCTTATTTATAAATGCCACAGTTATCTTTAGATTAATTAAAATGAAAAAAATATAACATTTGTTATGAAAAAAGAAATGTAGAACATAATACTCCTACATAATAGATAGAAAAATGAAGCAATTACTATAAAACTGAGAACTGAGGGAATAAAGTGTAGTCATATACTGTATTTTTCTTGATCCATACCACATTTTATTTTACACTCACTGTGTTAGAGATATTATCACACATCAAAAATTGACAAACCTTGCCTATAGTATATAAGATTTTGTGCCACTCAGACTCCACCTAAAAACCAATTTGTTCTAATGGGGGAGTGATCCATGATCTTTATATATTATATGTAAGATTTATTAATTCCCGATATATGATAATATCTCTAACACACACTTGTTAAGGATGAAGCTCCTACAGAGAA
Organism: Adenophora triphylla var. japonica; assembly: GCA_022495995.1. Classification (NCBI taxonomy): domain Eukaryota; kingdom Viridiplantae; phylum Streptophyta; class Magnoliopsida; order Asterales; family Campanulaceae; genus Adenophora; species Adenophora triphylla. The sequence goes on from JAFEMH010002417.1 coordinate 3,652, forward strand.
CAAATCAATGGAAGGTGTCACTGTGTGTGAGGCGCCCGCCCCATCTATCTCCAGGCGTCCGCCTCATTTGGAACTCACCAAGGACACACCGTCGGCCCTTGAGGCGCCCGCATCATCAAGGCCCAAGCGGCTGCCTCAATTGCATCAATCCTCGGCCCAAGTGTTTCTGATCACCAGGCGCACGCTCAAGCCTGCATGAAGCGCCCGCCTCACACCTCGGAAGCTTCCTCAGCAAAACCTTTGAAGACTTGGATTGTTGTTCCTAAATTACAATAGTTTCCTAATCTACATTTACTTCTTGTAATTGGTAAATATTGTTCCATACATAGATTAGGAAACAATATATTCCTTGTATAGAAAGGATCCTACAATCCTAGCATAGTTAGGACTCCTTGATTGTACCTATAAATATTGTTCTATTGTTAATACAAAAAGCTAAGGCTTCTAATTCTTTACATGGTATCAGAGCTGTAAGATTCAAAGCCTCTCAACTCCCAAAACCTTTGTCAAATCTCGGCAGCCCCACCCCACCTTGGCAATGGCCGGAGCTCCCTCCACCATCCCAAACGCTGCCCAACCCGACCAACCACTTTTCTTGGTCAACCTCTCTTACTGTCGCACCCTCACCCCTCTAACCTATCTCACATGGGCATCTCAAATTACCTCCATCCTATTTGGCCTCGACCTCTTGAAATTCGTCGATGGCACCCACCAAAAACCCGATGATGACACCATCATCACCACTCCCGCCACCGTTGAAACGGATGATGAACCGGCCAAACCAGCCACCAACACCACCATTCCTAATCCGGCAAACCCATTACTTGGTCTCGCTAAGATCGCCTCATCCTAGGAGCCCTCATAGGAACCACTAGACTTCGCCGTTGCTCCCCTTGTTCATCAAGCCAAAACCTCTCATGAAGCTTGGACCATCCTCAAAACCACCTATGCCAACCCCTCTCGTGGCCACATACTTCAAATCAAAGACAACCTTGCAAACCTCACCAAAAATCAACTATCCATCTCCGACTACATGAATGCCGTCAAAACCTACACCGACAAACTTGCCATTCTAGGAAAACCCATAGATTCCGAGGGACATAATCTACACTATCCTCAAAGGCTTGGACTATGAAACCTTCAAACCCGTCATTGACTCCACCCGAGCCCGAGACAACCCTATCTCCTTTGAAGCCCTACACGAAAAACTCATCCAACATGAACTCACCCTCAAACAATCCAAGGCCACCTCTCCTCTTCCCACCACCGCCTTTACCGCCCACACCCAACCTTCGCCTAACCGGAATTCCTACCGCAACACCAATTCCTCTCCATCCCACAACCCGTCCTCCTCCCCTCGCCCTTTTAACGGCAAGTGTCAATACTGTCGCAACATTGGACATGTTATCTCCCAATGTCGCCAATTCAAACGCGACTACCCCGCCGTCGACTTCCCCCCTTCATCGCCAAAAGAAATCCAAATCCTAACCCCCAAGCCCACACCGCATCCCATCCCAACCCACCTCCCCCTCCATCTTGGCTTGTCGATAGTGGCGCAACCAACCACATCACCAATGACCTCTCCAATCTTGCCCTTCACACACCCTACAATGGCAGTGACGACGTCATCATCGGCGATGGTTCTTCTCTTCCAATCTCTCATATAGGTTCCTTCTCTCTCCCCACATCCTCCTCTTCTCTTAAATTTAATAATATCTTACATGTTCCTCTCATTACTCGCAATATTCTATCTGTGTCTCAATTTTGTCGTGACAACAATGCCATCATTGAATTCTCACACTCTTCTTTTCTTATCAAGGACAAAGCCACGAGTCAAACTCTTATCCATGGAAACCTTGAGGATGGCATCTACATTTGGCACCCTCCGCCCATTCAAGCTCATTCAAGCTCTCTCTCCTCGCAGCTGTGGCATCATAGATTAGGACATCCCTCTTCCCCCATTCTTAGTCTTTTACGTAGCAAATTCAGTTTATCTACTCCCTCTAGCTTACCTCCATGTAATTCTTGCTTTATTAATAAAAGTCACAAGCTGCCTTTTGCATCTTTCACTATTGTCTCACATGCTCCTCTTGATCTTATTTTTTCGGATGTATGGACATCTCCAATTCACTCACTTGACAACTTCAAATACTATGTCATCTTTGTCGATCACTTCACCAAATATATTTGGTTTTACCCTCTCAAACACAAATCCGACACCTACAACACCTTCCTCCGCTTCAAAGCTTTAGTCGAAAAATACTTCAAACGTCCCATCATACAAATCTACTCCGACAATGGGGGTGAATATCTCAAACTCACACCCAATCTTGGTCAAAATGGTATCACCCACCTCACCACACCCCCTCACACTCCTGAACACAACGGGTACGCCGAACGTCGTCACCGCCACATTGTTGAAACCGGCCTCACTCTCCTCTCCCATGCCAACCTACCCCTCACCCTTTGGCCACCATGCTCTCACGGCTGCCACATACCTCATAAAGCAGATTACCCACCCCCACCCTAAACAATGATTCCCCCTACTTCCGCCTTTTTCGCTCCCCTCCAAACTGCACCAAGCTACGTAGTTTTGGTTGCCTTTGCTATCCATGGCTTCGCCCATACACCACCCACAAACTTGACCCAAAATCCACCCCTTGTATCTTCGTCGGTTACTCACCCACGCAAAGCGCATATCACTGCCTTGACCCTACCTCCCATCGTGTCTATACCTCCCGCCATGTCCGCTTTGTTGAAAACACTTTCCCCTACAACTCCCTCACCACCTCATCTCCCACTTCTTCCTCTCCCCCTTCCTCTGAATGGCACACACTTTTTCTCCCCATCTTAAACACTACCTCTTCCATCCCAACTCCCCCCAACCCCAACCCCCTCCGCCATCCCCCACCCCCCTCCCCAGCTCATCCCACTCCCAATCCCACCCCTAATGAACCCCCTTCCCCAACTCAACTTGACACCACACCACCCACTCCCAACCCACCATCCCCTCTACCTCCCACCCGTACCATCACCACTAGACTTTCCCATGGCATCACCAAACCCAATCCCAAGTATGCCAACCTATCCCTCCTCACTTCTCCCACTAGCCTTCCCACCACCACCAAACAAGCCCTATCCATTCCTCATTGGCGCAATGCCATGATTGAAGAGTTCCAAGCCCTAACCCGCAACAACACTTGGTCCTTAGTATCATCCACATCAGCCCATAACATTGTTGGTTGCAAGTGGGTCTTTCGCGTCAAATACAACCCCGATAACACCATTCAGAAATACAAGGCCCGACTTGTCGCCAAAGGCTTTCACCAACAACCTGGTGTCGATTACACCGAAACCTTTAGCCCCGTTGTCAAACCAGCCACTGTCCGGCTACTTCTATCCCTTGCCACAACCAACCATTGGCCCCTTCGCCAACTTGATGTCAACAATGCCTTCCTTCAAGGCACCCTCTCTGAAACTGTTTTTATGACACAACCCCCTGGCTTTGAGGACTCCACCAACCCATCTTTTGTTTGTCGCTTGTCAAAAGCCATCTATGGTCTCAAACAAGCTCCCCGGGCATGGTTTCAAGAACTCAAAACCTACCTCACCACATATGGCTTCCAGCCCTCCCTAGCCGATCCCTCCCTGTTTATTTTCAGCAAATCCCCACATCCAATTTACCTACTTGTCTATGTTGATGATATCATTGTCACCGGCCCTTCTCCCTCTCACATTCAGTCCTTCATCTCCAACCTATCCAACCGGTTCTCCCTCAAGGACCTTGGCCCCTTGTCCTACTTCTTGGGTGTTGAAGTCACTCCTAACCATAATGGGCTCCTACTCACTCAAACCAAATACATCCATGACGTTCTCACCGTCACAACATGATTGATTGCAAGCCGCTTCCCACTCCCGTGGTAACATCACCTCCCTCACACGATCCACCGCCACTCCAGTTTATTGACCTACTTCCTATCGTGCTATTGTTGGTGGACTTCAGTACTTATCCCTCACTCGTCCCGACATTGCATTCTCGGTCAACAAACTTGCGCAATTCATGCAAAACCCTCAATCCTCTCATTGGGCTGCATTGAAGCGCCTTCTACGCTATCTTCATGGCACTATGCACCTTGGTCTTCAGATTTTTGCAAAGTCTCCTCCTCTCTTCATGCCTTCGTGATGCGGATTGGGCGGAGACAAGGATGATTTTGTATCCACTTCTGGCTTACTTGTCTTCCTAGGCAAGAATCCGGTTACTTGGTCTTCCCGGAAACAACGTGCCCTTGCTCGATCTACCACCGAAGCCGAATTCCGCGCTATTGCCGACACCGCTGCAGTAACTTACATGGGTTGGGAACTTACCACCGAGCTTGGCTTTCCATCACATGCTACACCTGTGATTTATTGTGATAACCTTGGTGCCACTACCTACTCTGCAAACCCGGTCTTCCACTCTCGTATGAAGCACGTGGCTCTCTCATTTCACTTTGTTCGTGAGCAAATTCAGTCCGGTTCCCTCCGAGTACAACACATTGCTGGCACGGATCAACTAGCCGATGTTCTAACCAAGCCTATCTCTCGTATACGCTTCCAACTACTTCTCTCCAAGATTGGTCTTCTCCAAGGATCGTCCATCTTGCGGGGGCGTGTTAAGGATGAAGCTCCTACAGAGAACAAATCAATGGAAGGTGTCACTGTGTGTGAGGCGCCCGCCCCATCTACCTCCAGGCGTCCGCCTCATTTGGAACTCACCAAGGCCACACCGTCGGCCCTTGAGGCGCCCGCATCATCAAGGCCCAAGCGGCCGCCTCAATTGCATCAATCCTCGGCCCAAGTTTCTGATCACCAGGCGCACGCTCAAGCCTGCATGAAGCGCCCGCCTCACACCTCGGAAGCTTCCTCAGCAAAACCTTTGCAGACTTGGATTGTTGTTCCTAAATTACAATAGTTTCCTAATCTACATTTACTTCTTGTAATTGGTAAATATTGTTCCATACATAGATTAGGAAACAATATATTCCTTGTATAAAAAGGATCCTACAATCCTAGCATAGTTAGGACTCCTTAATTATACCTATAAATATTGTTCTATTGTTAATACAAAAAGCTAAGGCTTCTAATTCTTTACAACACTTTCAAGACATAAGTTAATTGTAAGTCGGACCTCATTGATCAACTATAAGGAACAAGCTTAAAAATTAGCTAACTCTGTCACTCCCCGACCTTATATATTGTTGGCCTACCAAACCACATTCTACTATACAATATCTTGCCTATGTTTGATTTCTTGGTTTCGTTTTTTTTTCCTCACAATTTATTCTTTAATTTTATAATAATTACTATGTGATAAACTATAGGAAATAGGAACATGTGATCCAGAGGTCGTAATATAACTCCCTTTTTTATTTGTGTGGTTAAAATTAATGTGAATTTTATTTAATTAAGTTTGACCGCATAATTAAATTAAAAAACAAAGAAAAATAAAAAAATGAAATGGCACATTGCAATAGGGGTGGACATGATTCGGTTTGGTTCGGTATGGAAGGAATTTGGAGACCAAACCGCTAGTACTCGGTTTGGGAAAATCCCAAACCAAACCGAATCATAGAAAATTTCAAACCAAACCAAACCAAACCACCTCGTTTTGGTTCGGTTCGGTCTCAAATCACTGTTTCATAAACGGTTCAAACCGTGGTCCGAACTGCGGTCTAGACCGCTATCCGAACTACAAACCTGTCCAACTAAAACCGTTGCTCTTTACATATTTTTTTTTATCAAACTAGCAATCATATATATTAAACATAAAACACAAATACTACTATCCAAATAGGAATGAGAGATAAACAAACAGGGAAATTACCGACGACGACCGGCGGCGATTTTGACGACGGAGAGAATCGGATTCCGCCGCACGAGTTCTTGGCGAGGCAGATGGCGAGCACGAGAATCGCGTCGTATTATGTACACGAAGGGATTTGGGAGGACTTTGAAAGGAAGGGATCTGAGGAAGTTTTTTGGTGATAGAGAGAGAAAGAAGAGAGAAGAGAGAAACAAGGCGAGAAATAAGATATGGAAAATGAGGAGGCAGTTTGAGTTAAGGAGTTTCAATCTAGGGTTTTCAAAGCAGTGGTTGTGATTCATCTTTAATTTTTAATGAACGGCTAGTATTTCGGTTCAAGAATTTCATGGTTCGGTTTTGTGGTTCGATTTCACGGTTTCAAATCGCGGTTCGGTCTGAATCGGTTTGGTTCGGTTTTGAGGTTCCAGACTGCGAGCTGAACCGAACCACACGATTTATTAAATTTTCAAACCAAGCTAAACCATTTATAGAAAAAAACCAAACCAAACTGCGTGGTTTGATTCGATTCGATCTCAAACCGCAGTTTGAACCGAACCATGTCCACCCCTACATTGCAATTAGTCTCTACGGTACAATAGTAAGATGACTCTTGCAACAGTTTCAAATTCTTAAGGAATGAGAGATATACATAATTAATTTGGTATTCAAAAATTTTCAGATGTTAAAGTAATTGTCTTACTTCTTGTTATATTATTTGTTTTCTCTCCTTTGTCGAGAATCTTTGTCCTTTCTCCGTGTTGAGAGCATTTGTATTTTATATGTATTCTTTGTTGCAATACTTTCGATACTTGGTTGGACATTTCTTACCTAGTCAAATGCATTACTTTGTCTTGTTTTCAACGCCAATTTTTTTTCGTTTTGGGGTTTTCAGAAGGCTAGTGTTAAGTCGTACCCAAGTATAAAGCGTTGAACGTCACAAGTCATTATTCGTAATGGTTTTGATTGGAGATGTGGTTTAGAATTATACATTCCTAATCAAGATATATTAGGCTCTTTTATTGTTACAGACATATTGCTGGTGATTGCTCGTCTTTGTAAAAATCATTATCGTTGGGATTAGGGGTGTAAATGGTTCGTTTTCGGCCAAGTTACGGACCGAACCACTATTAATCGTTTTGAAAAAATCTCAAATCGAATTGAACCATTAAAAATTTCAAACCGAATCAAACCAAACTGCCATGGTTTGGTTCGGTTTGGTTCGAACCGCGGTTTGATTTTACGGTTCGAACCGCGGTTTGAACCACAATTCAAACCATGAAATAGAAAATTGCTTAAACCATTAATTAGAACATGATTTCATACTACACAATTCATTGTTACGTTTGTTTGAACTTTCCCGACATAACATATAAACCCTCCGTCCCACGTAAGTGTGGATTTATTTCCATTTTGGTCCGTCCTACATCAGTGTGGATTACCAAAAATGGAAATAAATATTCACTATTCCACCCACCCATTCTCTCTCCTACTTCACTTTTACACTCACAACATTCTCTCTCCTAACTATTCCTCCCACTCATTCTCTCTCCTATTTAATTTTTCATACTCACAAACACCTCCTCCACCTATTTCTCTATCCTACTTTTCCTTAATTATCACACCCAAAAAGTAAGTCCACAGTTACGTGGGATGGAGGGAGTATAAAAGATTTCATATTTCAACACAACTTGAAATTGTGCTTCAATGTTTATGATAACGACATGCCATTTGAGTAGTTGAAATTGTATGTGCTAAATAGTGAATTAACATTATTACAAGAAGATTAACCAAAAGAAAAAAGGGTTATGTGTTGGAACATTAACGATCCATTAACCATGAACCGACTCACAACTAGATTAAGAAGAGAAGGAGAAGAAGAAGAAGAAGAAGAAGAATAATACGGAAGCGTGTACCTTGTGATTCCATGATTGTGTTCTTGATCTTGTTCTTGAATAAATGAAAAAGTAGGAAAGAGTAGATCTTCTAAATGATAGTGCCCACACTATAATCTTCTTGATGAATGAAGAGAATTCTTATGACTGAATTGTATATGTAACTAGTGTCTCTAATGGCTGATGGATAGCATTTATATAATAAGAGAAGGGGCACTTCATTTAGGGACTACACCCTTTCATAAAGATGATGGTGTGAAGTTACCATTATGCCCATCATTTAATGGTACTTACACCTAATGGAATTCTACAGATTTTGTCTATACTTTAACATTATTAAATGATTATAAAAAATGGAATTAAATAACACATATTAATTAATGCATGTTCTAACAATCTCCCACTTGGATTAATATTAATATGTATCTTTTACTAAATAAATTCCTTAATCATTTATAACATGAATGACAACCCTTATGTGCACGTTTATTGTCATCCAACACAATCCCGTCCATTAGTTTTATAAGTATAGGGACTAAAGGGGCAGTCGTTGTAATTGATTCACAACTAAACCCACATTAATCACATATATATATTCAACTAAATGACATAGATTAAGTATAGATATGTAGCATGGAATATTAATGAATATATATGAAGAACACATATATATATTCTCCAACTAGTCCTACTTAACCAAATGAGATCAATATAAATAAAAACAACACAAAGAAATAGAAAACAACACAAACTCCCACTGATTTAAGCATTATCAAAATTGTTTCACCCATATGAGCAGTATGCTCGTGAAACATCAAATGATATTATGCTTTACAAAATGGATCCAATAACATGGAGTTTGATCCTATAAGTTGTATATCTATTTTTTCATTTTATACTTATTTCTCTTCAACAAGAGACATAACCATATGATGTCTTTCGACATCTTTGCATCCACTAAAACATAATCAGAATACTTAATGATCTCAAAATGATCCTATTTTATATACATAAGCATGTAGTTTAATGTTTTATAGGTACTTCATCATTCTTTTGGATGCGACTTAATGTTCTTCTTTCCGAATTGCTTTGATATTGACCAAGCATTCTAATAATAAATACAAGGTCTGTACGAGTACAGACTTGCGCATACATTAAGCTTCCTACTGCCGGTGCATAAGAGATATTTTTCATATACTTGGATTCAAAATTAATTTTAGGACATTGCTTTAGACTGAATTTATCTCCCTTAGAGATAGGGGTGTCATGTGATTTACAATTTTCCATGCTAAACCTTTGTAATACCTTCTCTATATAGCTCTTTTGTGATAATCCCAAAATACCTCGTGAATGATCACGATGAATTTGGATTCCTAATACAAAAGATGCCTTACCAAGATCTTTCATCTCAAATTTGTTTGAGAAATTTCTTAGTTTCTTTTAGAAGGTCCTTATCATTACTAGCAAGAAAAATATCATCCACATATAAGACCAAAATAATAATTCTACTCCCACTGAACTTATGGTACACACAATTTTTATCAAGATTCATTTCAAAGCCAAATGAAAGAATAACTTGGTTAAATTTTAAGTACCATTGACGAGATGCTTACTTAAGCCCATAAATGAATTTCTTAAGTTTACAAACCAGTTGACTAGTTTGATATGAATTAGTCACCATTTCTGGTTTCTTCATATAGATAGTTTCCTCAATGTTGCCATTGAGAAAAGCTGTCTTAACATCCATTTGATGAAGCTCAAGATCATAATGTGCCACTAATGCCATAATAATCATAAAAGAGGTTTTAGAAGATTTCGAAAAAAATATTTCTTTATAATCAATGCCTTCCTTTTGAGTAAATCATTTAGTAACAAGACGTGCCTTATATCTTTCCATATTACCTTGCTAATCCCTTTTGATTTTAAATATCAATTTATAACCAATAGGTTTTACACCTTCAGGTAATGGGACAAGATTCCAAATGTCATCGTCTTTCATTGATTTTAACTCCTCATTAATGACATTGATCCACTTATGAGAATTAGGACTATTAATGGCTTCATGAAAGGTGATTAGATCATCTCCCACTAAACTTAAGGTGTCCTCATTCTCCGCAAGATACATATCATAAATATCCGAAATAACATTTCTTCTTTCTCTAGTAGATCTTCTTAAGGGCACCGGTTCATCCTCATTTTGAGGTTGTTGAATTTCATTATGTCCAACATTTTCATGTTGTCCGTTATTTACGGGAGTCTCTATATTATTTTGAATTGTATGTTCTTTGTTGAATTTCAGATACAATTACTTGATTTTCAACAGGAACTAAAGTTTGAGGAACAAAGAGTGGTTCCTCTAACTCTTCAAATTCAAAATCATTACTATTTCTCCCACTAAATTCAACATCCTCAAGAAACCTAACATTGTCAGTCTCGAAAAATGTTCTAGTTTTCGGGTCATAAAATTTTTATCCCCTAGATCTCTCGGCATACCCTACAAAATAGCTACTAACAGTATTTAGATCCAGTTTGCCCTCATTAGACCTTATAAGGTCTAGCATCTGCTGGACACCCCCATAAATGAAGATGATTTAAGGACGGTTTCTTATTCGTCCATAACTCATAAGGGGTTTTGTCGGTAGCTTTTGAAGGTGCTCTATTGAGAATATAAGCTGCGGTTTTTAATGCTTCGCCCATAATGAGTGAGGTAAAGAAGTACAAGAAAACATACTTCTTACCATATCCTTAAAGATTCTATTATGTCTCTCCAATATACTATGCTAGGTTTGCCCGGCATGGTGTAGTGAGGGACAATCCTACACTCTTCAAAAAATAGCGAGTATAAAGGACCCGAACGTTATTCACCCAATACGTTATACCGTCCGTAGTTTTCACTACTATGATCGGATTTAACGTTCTTAATAGTCTTTCTTATGCCTTAAAAGACTTGAAAACGTCCAATGATTGAAACTTTACATGAAGAAAATAATGTATCCATAACGAGAGTAATCATCCATGAACGTAATGAAATATTGTTGACCATTCCATGAAGGATTAATGAATGGTCCACAAATGTCCATATGAATTAGTTCCAAGACGTTTGATTTTCTCAAAATTTTATTTTCTTTAATGTTTGTAAATTTATTCTTTAAAAAACTTAATGCAAAAATTTTATCCGGAGTATCAAGTTATTTTTAGGATTCCCTCCGACATAAGCTTTATCAATTCTCCCTTTGGAGATATGATCCAAACGCCTATGCCATAGAATACAAGAATTTTCACTTGATAATTTTTGCTTAGTGTCTTTAGTTTTGGTTTCATTATTATGGGACCTATTCATTTTCTTGACTGTATCAAGTAAATTAAGATTATCGATGTATGACAAAGTACTAGTACCGACAAGTTTGAAATTTAAAATAAAGATCACATTTATTATTACCAAAGAACAAGAGTAACATTCCTTGTCAAAATTGTGATAGATATTAAATTTCATCAAAAGGATGGTACAATGAATGTATTATTTAATACAAAATAATAGCCAGTACTTATCAATAATCTAAAAGTCCCTATGCCTAAAACTTCAACCGGATTTCCAGCTTCCATATAGATGTATTTCTCATCTTCACTAGGAATTCGGAAATTCGTGCAACCCCGCATACATTGAACTAATGTGAGTTGTTGCACCAAATACAACCACTATGTATATTAAGGAATTGAAACCAAATTTGCCTTAGTACAAACAAGACCAAATGACATACCATCCTGAATTCGCCATTTGCGATACTTATGGTAGTCGTTCTTCATGCGAGTAAGGTCCTTGCAAAAGAAGCATTTCTTGACTTTATGATCTTTAAATGATCCCTTATGCTTCTTACTTGCAACCTCAATTTCCTTCCCTCTTTTCTTAATCCCACGAGAAGAAGTAAATGCTGAGTGAGTACTTTCTAATTTGAGATATTTCATCCTATCTTCCTCTAATGTCATATGTGAAAGTAATCCATTAATATTCCACTTTTTCTTTTGACATTTATAGGTCACTTCAAAAGGACCAAATTGAGGAGGAAGATAGATCAAAACTAAGTGCACGAGCAAATCTTCCGAAATCTCTAACTTAAGTGCTTTTAGTTTGATCGAAAGATGAAATAATTCGATAATGTACTCCCGAAGATTTTCGTCACCCTTGTACCGAATAGAAACAAGTTTCCACAAGAATTCAAGAAAAACTCGGCATTTTTCGATTTCGTAGACATTGTCCAAAAATGTCTCTCAAACCGCATTTTCCATGATCATTAGACTCACGCGGTTGGACCGTTCCCATTGCTCAACATTTTTCCGTTCTATAACGGTATTTCCTTAAAGTGAGAGCAAATGGGACTTGATTCCCCAAATGCGTGATCGATGTCCATATTGCCTAAGATCATCGTTATATTATTTTTCCAAGTTTTAAGTTTAGTCCCAGTAAGCAAAGGTGCATCATTTATAGCAGTAGTTACGGATGAAGCATTAATCAAATCTGAAGGAGAAGAACAAGAATGAAACAAAACATATATAAGAAACTACATAATGATTAATTATATCAAATGAATTTCATCAAAATAAAAGATAATCAACATGACATCAAGACTAATCTTTGGATTGCAAATTGACTCACAATTTGATTTATCTTAAGGTAAATAAATAGCTTAAACAACACACTTTAAATACTTACCTTCCTTTGGGCCGGATCAAGTACAAAAAGTGTCCTAAAGTTTAAGGTACTTGTTCCCCGGCAATAAAGAATATAAACAATTCACTTTAAACACCCGCTTTCCTTTGGGATGGTTCACAGCATTTAAAATGACCAACAGTTTAGTTCAATTATTACCCCATGAATGTAAATACTTAGTCAACAACAAGGTCTCCTTTGGGAAACAAGCATGCTATCACATATCAATATTTACATTCATCTTTTAACAAGTTTGAATTTAATCAACAAGGTCTCCTTTGGGAAACAAGCATGTTAATTATGTCCAAAATGTTAAGGATATATTTAATCGAAAATAAAAGGCCTTAAGGTTATTTCTGAAAATTTAAAGGGTAAATAAATAAGTGAAATTTATCATTAAAAGATAGTATCCTTTTGTTCTACCCGTCCATTCTTAAAGTTCGATAACTCTAAGAACCGCCGACCGGTGTCCAGATACTATAATTTACTAACAAATTATCACAAATGACCAAAAGGGTACGAATGACCAAAAAATTGCAGTTTTATAAACATTGAAGCTTCTGCACACATGGACGGCCGCGCAGGTCAAGGTGGGCGACCGCCCAAGCTTCAATTCCACAAATTTTGAAGTCGCTGTACACATGGGCGACCGCCCAGGTCAAGATGGGCGACCGCCCATGTGCCCAGTGCCCAGATTTGACGAAAAGTCACCATTTTTAACACCCTTTTATTAACAGTTTTGAACCAAGTAGAGAGAGTCATAACAACGAGCCATAATACCCAATTAGACTATCAATTCTTAACTTAATGGTGAATCAATATTCAACCAAAGCAAGTAGATCCGCATACTCACATCACATTTTTAAATGCGTGGCTATGCATATGAACAAACTCACAACGCATCCAAGGATGGTGGCTATATTCAAAATGGGATAATCTTACATTAAGAATTGAAAGCCTTTGAGTAAACCAAAAACAGAAATAGAATGAAGTTTTATGAATATAATACTCTTAGACAAGATGAGTATCATGATCAAGAACAAAAACTAAATGAAATCGTACAAGAATTAAAGCATAAGGCTTTATAAGAATTTCAAACTCAATCTAGTATATGAGTAGGCTCTGATACCAATTGTTGGAACATTAACGATCCATTAACCATGAACCGACTCACAACTAGATTAAGAAGAGAAGGAGAAGAAGAAGAATAATACGGAAGCGTGTACCTTGTGATTCCATGATTGTGTTCTTGATCTTGTTCTTGAATAAATGAGAAAGTAGGGAAGAGTAGATCTTCTAAATGATAGTGCCCACACTATAATCTTCTTGATGAATGAAGAGAATTCTTATGACTGAATTGTATATGTAACTAGTGTCTCTAATGGCTGATGGATAACCTTTATATAATAAGAGAAGGGGCACTTCATTTAGGGACTACACCTTTCATAAAAATGATGGTGTGAAGTTACCATTATGCCCATCATTTAATGGTACTTACACCTAATGGAATTCTACACATTTTGTATATACTTTAACATTATTTAATGATTATAACAAATGGAATTAAATAACACATACTCCCTTCGTCCCGGAGAACTTTACCCCTTTACTATTGAGAACGAAAAATAAGAAATAATGTTATTAAAGTATGTGTTGTGAGTGGGAGGAGAGAGAATGAGTGGAGAGAATAGTAAATTTGAAAAGTGTTGTGAGTGGGAGGAGAGAGAATGAGTGGAGAGAATAGTAAATTTTTTTTTTTTTTTTAGAAAAGTAAGACTTTAAAATGAGACACCCAAAATAGTAAAAGGGGTAATGTTTTATGGGACAGAGGGAGTATTAATTAATCCATGTTCTAACATTATGGGCTAAAACCCATTAATAAAATTAGGGGTTTTCAAATATAAATTTAAGGTGAATATGAAAGATATAAATATCTACAGTTAATATTGCACGGTTTATTGGTTTGGCTTATCGGTTCGATTTGGTAGTTCGATCTCGCGGTCTCGAACTGTGATTTGGGGGGACCGCAGACCAAACCGAACCATACGGTTTGACAATTTTTGAAACTTAATCAAACCACTATTACTTGAAAATCGAATTAAACCGCATGGTTTAGTTTGGATCGGTTACGAACGACAGTTTGAAACGAATCACTTACACCCCTACCCCTAGTTGGGATGAGTCTCCGACTTTTGTGCAACATCATCTTCTTAAATTTTATTAATACAATTAGTGTTTTGTTTGCATTTTTTTTTTTTGTAAAAAGTGAATAAATATAGCAACAAACCGGAAAGATAACCATCATTTTAAACAAAATTTTAGTGTCTCTAACTCAAAATCAATATTAATTTTCTTTTAAGGGATATTATGAAAAGAGTTAAATTGCAAAATGTATAAGTTTCTCCCTACCTACTTTCTAATATGCTAGTTATGCAAATATATAATAAATAATTGATCTTATAAAAAATTATTTTTTCTAAAGCATAGGAAAAACGAGCTTTTAAATCGCATCGGAATCAAGTGTCAGTTTGTGTGTTAAAATGTGCCAGTTACAACATAAAAAAGTGTGCCAGTGATAGTCTTTTTTTAGTGTCATTGTGTTTATAAATGTTAATTCTAGTATTAAAGAGTGTCAGTGTTAGTGTTTTTAATGTCAGTGTTAATAGTAAAGAGTGTCAGCTGAGTTAACGGTAAAAATTGGCATGTGAAGCGATAAAAGTGGCATTTTGGTTATAAAGAGTGACATGAGGTGTTAATAAGTTTCGTTTATTTGCAAAAAGTTCATCGCGTGATTTCAAAACCGGTTCCAGTTTATAAAAATGTCACCGCTCGTTTATAATATAATATTAGTTAATTAAAAAAATGTCACCTCGTTTAAAATAATATGTTTTTTCTAAGTGTTTAGAAAAAGTGTTTTTTTCTAAGATTTTGACCAATGTTCTAAAAAGCGCTAGGCGGATGCTAGGCGGCAGAGTCAGACCTAACGCCTAGGCGGGGACTAGTCGGGATTAGTCGGGACCTAGGCGGGGCTTAGAACTAGGCGTTGGAGAGGGGTCTAGCACCTAGGCGGAGCCTAGGCGCCCTTAGGCGGGATCTTTTAAAATTGCAGTGAAGAAAAACAATTAATATAAGAATATTTAAGATATAATTGTATAGAAAATAATTAAATAATTTATTTTGAGACAAATGTTTTCTAAAATAATAAAAAATAAATATAGTGTGGGAGTATTATTTTAGTGGTACATCAACTATACTAGCAATTATTTTTCTCCTCTACTTGTTCATTATTGTTGCTAAGTTGAGCCCACATGAGTTAAATTAATTTAATTTAATTTTGATGACTAAAAACTATGCTTATTTGCCTTGTTATTGCCTATGCCCTTTGGGTGGATTGATTGTTTAAAAGATAATGTTTTAAAATATTATTTATTAATCTTAATTATTAGTAAAACCTAACTCCTACTCATCCATATAGATAGAGAGATAGAGAGATAAATAAAGAGATAGATAGATAGACATTATCTTCTTATGTTACGTATAAAAATGATCATTATCCTATTCTAATCAATGTGTTTTAAAATATGAATTAATTTAAGATTAACTTATCTCTATAGTCCATGACATACCACTTTTTTCATTTTTCAGTTTCCTTTCTTTTCTTTTCAATTTCCTCTCCCAAACAAAGCATATAAATGAAGAAAGTATATAAAGCTTCGGTAGTGATCACGGGTTTATTTGGAGACAAAATTATATACACCCTCCTTCCCATAAAACCTTACCCGGTTACTATGAACTCAGTTCAACCAAGTTCAATTTTGACCAAACTTTAATATCAATTTACTTATCGAGTGCGTCTGCTGAGAAACGCGTTTCTCCATAACTATGGAGAAACGTGTTTTTCATAGCCAGAAGCTTTACATTTGATAACCAGAAAAAAAAACCCAAGGCCAAGACCAAAAGCTTCTGGATATCCAGAAGCTTTGCATTTGATAGCCGTAAGCTTTGCGCTGATATCCGTAAGCTTTGTATTTGATAGCCGTAAGGATGTGAAATGTATATCCGTAAAAAAAAACCCAAGGCCAAGACCAAAAGCTTCTCGGATATTCGTAAGCTTTGCATTTGATAGCCGAAGCTTTGCGCTTGATATCCGTAAGCTTTGTATTTGATAGCCGAAGGATGTGAAATGTATATCCGTAAACCGTTAGGTGCATATCCGTAAAACCGTTAGGTGCATATCCGTAAATGTGTTAGGGCATATCCGTAAATTGCTATCGAAGGTTTTCGATATCCGTAAACCTTCAAATGTATATCCGTAAACATTTTGAAGGTTTCGATATTCATTTGAAGGTTTCTGGATATCACTTTCATAGGTTTCTGGCTATCTAGCTCATTGTCGCGCGACATGTCGGGACCCGTTTCTCCATAACTTATGGAGAAACGCGTTTCTCCCTAGATTTTGTGTTACTTATCATAATAAAAATTTAAAAATTGTTATCCATAAAATAACTAAATAATTTATCAATAGCAATAATTAAAATTTCATTAAAATGAATAGATTGATATTAAAGTTTGGTCAAAGCTATACTCGGTTGACTTGACACTATTCAAAATGGGGAATGTTTTATGGGACGGAGGGAGTATACCACTTTTGTGTAAGATAGGTGATTTAATGACTATAATTAATTATGTCTGATATCATCATGATATTATTATTGATGTATAATCATTGAATTACCTGTGATACACGATATGTTATAAAGTGATACATGTGATATCGGCTCGATTTATCGCGCATTTTCATGTTTGCTCATTTTTCGTAGTACATTATAATTTTGCATTTATCAAGTTATGTTGTTTGACTTGTCAAAATGAGATGAGTTGGTTTTGGGAGAAACTAGTTTCTTCCTAACATTATAAAAAGTCTTGTTTTTAAATAAGACTTTTTATAATGTTAAGGAGAAACTAGTTTCCTCATAACATTGAAAGAACTTTTTACAACATTTGGAAGAAACTAGTTTCTTCTTAACATTGAAAGGAGAAATTAATATTTTGCTTAGCATTATGTTATATAATAAATAAAATTAATATTTTTTAAATATATTTACAAAACTGTTATATGACTCTTAAAATAGTCAGTTTAGATACTATAATAGCAAGTTTGGACAATAAAATATCAAGTATGAAAATTAAATTATCAAAACTCAAAATATTCATTTTGGATGCAACAATACCCGGTTTAGATATTATAATACATAATTACGATATTATAATAGCAACTCTAGCTAATGAATCAATTATTATTTTAATATATTTACAGAGCTGATATAAGACTCTTAAAATAGTCAGTTTAAATAATATAATAGCAAGTTTGACTAATAAAATGCCAATTACGGATATTAAATTATCAAAACTCACAATATTCAAAGATAGATACTAAAACACCAAGTTTAGATAATATAATAGCAAGTTTAACTAATAAAATGTCAAGTACGAATATTAAATTATCAAAACTCACAATATTCAAAGATAGATACTAAAACACCAAGTTTAGATAATATAATAGCAAGTTTAACTAATAAAATGCCAAGTACGAATATTAAATTATCAAAACTCACAATATTCAGTATAGATACTAAAACACCAAGTTTAGATAATATAATATCAAGTTTAACTAATAAAAAGACTAGTCAGCTTAAATATTATAAATATTCATAATACCCATTTAAATACTATAATAACTAGTTTGTAACTTAAAGTAGCAAGTTAGAACGATAAAATATCAAGTTTGGCTGATGAAAGTGGTTTCCCCAAAACATACTCCTATTAAAATAATATTGGAAAAAACTAGTTTCTCACTAAATTATAAATTATAGAAAGTCCATCTTTTTTTATTTGCAAGCATTCAATGAACATTTAGAAAAAGTTTAGAAACAAGACTTTTTATAATTTTTGGAGAAACTAATTTTTCCAAAATAACAAAACAAGATTTTTTATAAAGTTTGTGAGAAACTTAAAAACAAGACTTTTATAATGTTTGGGGGAAACAAGTTTTTCCCAAAATTTTCTGAAATGAGATATACTCCATTCATCCCAAAATGATTTCTCCGTTTTTTTGATTGTCATTACGAATGTATTTTAATTAATATTTTTTTAATTTAATTATTATTATGAAAATTTAAAAATGTTATTGATACAACATTATAAGTACTATCAATAGAATTTTTTTTTTATTTTCATATGATAAGCAAATTAACCTAATATTATTTCTCAAAAACGACTTCGCAATAACAAAAAAAAAAATGAAAATATCATTTTGATAAGGAGGGAGTAGTAGTTAGTAATTACATCAATTAAAGTATGATCCATAATTATTTAACTTGAGAAATTGTTATACTCCCTCCGTCTCAGCCGAGTGTACACTTATTTCCCTTTTGGTCCGTCTCAGCCGAGTGTAAACTACCAAAAATGAAAAAGGTTTTAATATTTTATATTCTCCATACCCCACCCACTCATTAACTCCACTCATTCTCCACCATACAATTTATTCAACCAACCTACTATTTACTCCACTCATTCTCTCTCTTCATTTTCTACCACACATTTTCATTATCTTAATAATATTTCTTAATTGGCGTGCCTTGGTCAATGGTGCACATTTGAGTGGGACGGAGGGAGGGAGTATATGATTGCTAGTTTCACAAATTTGATCCAAATTTCCTTGTCCTTTTTTTTTTTTTTTTCCTATTTTTACCAATTAAAAATAATAATTATTACCATATACTCAATCCGTCCCACCAAAACTGATACTTATTTTCTTTTTGGTCTGTCCCACCAAAACTGATACTTTTCAAAATGGCAAGGGAATCTTCACTATTTACCCCACTCATTTTCTCTCCTACTGCCTCCGTCCCATGTGAATGGGCACCAATTTTTTGAGTGCGGGAATTAAGGAAAAGTAGGAGAGAGAAATAGGTGGAGGAGGTGTTTGTGAGTATGAAGAATTAAATAGGAAAGAGAATGAGTGGGAGGAATAGTTAGGAGAGAGAATGTTGTGAATGTAAAAGTGAAGTAGGAGAGAGAATGAGTGGAGGGAATAGTGAATATTCTTTTCCATTTTGGGCAGTGTCCATTCACGTGGGACGTCCCAAAAAGAAAATAAGTGTCCATTCACGTGAGACGGAGGGAGTATTTCACTTTTAAACTCACAACATTTTCTCTCCTAACTATTCCTCCCACTCATTCTCTCTCCTATTTAATTCTTCATACTCACAACATTTTCTTTCACATTTTCTCTTTCTTACTTTTCTTTAATCCGCGTGCCCAAAAATTTGATATCAGTTTTGATGGGACGGAGGAAGTATTAAATGAATAAACAAATTATCCCATTATTCCATGGATACTTCTCAATCGCAAATAAGGGTATAACTGGTACAAAACTCTTGTACGACAAAGATTTGAAATGCATGGAGTAATAAAGGGTAAAAACGGAATTTGAATATTTTAGCCCAAATCAATAATTATTTAATTAGAACCAAAATTATGGTTCTAAATCGACATTTATGTGACAAAAAGAGTGATCCATTAGCAAAGCTAACACTCATTATCGGTGAGCACTAGGTTCAATCATTTTTATCGCCTTATGTCATGGTACATCGTAAAAAAAATGAAATTTATAATTGTTAATAAAAATATACTTCCTCTATTCCTAAATGAATGTTCATATTTAAGAAATTTTATCCCAAAATGATTTATTTATTTTTTGTAAAAAACGTTTTACTAAAAATTTTCATTATTCATTTTATTATTTTGAAACTAAGGCTCCGTTTGTTTCGCGTAAAACATTTTCCGGAAAATGTTTTCATGTAAAATGATTTCATGTAAAAAGGTTTTCTTGTAAAATGTTTTCATGTAAAAAGATTTCCATGTAAAATGTTTTCAGAAAATATCACGTAGTGCTTGTTTTCGGTTGTTTGGCAAATTTGACGAAAATGTTTTCCTGAAATGTCACTTTTTTTTATTAATTTAAATCAACTTTGAAATGCTTTCACCCACCCCTGCCTACCCCACCCCCTACTACCCACCCACCCCCCAAATTTTTTTAAAAATAAAAAAAATTTTTTTTTTTTTTTTTGGGGGGTGGGTAGGGGGTGTAAAATAAAAAAAAAAAAATTGGGGGTGGGTGGGCGGTTTCAAAAAAAAAAAAAAAATTTTTGGGGGGTGTGGGTGGGTAGGGGTGGGTGGGCGGTTTCCAAAAAAAAATTTTTTTTAGGGGGGGTGGGGTAGGCAGGGGGTGGGTGGGCGATTACAAAAAAAAATAAAAATTTTTTTTTTGGGGTGAAGTGGTTTCCAAAAAAAAATTTTTTGGGGGGGGTAGGGGGTGGGGTAGGCGGGGGGTGGGTGGGGCGGTTTCCCAAAAAAAAAAATTAAAAAATTTTTTTGGGGGAGGGTGGGGTGGGGTGGGGTAGGCGGGGTGGGTGGGCGGTTTCCAAAAAAATTTTTTTTTTTGGGGGTGAGGTGGGGGTGGGTAGGGGGTGGGATAGGCGGGGGTGGGTGGGCGGTTTCCAAAAATAAAAAAATAAAAAAATTTTTTTTGGGGGAGGAGTGGGGAGGGGTGGGGTAGGCAGGGGGTGGGTGGGGCGGTTACAAAAAAAATAAAAAAAATTTTTTTTTTTGGGGGTGGGGGTGGTTAGGGGGTGGGGTAGGCGGGGGTGGGTGGGCGGTTTCCAAAAAAAAATTTTTTTTTTTGGGGGGTGGGGGTGGGTGGGGGCGGTTAAATTTTTTTTTTTAATTATTATTATTATTATGTTGTAGGCGTAATATGAGTTGTACATTAAGGCCAAGAACAAGAGTTGTAAAATGATTTACGAATTTGAAATTGGTAAATCATTTTACAAAGAAAACCTCCTTTTTTTACATCCTTGTAAAATATTTTACATTTGACTTTCTTTTACAAGTGGTTACCAAACACTCGAAAGTAGGTAAAACATTTTTCGAAAAACATTTTACTTGAAACAAACACCCGAAAACAAGGAAAACATTTTCCGGAAAATGTTTTACATGAAACAAACGGAGCCTAAATATTTAGAAAATGAGTAACAAAAATATTTATCCATCTTTACTATTAAAATGTATAAAAACAAACATTTTCAGAATATTTTTTAAAATAGAATTTAGATATTCATTTAAACAGAAGAAAATATCCCTTTTTTGATTAAAGGGAAAAAAAAGGACATAAAGCAGAAACAGATACATAAATCATGAGTAGACAACAACATACAACTGTTTGATCCTCAGCTCCTTTTGAAGATAATAAAACCATTTGTTAGGAAAATATAAACCACACTTTAGAACCTTAAAGGAACATAATTTCTTTCACTTAATAGCATATATTAAGATTTGGACCAAAATAAGATAGAGGGAAAATATAGCAATTTTCCCACGTTAATTTGGATCCATATTTATAAACCAAATACTATATATCTGTTGTTAATTTTTCATAATCTTACTCTATCCAATAATTAGCATACGCATATTATTGTGATGATATGTAAATATAGCACATCACTGTAGTTGGGGATTATCCACTTGGATATTGACACCCCAGCTACCATGGAAAAATTCAAGGGAATAATATGGAAAAAAAAAAAAAAATCTAAGGACCCCACTTCAACACTCAATCATAAACTCCCTTCAACTGTATTAACTTGATTGAAATTGACACTACCATCAATCTCATCCACAAAGTTGGAGTATTACATACTCCCTCCACTCCACTCCACGTAAATGCAAATTAATTTTTTAGGTGTGAGAATTAAAAAAAAATAGAAGAGAAAAATAAGAGGAGGAGGTGTTTGTGAGTATGAAGAATTAAATAGGAGAGAGAATGAGTGGGAGAAATAGTTAGAAGAGAGAATGTTGTGAGTGTAAAAGTAAAATATGAGAGAGAATGAGTGGATGGAATAATGAATATTTATTTCCATTTTGGACAGTTTGCATTTACGTGAAACGGGCCAAAATGAAAATAAGTTTGCATTTACGTGAAACGGAGGGAGTATTCCGTATCATTAGGTCAAAAAATAAAGAAAAAAATATAATATATTATGAAGGTAGATAACTGGATTGGATGGAGAGAGAAAATGAAATAAGGAATAGTTAGTGATTAATTGTTTTGAATATAATATGTGCTACATACAAATAAAAAATGATAAAAAAATTTTATTTTAAAATTTTAAATTTTTGAGTGGAACAATTTTTTGAAAAGTTTTGAAATTTCAAGTGGGCATGGTTTTCATGGTGATTGATTGCATTGCGTGTGGGCATGGTTTTCAAGGGGATAAGCCAATCAATGATATGAAAATCATGCCACATGCACGTGATCTTCTTCTCTTCCAGGCCAATCTCCATCCGCAATTAACAAATCTTCCACTGCATACTTACTTGCCGGCGCCATTACAAAATTGTCGTCCGTTGTATATTCATCCTGTTGATAATCATCGTCAAAAAAACATACGGAAACAGACATGGGGAGCACTTTGCGACCGACGTTTTCATTGGCAGACGCCATTTGTTCCGCGCTAGAACAAATTTTATGGAACACCAGGAATTCAACGAAGATAGGTAATCGGACCGGCGTAGCTGACGGGAAATTACAGACCATGACATGTGGGGTCCACTTCCATATAGCCGATCAACTGGAATGCATATTTTGAAGTCACGCGAAAAGCCCGAACCTTTCACGTCGGGCCCAATACTCGATATGTTACATAGGTCAATTACAACTTGACCTATCCAATATCGCAAACACTTACACCGCTATAGTTAAAATCGCGGGTATCATGACCGCGAGAGTCGACACCGTGATCGTTAGAACAGCCAACGAGTTGACTACGTCAGCTCGTGATCGTGATATACAAGAATGCGTCAGCTATGATCGTGATATATAATATCGCGTCAACTATATTGACCGCGTTCTCATACCAGACTCCCGGTTATTTAACTATACTAGTGAAAGAAACGCCTGTAGCCATAATGACGCCAAAAGCTGGCTTATCCACATCTTATTAAATGGTGCCCAGGCGCCTTAAATGCGAGTATGGCGCCGCACCAACTAGCGTTTGCCATCTCTGTTCTTGTCAAAATCAAAGACATCCATGTGCATTAAATCTTACTTTATTTTACGAGTTCACTAGGCGCGGATACGTATAATAGGTCAGAAGACAAATATATCATGAATGGCTGACATCGTTATTAGCTCTCACTTAATATAAATATCAACCCTTGTTCCCATGGACAAGAGAGAGGTGAAAAACATCAATTGTAAGCCACATTATCTAAATCAAAGCACACAACTTACTAACACATTTTAAGTTTTATTCTCAGTTATAAATCATCAAATATCTTACTCACACACCCGAGGGCATGAGCTGTATTAAACTCGTCTTGGTCTCCAACGGTGATTCGTATCTTTGTTGTGTTACAGGTACAAACTTTATATACAAGCCAGATATCCCTATACAATGAAATCCCGAAAGACCTGGCGTCATCAATGGTTACATTGTCGGGAAATGTCTAGTTTTCTTGGGTAATCTCGTGTATTTGTCGTAACAAACACCTTTTTCCAAACACTTTTCTTTTCTTCCCTCGAAAAATGACTGGCATTTCTATTCAAAATGCAGATTTTCTTACTATTGGTAATAACCAAGCACTACCAGAAATAGGTGTTTTAGCGACGGAATTATCAGCGACGGACTCATTCCGTCGCTAAATAGCGGCGGAATATAAGCTTTAGCGTCGGAATTATTTTGGCGTCAAATTTAGCGACGGAATTTAATTCCGCCGCTAAAACGAATATTCCTCGAATATTCGTTTAATTACCGCCACTATTTTCGCGGTTGATTTACCGACGGAATATTCCGCCGCTAAATCTTTATCAGCGACGGAATTATTCCGACGGTGGAAATATATCATTTTTTAGTTTTTTTCTTTAACAGCGTCGGAAATATTCCGACGGTGAAATTAAAATATTTTTTTTTTTGGAATATTACACCGACGGAATATTTTCGCCGCTGAATAATTAATTTTTTTTAATTTATCAGCGTCGGAAATATTCCGACGGTGAAATTAAATGTTTTTTTTTATTAAACACCGACGGAATATTTCCGCCGCTGATAAGTTAATATTTTTTTATTTATCGACTTTAAATATTCCGTTACTGATAATAAAATGAAATTTTTGTTTATTTTTAGAACTAAATAACAAAATAACAAACTAAAAAACATTAAAATATCATAAATATTTATGATATTTTTGAAAAAATAAATAAATGATAAATATTTTTTAAATTTTAATTTAATAAATATCATTATTTTTTTTATGTAAAATATGAAAGTTATTTTAAATTACTCTCATAAAAATAAATATGAGTCAATAAATATTATTTTTGAAAAAATAAATACCACATAAATATTTATTAATTTTAATTTAATAAATATCATTCTTTATAATTATATAAAACATGAAAATTATTTTAAATTACACTAAAAAAATAAATATGAGTCAATAAATACCCTATACCCTATACCCTATACCCTATACCCTATACCCTATACACTATACCCTATACCCTATACCCTATACACTATACACTATACCCTATACACTATACCCTATACCCTATACCCTATACACTATACCCTATACCCTATACACTATACACTATACACTATACACTATACACTATACCCTATACACTATACACTATACCCTATACACTATTTATCTATCCTTAATTAGTTTAATTAACAATGATTATACTCTTTTAATTTTATAATGTCATCATTATATGTTTACGAGATATTCATATTTTTTATAGGTACCACGAAGAGAAATCATTATACTAATCGGCTCGCGGCGGGACAACAGCCCTCGACGCCTACTTGGATGACCGAGGAGGTGTTTCGTCAATTTTGTGAATATTGGGGGTCGGATGCGGCGAAGGCTATATCCGAACAGGCTAAGGCCAATAGAGCAGTGCTCCTGGCCTGGCGACGATGCATATCATGGGGACGATCCCGGCCGCCGAGCATATCACGACCGCACGGTATGTATGTTAATTTAAATGTAGTAGTGTATGGATGCTTTTAAATAGGTTTATGTACGTATGTTAGCTGGGAGCCATGTTGATGCTATGAAATCCATAGTTTTAGTGTAAATGTAGTGTATGCATGCTTTTAAATCAGTTTAAATGTTGCATTTATACAATTTCAAAGTAATAATCTCGCTTATTTTATTTATAGGAAAGGGAGTATGGTCCGAATATCGCTTTGTGGATGTTTACGCTAGCACCCATCTTCGGAATCCTACACGCCCGATCAACCTCCGCAATGGGTTGATGATCGCCCGCTAATGCCTTTGTAAGTAAACTATCATTAAATGACTTGATTTTGAATATGTAAATTTATTTATGCCCCTTACATTGTGTATATGATTATAATTGTTTGTTTTATTTTGACAAAGCCGCATATCAAGCCGCCGCTGCTCCCGAAGGAACGCCTCCCGCGAGCCCGTCCCCTTCGTTCTCGATGTTTGGCACGAGGTCACCTCGAGGGACATCCAAAGAGAGGAGCCCGAGTGTTAGGGATGGGGATTACGGGCGACAATGCCCGTCGACCAGCTCCGTCGGCGAAATGTCGACCCGCCCACGTTTCATGATCCGAGGGTCGACACTCCTGGAGAGGCTGCGTTGGAGGAGGAGAGACGCGAGCGGCAAAGCTTGCGGAGGCTCATGCGGAGACTCAAAGACAATTGGCGCCGTTGATGGCTCATATCGGCCAGACTTGTGGTAATACCCGGCCGCCCCCGAGTTGATTACGGACTATTTTAGACTTGTTTGTACTATTTTTTACTCGTTTGTAAACATTTGAGACATTTGGTACCCGCGGAAGCCCCTCCCCGCCCTCTCCCCCTCCCCCTCTCCCCCTCCCCCTCTCCCCCTCCCAGATTTGGTACGGTGATATTTAGATTTATTTGGTACGTTGATTTTTGATTTTTAGTTTTTATAGTTTTAGTTTTATAAATTGAAATGTTATATCAGGTATAAAAAATTTTGGTTTATTGATATTTTAAATTATTTTTTTTAATTTATTTCGTAATCGCCGACGGAAATTTCCGTCGCCGAAATTAATTTCAATAATTTAATTTTTGATTATAGCGGCGGAAATTTCGTCATTTGAAATAAAAATTAATTAAAATAAATTAATTTCACCGGAATTTTCCGTCTCTCGAAATTAATTTATTTTAATTAATTTTTATTTCAAATGACGGAATTTCCGCCGCTATAATCATTTAATTTTTATTTAATTTTGATTTCAAGGAAATTTCCGTCGCTGTAATAAAATTTAAATTAAAATTAAATAATTTCAGCGACGGTAATTTCCGCCGCTGAAATTAATTCATTTTAATTTAATTTTTATTATAGCGACGGAAATTTCCGCCGCTGAAATTAATTTAATTAAATTAATTTTTATTACAGCGACGGAAATTTCCGCCGCTGAAATGAAAATTTAATTAAATTAAATTAATTTAGCAGCGGAATTTTCCGTCGCTGTAACCATTAATTCACCGGCGGAAATAAATTCCGTCGATAAAGTAAAAAAATACCGGCGGAAATTGACCCGTTGGAGCACTGCGACGGGTTGGTAGCGGCGGACCACCGACGGAATTTTTCCGCCGGTAATTATTTTTAGCGACGGAAATTTAATTTTAGCGGCAGAAATTTCCGTCGCTAAATGACCTTTTTCTGGTAGTGAAGCTTCTCCCTCCCAGCTCAATTCTACCATACCAAGCACCTCAACCTTTAATAGGTTGGGTGGCCGAAACCAAGCTCTAGCTGAAAGGGATAGGCTCGTGGATGCGGCCATGACTATCAATGATGCCCAGCTCGAGTTGGTTGGTTTGGAAGCCAACGGTTGTGTCCTCTTAGAGGAAGGTTCCCACAGTTTCTCCCAAAGAGTTTCCACAATATCTCTAGCAAGTCAAGCTAGGGGGACAAAAAGGTTAGAACCAACCCTCGTTGACCGCAGTCACGAGTAAGACTTGGATGAAGAGATAGGAGTAGGAAGCAAAATCTACTCCCCTCCCCGAGAAATCCAAAGCACGACTCGTGGCTAAAGCTAAGGGGAATGCCGTGATTTCTCCCTCCAAAAAACAAAAAATGGACAGCACGAACCCATATTTTATGGCGTTCATGCACCAAATGTGGGATACCTACCAGCAAGGCTACACAAAATGTGGTCGCACCATGGATGCCTTTGTAAACGAGATTGTCAGCGCGTCAATCCAAAGGGGGAAACCTCCACAACTAGAAACCTATGATGGCTCCAGCAATGAAAAGTGCCATATGGGGAGGTTTGAAGGACAAATGGCCCTATTCTCCTTGGATGAGGTCGTGATGTGTAAAGCCCTAGCTGCTTCCTTCACGAGCAAGGCTTTGTCTTGGATGTTGGCCCTTAAGCCCAAGTCACTCAAAAGATATAATCAATTCAGGAATAACTTATTGAACTCTTTTGCTGGAGCAGGCGAGCCTGCGATGCCAAAAACTGATCTTGTAAGAGTCAAACAGAACGCTACGGAAACCACCAAATCATACATCACTCGGTTCAGAAAGATGTACTTGCAAATCGTAGACCTGTATGAGAGTGATATTTAATATGCCCCAATTATTGATGCCACAAAGTGGTAACATCAACCTTTGCCGAATGGCAAACCTTATTATCTTCAACAAGATAACAATTGTCACTTGATCTAGTTCCTGACATCCCACAACTGTTAGAAACATCAAAGACCTCATAAGTGTTCTTGTTGAATTTCGCCTCTAAATTATCATCAAAAAGTTTACTAATGCTAATCAAATTAGTAACTAGACCATCAACATGTAAGACATTTTTAAGGTGGGGAAATCAGATACATTAAGTGTCCCCTTCCCAATGATTGTACTCTTACTTCCACCACCATATGTAACACTATCCCCATGTATTGATTCATAGTCTTTTAAAAAAGATTTTGTTCCCATCATATGTCGTGAACACCCACTGTCAAAATACCATGAACCGTCTGTAATTTTTTTCAAAGCAGTATAAACCACATCGAATCTTATATTAGATTTGGGCTTACATGATTTCTTATTTGAACTTTTGACTTTCTGACAGACAATGTTATCTGAAGTGTTATCCGAAGTAGTGGACAATACTTCTGGTAACATTGTAGAACTGGACAGTTTCTTTAAAAAAGCGTGACACTTATTTTTAAAATGTCCAGTAGTGTGACAGTATTTACGCACTTTAGATTTGTCAGAATAATCAATTACGAAAGTAATATTATCAGAAGCACGTTACTTTACAAAATATGTTTCACTTACATCACTTGTCAAAGTAGAAGTAATTTTATCTAAAGATTCTTGGAAACCAATACATACCTTAAGAGGTTTAGTCAAATTGAGGTTCTCATCTAGTTTGGAAGATCCTGTGTTGAGTTTCTTGAAGGTGGTCTCAACAAATGATAACCTGGCCTTTACTTTGTCCAACATAGCCTCCTTCTTGGTAAGTTGGACCTTCAGTTTATTCAAGCTTTCCTTTAGCTCATGATTATCTTTGGCTTAAAATGTCACCTTCTTGTTCTCTTTTTTCCATTCAATAAGAAGTTCTTCATAGAGATTCTTCAACCCATCCATGAGTTCATCGTTAATTAGCTCATCCTCTTATGATTTTCCTGTATCAAAGTTAGTTGTACCCATGAAACAAACAACATTAGAGAAACTGAAGTTGTTATACCTGTTAAGTGTGGTCTCAGGTGTTACCAGAGATTGGGTAACACTTGTGATAGCACTTTCAGTATTCGAGTCACATACAGTGACCAACATTGCTGTCAAGTATGGTTCTTCAACTTGGGCTGGTCCATCATCTTCATTATCACAGAGAGATACCCACAAGTTCTTTCCCATCTTCCTTAGAGTCTTTGCACACTCGTTTGCATAGTGACCCTATCCTGAACAAGCATGACATTGAATTGAATCAATGTACTTGGGATCATACCTTTACTGGTCAAAAGGTGCCCTTCTCATTGGGTTAGCCTTCTGAGAGGATGGAAATGACCTTTTTGGCATCGAATCATACACCTTGATTTTTTGCTCCTTTGCCTTTATATGCATATTCTCTTTGTTAAATTTTCTAACCATAAAATTATATTTCTTAGCAAGTAAAGCAACACTAGTATTTTCATCCAATTTCTTCAAAACCTCTTCTTCCTCATCTTTTTGTAGATCCGAGAACTGAATTTTCAAAGCAATTTTGTTGCCTTTAGTGGCTTCACTTTGTTCGGCAAGATTTAATTCAAAGGTTTTTAAAATACTTATCAAGGTATTGAAATCCATTGTAGAAAGATTGTGAGCTTCTTCAACAGATGAAACTTTTATATTAAATCGCTCAGTAAGGGTTCTAATTGCTTTTGAAACTGTGTGCGCGCTCGCCAAAAATTTGTTTTCGATGATGAAAATAGGAGTCGACACGCCATGTTTTAAGGTACACTTTGAAAAACCTTTGAAAGAGACAAGGGTTCGGGGGTCAGGTTACGTGTTGGGAAGAACCGAGAGTTCACCCAACACGCCTCGTCCGTGGACGAGTCTTTCTAATTAAACATCCAAATAAGTCAAAGTGTGTGCAAGCGATGATAATGAAAAAGTGTGGTAAACCATGAATTTTATTGATTGAACTGATACCTTACAACTTGTGAGCCATTTGGTTAGGGAGGCCACATCCCAATTACAATAGATCAAAACAGCTTACAACTGAAAATGACCTCTGCAAATATACAAAGTGTGTCGCGTGACACAGGACGTGCATGGCTGGATGTGTCGCGTGACACAGGATCCACCCATGCACGATGTGTCGCGTGACACAAGGTGTCCCTCTGCAGAGATCTGACAATTGAACAACAGAATAACCAGAAACCAACACAGATCTAAACAATCAACCAATTCAACTTCGAAATGAACAATTCAACAATAATTCAACCAAGGGGGTGTGGATATGGAGAGATCCACACCCCCTTAGGAATCAAATATCAATTTCAACAATGATCAAACGATAAGCATGCAATTATACAAAACAACAATATTAAACAGAGAGATTGCAATTGGGGTTCATTAATCAAGACAGATGGAGTCAGATTACTGAACCCAAGGATGATATAATGATGGAATTATGAAAATGGCAAAATAAGAGAGAGATAGAGAGAGAGAGAGAGATGGAATTGAGTGGTTACCCTTGATGATTTCACGAATTCTATACCAAGTCTGGTATAGAATCCTTCAACAACTGCTTCTGAGGTTGCTTGAGCTGGGAAGGATTGATGGATGGAGGATCTAAATGGTGATGGGTGAATTAAGGTGAATTGGGCGGAGAATTGGGTGAATTTGGGTAGGAGAGGGAGGTGTGTGTGTTTTCAGTGTGTGTGTTACGCTCCTATTTTCACAGAGTAACAGTATGTGAAAATTCGGATCTGTTTCTGAGAGGGGTAGAGTCTTATTTATAGGCTGCAGATCATGGTCACAAAGTGTCGCACGACCTTCTGTAACCAATTTGCATGCCTCGATTTGTCGCGTGACACAAGGTATCACCAACCGTTTTTGGCGTCAAAATCAGGTTCTGGAACATTCTAAGTAAATATCCAAAAGGTCCAAAACAGGTTTATTCCCTGTAGGTCCTTTAGCATGAGCAAAGTACTAAAAGGTACTTCCTTCGCGAGAAACTTATGAAATGTTTCCGGAAGTCTCGGAATGGACCGAGAATTTACCAAAACGCCCCTTAATGCAATTTTATCGTATTAAAATGCACCTAAAAGGGTAGCGAATTGGGTTGGTGTACTTACAGAAACAAGTTGTTTATTGGTAAAAGGTTCACCCAAAACTTGACATTCATTTGCAATATCAAACAATTTTTCAAAATATGAAGAAATATTTTCATCTTCACCCATCCTCAATCTTTCAAATTTGCTAGTTAGCCTTCTAATCTTAGTTTCACGCACACTACCATCTACTTCACAAAATCTTTGCAAAATATCCCAAGCGTTCTTAGCCGTGGGAGTGTTTTGAATGAGTTTAAAAACATTAATGTCTACCCACTCATAAATGGCATTAAGTGCATTTTCATTGAAATTATCTAGGTTATTCTCTTCATTGGTCTACTCGGATTCAGGTTTGATTTAAACATCACTATCCCCATCCGGAGGTAGCATTGGAAGAGAATACCCATTGATAACAGATCGCCAAGACCGAAAGTCAATTGCTTTGATATGCGAGCGAATACGAATTTTCCAATAAACATAATTCAACCCATCAAGAACATGAAGTCTCTTTTGGTTAGGATTAGCTGGATAATAAGTCATGACAACTGGACCGAACACTTAGTGTATCAAGTGCATGGCTCTCATAATAATTAAAATTGTCAATGGCCTGTTTGCAAGTGTTATAAAAAAGGTTGGTAACACAACTGATAACACTTATGGTAACACACACAACTAGAGTTTGAAAACCGTTTGTAAAAACAAGTTTTGCAGCGAAAATAAACACAAAAAATAATTTTTGCTCAAGTTATATAAATATATAACTTGAGTGTGCCGATTAGGCGAGATATTTTATTCACAATGATATATGATTACAAGATCGAATGTTCCCTGTCTATATAACAATGAAGAATTAGGAACTAATAAGATCAAATACGAAATTCTATCATAGTCCCGACACAATCAAATCCAATAACTTTGAAGGTGAAAAAGAATTTGTGGTAAAAAGAATCTAATAGAGTCGAGGAGTATTTGATCTTCTCTTGTGCAAGTTGTGTGTGATTTCTCGACATATTGATCTTGTCTACACACTTGCCTATTTATCGCTTTCAAATACTTGTAGGCTAGTACTTGTAACAACTTGAAACTGATTCGGATAAATGGGATGAGTGGTTGAGCATGTGGCTAAAGAAAAGGTCAATATTCTTTGAATATAGCAACTGTATTTTTTTGAGTCCAAGTCCTAGCTTTGATCTCTTGTACCCACGTGCTCTTCTGTACTTGTACTCTTTTATGTTCAGCAACTTCAGTTTTGAACAAGTCTTGCCACGTGATTCTTTTATTTACATAAGTTATGCATAAATCATTATTTATGTGTAACTTTCCTTGACTCATTCTTGTATGCTTGTAGTTTATCTGCATATTTTTATAACCTGTATTTTAAACCAACAACAAACATATATTTTGCAGGTATAATTATGCATTACTACAATATAACATATGAAAGAAATGTTTAACTATAATTTAGACAATGTCTGATAAAATTGTAAAAGTGCTGTTATCACTTGTGATAGCACATTCGTCTGATAACAATTAGAGGGTGTTAACAGTACTTGTTGTAACACCACCACTGTACTTCACTTAAAGAGTTGTCGGCCGGAGTAACATTGCAGTAAGAGAATAATCAGAAATCATCGACATTATTTCTTGGAAAATATTTTTGGCACAGCGCGGGAGAAATTGACGACCGACTACTAGGTTTATGACTGAACCCTATATAAAAAAGAAGAACGATTAGTGATTGGAAAAGGATTAGGATTGTGTTTTATTTTTGAATTATTAGAGTTTCATTATAGGATTAGGAATGAGAGAGTATGTTATTTGATGATGTAGTCCCTAATGGTCATCCAGGGATAGCCTCCTTTAATTTTTCTTACAAACATATTTGTAGATAAATGTTTTTTTTCCTAATTGGTAACAAAAGGGAAAAAATGAAAAGGGAATAGTAATAAATATTTTTTTATTAAAAAAAAAAAATCTATTTTGGAACGAGCAAATATTTGAACTCACCGAAATTTTGAGAGTATTCTTGTGCTTCTTCTTTTTTTTTTTTTCCTAAAGAGTATTCTTGTGCTTCAAATTTCTTAACATATTCATCATTCACCCGTTAAATGATTCATGGTGGAGAAGTTTGATATTAATGGGTGGATGAATTTAAATTAGAGAATTGTTATTCGACTTCGCACAATTACTGATTACCCCGCAATATTAAGTTCACCAAAAAAATTAAACATTCATAACCAAATACATCATCAATATCCTTATTTTATCCTTTTAATTTACGAAATAAATATCTATCTAAATTTAGAAAACATACCCACACATTCATTCAACGCTTGAAAAAAAGAAAAACGTTTAAGAAAAAGATAAAAAGAAAAGAACGACAAGAAGAACGAAGAGAGTGAGAAGAAGAAGAAAAAAGGGGACGCAAAAAGATTACATTTTGATACGGAGACATGGAGACTGTGTGTGATTGAAGATTTGGAAAGGAAGGGAGGAGGGTCTAGTGCAAGTTAGTTGAGCAGGGGAGGGGGAGAAATAACAGTGTGACAGAAAGGGAATAATCTTTTTTCTTTTTTTTTCCTTTTTAAAGGTCCTTTCTCTATCATTTGGTGTAAAATGTTTTTTTTTAATGCAATTTTTTTAATGCGATTTTTTTTTAAATGCAATTATTATGATTTAGATTGTGAATATTTGAAAATTGGTTAATTATATCCACCAATTTTTAGAGTAGGTCTAGGGAGAAACGTGGAGAAACGGGTTTCTGGATATCCAGAAGCTTTAGGATTGATATCCAGAAGCTTTGGGACGGATATCCAAAAAAAGATTTAAGACCAAATCCAAGGCCAAGACCAAATTTCTGATCTGGATATCACTTTCACAAGGTTCTGGATATCCAGAACATTGAATATGGATATCCAGAAGCCTTAAAACTTATATCCAGAAGCCAATTCTAAATTTCTGGATATCACTTACATAAGATTCTGGATATCCTTTCAAAGAGTTCTAGATATCCAGAAGCTTTATAATTGATATCCAGAAGCTTTATAATTGATATCCAGAAGCTTTTTAATTGATATCCAGAACTCAAAACCTTTTTAATTGATATCCAGAAGCTTTATAATTGATATCCAGAACCCTTTTTAATTGATATCCAGAAACAACAAAAGACGGATACTCTCTCTCTCTCTCTCTCTCTAACTAAACGTTCCTCTCTCCCACTAACCGCAAAAGGGAAACCCTCACCATTGCCGCCGTCTCCCTCGTCCTCTTCACCTGGCCTTTTCTCTGTCAATTTTTCCTTAACAACCCATCATCCTCTTTCTTTTCAAACCCAGACAAGTTAGTTCTGTTGCTAGTCAAAGTCGGTAATTCCGTCGAACACTTGGAAGGCATAAATGGTGGAGATGAAAATGCGGTTTTTTCTGATGATGGGGAAACGGAAACTTTCAATTTTGATGAGTCTTTTCAATCGGATACTGAGATGAAGAGATTGGATCCGGCCCCGTCCCTCCAGGTTAAGGAATTGGATGAGCTTCCGGAACAGTGGAGGAGGTCTAAAGTGGCGTGGTTGTGTAAAGAAAAAACCCGTTTTTCCATACCTTATAGAGAAACGCGTTTCTCCCTAGATTTTGGCCAATTTTTATACATTCACCACAATATATTAAACTTGAATATAGATTTTTGCAAAATTTTGTTAGGTTCATGGGAGGGAGAGAGTTTTTTTTTTCCCATCGATGATGGAGGTAGGAGGGAAGGTAAAAAAGGTAATTTTGTAAGGTTTAAGGGGGTGAAACTTTAATAGATGGAAGAAAGATTTAATATTGTGGGTGTATTTAGTAGATAGTTAATTAATGTTGAATAAATTCAATTGCGAGTGTACAACATTAGGGTGTAACACTGGAGGGTAGTATTGTCATTTCAATTGATGACATTTTTATAAAAATTACATTGAGGAGGTATTCAGTAATTGTGCGAGGGTAAATAACAATTATCTTTAAATTATGTTACAAAACACTCTCTTCGTCCCATAAAATCTTACCCATTTACTGTTTCGTACGAAAAATAAGGAATAATGTTATTAAAGTAGGAGTTATGTGTGGGTAGGAGAGAGAAAGTGGGATAAAGAATAGTAAATGAGTAATTGTTGTAAATATGACAAGTGAAATACTCTAAATGACAAAGTGAATAAGGTTCTATGGTCTAAATGACAAAGTGAATAAGGTTCTATGGTCGGAGGGAGTAGGCTCTTTCCTTCCTTGGGAGTATTTATTTTGGAATGAATAAAGTAATTTTTTTTTTTAAATTTAAAGTAGTATAGAACGGAGGTAAATAATTATAAACCATGTTCCCCAAAATGCTTAAAAGTTAAAAGAATAGATGAATGAGTAAAAACATCATGAAAATAAATTGCAATCAACACTCTTGTCTTATTATTAAAGTCCTAACGTCATT
Organism: Adenophora triphylla var. japonica; assembly: GCA_022495995.1. NCBI lineage: Eukaryota > Viridiplantae > Streptophyta > Magnoliopsida > Asterales > Campanulaceae > Adenophora > Adenophora triphylla. The sequence continues at coordinate 39,440 of JAFEMH010002417.1, forward strand.
AGGTAAAGTAAAAACATGCGTCAAGTGGATTGATCATGAAAAAGTTTTAAAACATTGGAAAAATGATCATGTTCATCAAAACTATACTCCCTCCGTTCCGATAGAAGCTTCTCATTTTGCCATTTTGGGTGTCCCGTTAAAAGCTTTCACTTTCCTTTTTTGACAAAGATTCTTTACTATTCCTTCCACTCATTCTCTCTCCTACATTATTTTAATACTCACAACACCATTATAATTTACTATTCCCTCCACGCATTCTCTCTCATATTTTCAAATTACACTCACAACATTTTTTCTTCCCACCAATTTTATTAATTTGCGTGCAATGCCAAAAATGGGCACCTTATGTTGGGGCGGAGGGAGTATTACTTAATTAATTAAGGTGGCAATAAAGCTATGCTAATCTTTTGCCAAAAGATAATTGAATTTGAAAAAAAACTACATCCTCTATTTCAAAATGTATATCGTTTTAGGCTTTTGCACACGAATTAAGAAATGGGGCATTTAACAAAAATTACTTTTGAAAGATAAATTAAATAAAAACTAAACAATTTGGATATTACAAAAAATTCTTTAAATATTACAATTTTTATTTTTTTTTTGCGTTTATCTATAAAATAATTGATAAATACATTTATCGATGTAAAATGCATTTATCGATTGATTGTTTAACCAAGAAAATTAAGTTCCCAAATGACAGACACTGGCCAGTTCCGTTGGCCATCCCTAATGATATCACTAACTATGAAATTTTCGTGAAGAGAATTGCTGACTCATCTCCTATCCTCGTATCTCTATTTTTTTTGGAAGAGAGCTGGTGGGTTTTAGGTAAGGGCAATGTCCTTTTATGGGGCACTTCTTGGTGTGGTTAAAATTAAACTTCTCTTGTTGGTTCTTGTTGGTACAGATAGTTCTATCACTCTTCAGAAGGTCTTCCATTCAAGTGATTTTAACTAAATTAAATTGCTAATTCGATGAATCTAACATATAACATATAGGAAGATATCAATGGATCAATTGAATATTATAGTAAGACTTGAGTTTGAACTTGTTATATATTTAGCTATACCCTTCTTCCAGGTTACCTTCCCAGTCCCAAAAATATGAACTGAGAGCGCACGGGCTAGTAACCAGAAAAGAACGAAAACAACTAGAAAAAATCAAATTTTATTCTAATCCTTTCTATCACTCTTCAGAAGGTCTTCCATCCAAGTGACACTCTTTCTGCCATGCTATCCATCATCCCTAGACAGTTTCATGAGTCTATGAATGCTATGCAACTAGATCAAGCTCAAGAGGACAAATTATGCTGATATCTTAATCCTTCAGGCTTTCATCTTCCTACTGGAACCTCATTAGACACCAAAGCCCTATTTTCAGTGGCATGCAAAGATATGGTGCAGATGGATCCCCTGAAAAAAAAAAAAGTGGCTTTGTTTTCTGTGGACAATTTTTCATAATTCTCTTCTAGTGGATAAAAACATTCTAAGGTTTGGTATTACTTTAGTTTTTCAATGCCACTCTTGTTCCCAGCACCACTCAGAAACCTTGCAGCATCTTTTTGTAAACAACTTTTTGGCTCAGCAGGTATGGTCACACTTTGGCTCTATTCTCAATCTTCAAACTAGGGGTGTAAGTAGTTCGGTTCAAATCGCAGTTCAGAACTGAACCAAATCAAACCACGCGATTTAGTTCGGTTTTTAAGCAATAGTGATTTGGTCCGGTTTCAAAAATTGTCAAACCGTGTGGTTCGATTTGGTTGCGGTCTGGACCCCCAAACCACGGTTCAAGACCGCGAGACCGAACCACCAAATCGAATCGATTAACCAAACCACCAAACCGTTCAATAATATCCGTAGATATGCATATCTTTCATCTCCACCTCACATTTATATTTGAAAACCCCTAATTCTATTCATGGATTTTAGCCTATAACCCTTTTTTCTTTTGGTTAATCTTCATGTAATAATGTTAATTCACTATTTAGCACATACCATACAAGTACTCAAATGACATGTTGTTATCATAAACATTAAAACACAATTTCAAGTTGTGTTTAAATACGAAATCCCTTAGATATGTTATGTCTAGAAAATTCCAACAAACATGACAATGAATTATGTATTCTGAAACCATCTTCTAATTAATGATTTAAGCGGTGTTCTATTTCATGGTTTGAACCATGGTTTGAATTGTGGTTAAAATCGCGGTTCAAACCATAAAATCAAACCGCATTTCGAATCAAATCGAACCAAACCACGGCGGTTTGGTTTGGTTCGGTTTGAATTTTTTCATGGTTCGATTCGGTTTGAGATTTTTCCAAACCGATTGCTAGTGTTTCGGTCCATAAATTGGCCCAAACCGAACCAAGCCGAACCATTTACACCCCTACTTCAAACTCAGTACTACTCTATGTCTAATCTGGCGTATATCTGGTTACATAAAGCTTCCTTCAGGAATCCAGTGGCTTAAGAATTCCTATTTTCTGCTCTTCCTGTTGGGAAATATGGCATGATAGAAACAAGAGGCTCCATGATGGTATTCCTCTGGATCCTTTCATTGTGATTAGGAACATTTCTCAGCGGGCTACCGAGATCATCTATTTTTAGAAAGCCAAAACCCATCTGTCTTTTCATGATCCAATTTGTGTTAAAACTTTGTTCATGCCTATTGTTCAGCCCGTAGTCAGGATAGGCAAATGGATTAGATGGTTCCCTCCGTAAGATGCCTCCTTAAAGTTTCATACTGATGGCTCTGCTGTTGATGGCAAATGTTCAGGTGGAGGTGTCATTAGATAAGGCAAATGGCCTCTTTCACCGCTTAGATGGGTGTTTCACTTATATTATAATATATGAGGGTTGAAAACTGGTTTCTGACCAATCTAAATGGAAGTACAGTCTTCTTGTCAGGCTTAATCTTCTTAGGCCCGAAAGGTAACATCTCACGACTGATTTGGCTCGTCAGTAGTAGAACCTGGTGAACCGGACTTTGATAATCCATCTTAGCCCAATTCTTTGAGACTTAATTAAATGGCATTGAGGATAACATCCCAAGGAAGGGAGTCATAGACCTTGCAAATATCTAACTAACTTGGCGCAAAACTTAGGACTGACTTTGTCTCTATGAAAGTGACGGACCAGCTCGTGAGCCAGAAGAAAGTTTTCACGGATGTTCCTGCTTTTAATGAAAGTAGACTGATGGGTACCCACCAACTCATCAAGCACTTCCCTAAGCCGAATAAAAAATATTTTTGTAACTGACCTATTTCCTTATGATCTCTTAGTGGTGGAATAGGGCCCTCACTTTAATAGAAAACGTGTGCCATCAATTTGAGACTGAGCAAAAATCTCCTCATCAGCTTCTACAAGGCAATGCTCAACCATTAGGACTTTTTCCACATCTGAAATTCGCGTTTAATCGACTAAATTAACAATGAAAGCCAGGCATGGGTAAGTGTGAACTGACGGATAGCACCATCATGTTCTGTCTGAAAGGCGCAAATCTCATATCTTAGTAGAACGAGGGGCTGAGAACATGGCCGAAGAAGAGGTTGCACAGTCTACAGCAGAAGTATGCCCAGAAAGAGAGGAAATAGTTGCAGATCAGGTCCCGATCAGAAAGATTTCAAAAAAGTCTTTCCTATTCGTATTTCTTGCGATTTGCCCGGTTCAGTCCTAAAGTAGAGGCATTTGAGACGTATCGCCCTGGTTTTTGAGCAACCTTTGAGCAAATTCCTTATGTTGAAATCCCTACATGTGGAAATTAGGCATCAATTGTTGCAGACCTAGTCCTGAAAGGAATCAATATGCCTTGAAAACATAGAAAAATGTTCGTAGTAGACATCTTGTAAAAAGCTGGTTTTTGCCCTACATTCATTTATTGAAATTTGACAGGTGGATCCAGAACAGACTTAAATTGGTCTAGGCGACTTTATTGACCTACTTGTCTCTTGTCTTAGGTAACTTTCCTTTCCTTACCATAACTAACTCTATCTTGAAGACTCGAAGTCAGCTTGATCTTTTTCCGATTCGGCTGGTCCGCCAACATACCTATCAAGACGTGCTTCTCACTCTCGGGTCTACCTCGACTGAGGAAATATGTGAAGAAACCATCCAAGATGTGCATATGATTGATTGGCTTGGTCTTATCCCTTTGGGAAACTCTTGGATGTTTGGCTTCTCAGTCAGGTTCTTTAATTAAACCTGAGTTTGGCTCATTCATTCGCTTCTTCAAACGTGGAGAGAGCTGCCCGTGGTTGACGAGGTCTTAGCGAGTAGCTAAAGAATCGGAACTGAAAACCTTGTAGAAAGATAGCTCCAAAAGAGCTACGAGCTAGCACACATACGGACGAGTAGAACTAGGTACGACTACAAGAAAGGGAGATCCGGGAGCTAGGCAGGAATGCCGTTGATCTAGTATCACGACAACCCACAAGGTGCATCCCCAGAAACTGCCAATATTTTTTCTTGCTTTCCTTACTTCTTTGTGTTTGCAGCGACAACATGGACATGCTTGATAATTACATTACACCAGCCAAAATTTGAAGCCTTATCTATTTCTTTCCCTTCTTCGAGTCAAAGGTCTCAGGGCGGTTCTACTCAAATCAAAACATTCACGAGAAGCCCTGGGTTTAAGCTTCAAAGTGAATGTTAGGACCACCTTGCTTCAGATCCTCGGTCTGCCACAATTGTTTCGGGGATGCAAAATCTGGGACTGATGTTCTGCTTGATGTTCTTGATCACCTCTTCTTGGTCCACTGACTGACGAGGTGAATAGGTCTTGATAAAAGTCCACAGCTTTCTTTAGAATGGCCAATAACATGTGCATCTTCAATAAGATTCTTGTCCTGAATAAAAAAGCCATCTTCTGATATTTCTTTCTAAGGGAAGCATGAATGAAAGCTGCATTTTTCTCACCATCACTCAACCATTTCATTCTCCTCTAAAGGCGCCTTCCTACTACTCCTAGATGGTAAATTCCCGTCTCTTTGGGCAAAAAGGGATCTATCTCCATCAACAGGTTTCAAATAAGTAGTCCTCTGTCGATAAAATGTAAAGACGACACTTTTGCCTTCGTTCTTATCCTTGATCCCTCATTAAAAGCCCTTAGATCTTATCTTTTTCGAGGAGACTCGCTTTCCCCAAGCTTCTTAACATGTGCCTACATGTCTGCTTTAGAGCAAGGGATCTGAATATTGTCATGGATTCTATTTTTGTACTGCAGAGAATAAGGTGAGACTTATTTCTTGGAAAGCTTAACATTCTAGGAGGCGCCCTTGAAAGGTCTCCATCAGCTAACCCAAAGGGAGTTGGCTTTATCTGCTTTAAAGAGGCCAAGATCCACTTCAAAGAATTATTTTAAACTAAACAACTTCTTGAAAGAAGGCCTTCCCTATAGGCGGAGGCTGTGATTGAATGGAAAACTGGAGCTTCTATGGGTGCTTCTGGTAAACTAAGAAAACTGAAACTCCAACCGGCTGAAGAAAAAATCACAGTAAAGCGTTGATTCATTTATTTTCTATAATCACTACGTAAACTCCACTACTCGCATTTAGTCTCGTATATATTACTGCTGAAGAAGGGTCTCTAAGGCCGTTTATTAGCGCGAGAAGGCGGTTTAGGCGACTTTGAAAGACACTCATCTCCGGTAGCGGGTTGTAATTCATCTCAGCTTCCGTTGAGATGAGAATAGCTTTCGTTCTCTTGCTTTCCTGCACCCTTCACCCGTAATCTCTCCACCCCTCCTAAAAATGAAGGGAATGGACCGCAAGTAGAGCAAAGTGGTTTCTAAAATTTCAACAAGCTCACCAGGGAACTCCAATTGAAAGGCTTTCAAAGTCACTTTTCCTATTGATATTGACCAACCTCGACTGGTTCCACAACAAATGTAACTTTCCTATAAACTATTCCCTCAGCTGGCACGACATTGAGAAGAGAATTGCAAATATCTTCATTGGTTTTAGAAAATTGAGTCCAGTCCTGGAAATAGTTCGCACAAGGAAGGAAAAGAAAAGGAGCGTCTCACACCGGTGTAAAGTAAAAGGTAGTTCCTGAATGAGGATAGGATTCATCTTTACAAGCAAAGTGGAGCAGCCCCCTGAATGAACGCTCGCCGAAAAAATAAAATAGGATAAGGAGTCGCCACGCCGTTTTTAGAGGAAACATTGAAAACCTTTTTTAGAGAGAAAATGGGTTCGGGGGTCAAGTTACGTGTTGGGAAGAACCGAGAGTTCACCCAACACGCCTCATCCGTAGACGAGTCTTTCAATGTTCAACATTCAATTCATTCAAAAGTGTGTGCAAAGTGTATGTGACAAAATATGTATTAAAATGCATTCCAACGCTTTGTTTTATTACTCAACAAGGGGAAAATAAAACTTGTAAGCCATTGACTCTGGGAGGCCACGTCCCACTTTACATCGAAGACTAACAGAACTTACAACTGAAATGTGGTCTCTGCAGAGAGCCACTTGTGTCGCGTGACACAGGACTCCAACTGTCCAATTGTGTCGCGTGACACAACGATGCACTTTGCAGAGACTTTACAAATTTGAAATCAGATTCAACAACAACCAACACAGATCAAGGAATTATACCAAACAACTCAGATACCAACGAATTCATAATGGATTGACCAAGGGGACGTGGATATAGGGAGATCCACACTTCCTTGGCCAATAAACAACAAATCCCACAAAATCACATTATGAATATCAATTTCATCCAACTAAGCTAATTAAACAGAGAGATCGACAGGTGGGACTTGATAATTGAGGACAGATTGAGTCCAATTATCAAGTCCAAGGAATATCAATTGCAATGAAACAAATAAACAGTAAATGCGAGATAGAGGTGAGGGAAGTCGTTACCCTCGTAGTATCCACGCTCCTTCAACCACGTTAGGTAGAAGGATCTTCAATCAGCTTCAGAACGGGACAAGCTCAGATTTCCAGATTGAGTAGCTTGGGCAATTTCCAGTACGTGAGTGTGTGTCTTGAGCGGAATTGGCTTGGGAAGCAGGGGAAGGGAATAACAATTGGTTTTAACTGTCGGCTTAGGGCTGTAATAGGACGGGGCAGAAATTGGTAATGTTGCGGTGGTAGTTACAGGGTTGGGGCTAGAACAGGGCGGCGTCAGTGGTTAACGGCTTGGGACTGGAATTGGCGTTGGAGTTGCCGATTGGGGTTGAGAAATAGAGATTGGTGAGGAGGGAAGGGATTAGATCGGTGTTTTGGGTAGAGAGGAAGGGAACGGTGATGGCTTGATTTGGGTGAGGTCGCCGGTTGATTGGGGTGGAATTGGTTATTGATTGGCTCGGGGAAGAAGGGAATTGAGGTAGAAGGAGGATTGGTTGTCCAGTTGATTGGGAGAAGGACCAGGTTAGGTGAATAGGACGACTGGGGGAGGATTCCGATGAGGAGAAGCTAGGTTGAGGTTGAGGTAGCTTGGTTAGGGAGGAGATTAAGTGAAGGTTTGGCCGGAATTATGCCTTCTGCGTATAGAGAGAGAGAGAGAGAGAGGAGAGAGAGAGAGAGAGAGAGAGAGGTGAGGTCTGTGTGTGTTGTGTGAGAACTGTGTATTGGATCCCTCTTTGACAAATGAGAGGAAATTGGTATTTAAACGCTGAATGGGAATGGGATTATAATGTCGCACGACCCAACGTATCCAATTTCCATGTCTCAAGCTGTCGCACGACTGGAGGAGTCAATAACCGATTCTGGCGCCAAAATCAGATTCTGGAACATTTCGAGTTAATACCTAAAAGGTCCAAACTGATTAATTCCTTTTAGGTCCTTTTGTCCGGGAAAAATACTAAAACATACCTCCTTCGCGAGAAACTTATAAAATGTTTCCGAAAGTCTCGGAATGGACCGGAAATTTACCAAAACACCCCTCAATGCAATTTTATTACATTAAAATGCATCTAAAAGGGTTGCGAATTGGATTGGCGTACTCACAGAGCCCCTCGGCAACGTCACTTATGGAAGAAGTGAGGTTGTCGATAAAAAGGACCCAATCTCAATGAGCAGCAAGGGATAAGGCGACGGGCTAGAAGGTGAACTGGGGGAATCGGGTGGCTGGACCTTTCTGAGAAAGGATTCCTACATATCCCTTGAAAAGGGAATCAAGCCAAATCATAGTTCGGAATTACCAAAACTGACTACAAGCAAGAAAGGGGTAGGGATGTATCTTCATACCTTTGCTGTGCTTACCTGTAACTTTTTGAGGGGTTGGTACTACTGCGGTTGGCTAGTAGCTGCCATTTATGCCAGGTTGTAGCTGCCGGAGGGTCTCATGCTGCAACTGGTATTTGGCAAGTAGCTGCCGGAAGGTCTCATGCTCTCGCTATTGACGGGTTGTAGCTTCCGGAGGGTCTCATGCTACAACTGGTCTTCGTGGATGCCGGAGGGTCTCATACCACTTTGTTGGTGCAGGGTAGCTGCCAGGGGTCTCACGCTACTGCTGTTGACGGGTTGTAGCTGCCGGAGGGTCTCATGCTGCTATGGGTTTTTCGTAGATGCCGGAGGGTCTCATACCACTTTGTTGGTGCAGGGTAGCTGCCAGGGGTCTCACGTTACTGCTGCTGACGGGTTGTAGCTGCCGGAGGGTCTCATGCTGCAACGGGTCTTTCTTCGATGCTGGAGGGTCTCATACCACTTTGTTGGTGCAGGGTAGATGCCGGAGGGACTCATACTACTGCTGCTTCTCTTCGTGGATGCCGGAGGGTCTCATACCACTTTCTTGGTGCAGGGTAGATGCCGGAGGGACTCACACTACTGCTGCTTCTCTTCGTGGATGCCGGAGGGACTCATACCACTTTGTTGGTGCAGGGTAGTTGCCGGAGGGTCTCACACTACTGCTGCTTCTCTTCGCGGATGCCGGAGGGACTCATACCACTTTGTTGGTGCAGGGTAGTTGCCGGAGGGTCTCACACTACTGCTGCTTCTCTTCGTGGATGCCGGAGGGACTCATACCACTTTGTTGGTGTCGGGTAGCTGCCAGGAGACTCACGCTACTTCCTTTGCTCTGCTGGGGATAAGTGTAGCTGTCGGGGGACTCATGCTACTTCTTTTGTTGTTCTTTTACCGGTTTTGTTGCTGGACGGTCTTTGTTGCTGGTTTGACTCTTGTGTCCTGAGCTTCGCTTGGTAAGCCGGGGACTTTGCTTGCTAGGGAGCGGGCTTTTGTTTGTGCTTTGAGGTCACTGGTTTGGGAACTTTGCTTGCCAGGGAGCAGGTTCCTCTTGGTGTTTTGTGGACACTGATCTGGGAACTTTGCTTGCATATGGAGAAGGTTCCTTTTGGTGCTTTGGGGCCACTGATCTGGGAACTTTGTTTGCCAGGGAGTAGGTTCCTCTTGGTGCTTTGGGGCCACTGATCTGGGAACTTTGCTTGCCAGGGAGCAGGTTCCTCTTGGTGCTTTGGGGCCACTTGTCTCGTTGCGCACTGCTGGGGAGACTAACATAGGTACGGATTCTTTGTCTCGGTTTATCATGCAAAATAGGCTCTTGAAGTCGCCGAGACTGGTGAGCATTATTGTCTGGATTCTGGGGCAGCTGGGGCTCTTCTTTCTTTGGCAAGCATTGTTTGGGGGCTGAGGCTACCACTTGTCGATGCTTGCTGGATGGCCGTTCACAGGACGGTCTTTGCAACACAGGCTTTGAAGTCGTCAGGACTGGTGAGCATTATTGCCTGGATTCTGTGGCAGCTGGGGCTCTTTTCTTGACAATCATTGTTTGAGGGCTGAGGCTACCACTTGTTGACGTTTGCTGGGGAGATTGACAGATGCGGACTCTTTGTCTCGGTTTATCATGCAGAATAGGATTTTGAAGTCGCCGATACTGGTGAGCCTTGTTGCTTGGATACTGGGGCAGTTGGAGCTCTTTTTCTTGACAATCATTGCTTGGAGACTGGGCAGCTGGAGCTCTTTTCTTGACAAGCATTTCTTGGAGACTGGGCAGCTGGAGCTCTTTCAGATGATGCTGGTGAGATCGGATGGCTGGACCTTTGGAGAAAGGATTCCTACGTATCCCTTAAAAAGGGGATCAAGCCAATTCGTAGTTCTGGGCCTTATGAAGATAATAGAGGCGGGGTTTGCTACCTGCAGGGTTTGGAATCCTTGTCCAAAATTGTGATTCGAGGGGCAGTCCTCACGATCACATTACGATCACCTGATTATTGTACTCTACGGGGGGAGACACAACACTCTAGGCACTTTGCACTTTATTTGACTCTTTGCTTATGCATTATTAATCTTTTGTTGCACAAGTCCATCTCAGCTGGGGAGAATAGGAAGTAGGGAGGTTTTTTTTTTCTTTTGCACGGCTTGGTGAGCAGATGTGGGTAGCTATTATGCTATAAGGGGTCGTGTATTGGATGAAAGTGTTTATGATGGGGTGGACCCTCTCCCATGAGTGATGGTGTATGGATGATACGGTGCAGCTTAGGCAAGTCAGGGATGCTCCCGGGCGTACTGGTTGCAGCAGGTCCGTTGCTTGGTGGGGACAGAGTGTATCGCGCGTCTGAGACAGCAAGCAGCAGAGAAGGTGCAGAGAACGATCCCGGCTTGCGCAGCCCCAGTTGACAGTGCAAAGCAATCTTGGAGGGAATCTGGTAAGGAGAGCCGGAGGGATACCTTAACCAAAGCCCCAGCTTGAGGACATTCCATGCAGCTTCATCGCAGGCAGAGTCATCTTGTGGCCACAGAGGCAACCCATCATTTCAAATCGTAGTCAATCAGTCGCTGGACAAGACTCGGAAATGTTTACGTGCAGGGGCATATTTTTCGAGGGTGGGAATGAATCCCGAGTTCTGTGTATGACACTCTCGCTTTTGGGTTTAACTCTTTTGGGAGAGTATAAGCATCTCAAGGTGTGGAATAGTGTATGGAAGCCCCTGCTGACCGAAATGGTGTTTAGCTCTATCTTCCTATGATGTAGAAAGAGAAGACTTGTCGAGACACTTGAAAACCTGTCTTATTCGTGATGATCACAAAGCTGCTTAAAACCCTTTATTGATGTTTGGGTTATTCAACCGCCAAAGCTGATATGAGCGAATATTTTTATCAATCCTGAGGAGAAAGCCCACTAATATCGAGAATCAAACTCGGAAAGATAGAAAGTGTATGGGAACGGTCCTTGAGGAGACCGGATCTTCTGAGATCTGTTTATGATTTCGACCGGACCAGTTATGGTTGCCTACGTTCCCCTCCTTAGGAGGAGCTCAGGTCGCCGTAGTTCGGGTTTATCCCGAATGAATAGAATGAACGCTGGAATTCGAGGATCTGAGGACCTTTGAGGATTTTGAGAATTGCAAAACATGTCCTCTTGGAGTGTCGATGGGAGACACGGATGTGAAGCCCCATTGGGACGTCCACGGCAGGTGTTTGCGGAGGAGAAATGAAATATGCTCACATAAAACGTCGACTGAATGGATGAAATTTGCACAATCTTCGCTTGATAATCTTTTGAGCCGGGATGGACTTGGCTCCGCTTTAAGCAATAATCTGTTTTAGATCTCGACGATATTGGAATGAAACTGCTATCCGGTAGGAACTGCGACTGGGCTTCAGGGTTTCGATCGGTCTTCGGGTGATTTAGGATATCATGACCTCTTAAAACGAGAGGTCGGCTAGGCCTTTTGCTGGCTGAACCTCTAAAGATGAGAGGTTGGCTCTTGGGATGTGTTTGGGATTTTTAAGGTGAGGAAAATCTGTGGTTGCATCTTTGTTGCCTCTAAGAATGAGAGGTCAATCTTGACTTTGGCAAGGGCAAGGGTCATGGTAATGGGAATATCCTCTAAAATTGAGAGGACGGCTTGGGATTGGTCAAGGTAGTGGTGAGGGACATCCGTGCTGTCTCTTATTCCTTCTGAGACTCTTCTTGAGTCATGACCGGATCTTTTGACTTTTGCTTTCGAGAGGATCGCTGGGGACTAGGCTCTCTTTTTTTTCCTTTTTTTTTTATTCTTCTTTCTTTTTTTTTTCTTTCTCTTCTTTATTTTTTTTTTTTTGTTTCTCTCTTTTTTCAATTTTGCCTTTGAGGGGAGCATTTCAGCTAGTCCCCAGGATGGATCATTGCTTTCCGTCGTTTTTGAGCTTGGAGACGGTCGATCTTTCTTTGAATCACGGGAGTCTCATGGATAGTCCCTCTTCTTCTGGCGATGGCTAAATGGGTTTCAAAACATGCTGATCTTGAAATGAAAGGGTAATGTTTAGTGAGAGTAAGGTAATGGCTTTCCTATGGGTGAAAGGTTTCAACCGCAGTCTCTACCGGATAATCTGAATGAGGTCGAGTCTTCATTTGCTTGCTTAAGCTTACTTTGGAAGATTCATGCAAATTCATCAAACAACGAGATGGTGAGGACGAAGGAAGATATGTGAGCACAGGGGATGCGAGATGGGGAGTTGGTAAGCCCCACTTTGGGAAGGATATCAGTCGATTTTCTCACTCTGATCAATTCAAACATTAGCCATTTCAAAGCGTTGGTCGGTGAGCAGCACAAGTGATCATTTGGAATAAGACCATTTCAATCGAGTGTAACGCAGGTGTGCAAGTAATGTCTCGAGTCTAGCAAGAATAGAAACAAAGACTTAATCACTGCAAAGCAAAATTGGTCCAACTTGGACTTTAACAGACTCATGTCCGACAGTGGACATTCTAGAATCTACGAGGACTGATCGACTGCATCAACTTCGGATGGGAGGAAGAGCATTGTTGCCATTGGTGAGATGAGGACCCTTCTCGATCTCTTTATCATTCGCAAGTCGTCCTCCTTATCTTTAACAATCTGAGCAGGCACCCGGGCCTCCCGCTCGCGAGGAAAAAACAGCTTCAAGGGTAGCCCGCCACTTTTCGCTGGATACACTCTATGCACTTTGCTGACCCATGGGATATGAACTTCCAAGCTGATAGGCCATAATCCTCTCTGCACCAAGCCTTTTGGATTTCGAATCAGATGGACGACCGCTCGGGCACTTGAACTGCTTCCGCCTCGGGAATATGGACCTATGAGCGCCGGGAACGAGAGCGCACACCCAACTTGCCGTAGCCTTGGAGCAGAAAGAGCGTGTATAAGGCGGAGGATAGAGAATCTTGAGAAGGTATGGGAGAGGGAAGAATACGGAAGGAGATGGACTCATGCAACACTTTATTAATCTTCAAGTAGAAATCGGTGGCTTTTAAGTCCTATGAACGGTTGGGAAAGGCTAACCCTTTATTCTCGCAGTCTAAAACCTTGGGGGAACCTAGGACACATCATTCGAAAATACACCAAATGCTTTGAGTCAAAATCAATAATAGGCAATAATACCTAAATAAAACCAAAGCATTTATGGGATGGACGAGCAGCCCCAATTTCTGGAGAAATTTGGGCAGCATAACTGGTATTCCCGAAGAATTTCAAGGAAAAATCCGGCATGACCTCTCGTCGGTGCACGTTGACAAAGCGACATGATCTCTCGTTAGAACATGCTGTGGGAACGACATGTCCTTTCGTGAAACCATGTTGTGATGTCAACATGCCCACACGTGCTAGGTTTTGGGGTAGGTACGAAAGTCTATTAAAAATTTTGAAGCAATTCATTTTAGTGTATTTTGAAAATGGCGTGTCAAAAACCAACCGTTTTGGGTGAAGTTAAATGTGTGGCGCCACCTATAACGCACTAGGGGGATGGGTTTGACATTAGGCGCTCAAGCGTAGGCGAAATTTCATGGCCGTCCGCGATACCGTCAATCGCACCCGAGGGTTCTAGATCTATGTGAAGTAGTGTGCGGAATGACTATCTTCCTTTATTTGCGAAAAAATGATTTTTTTTTATTTATTTTTATTTTTAATATTTTTTTTGAAGAGGGGTGATAGAGGAAAAACAACACACACACACTCCCGCAGAGCATAATAATCAAGGATCAATAATTGATCATGGGGGACTGCCCCACAATCACAACCTGTATCAGAAAAATCAAGTCCTGCAGAATGACCACCTTCTGTCGCGTGACACAGGATATGGAGGGCACTCTCTGTCGCGTGACAGAAGGAGTCACATTGCCAGAATCTGAACAAAGATCAAATCAGCCACAGCCTCCAAGCACAATGCAATATCTCAGCCCAGCACCAGAACAATCTCAATAGGAAGCAAGGAAGGGGAGGGAATAAAGCAAAGCAATAAAATGCATTTTAGGCACATAGAATGTCACGCAACCAAGCACACACAAATGAATGAAATTATGTTGAACATAAACGAAATCTTGACCCACTTTTTGAAAAACAAGTTTCAAGTCCCAAGCAGAGCCGCCACTGAATGTGCGCTCGCCGAAAAATAATAAAAGGAGTAGGGAGTCGCCACGCCGTTTTTAGAGGAAACATTGAAAACCTTTTTTAGAGAGAAAATGGGTTCGGGGGTCAAGTTACGTGTTGGGAAGAACCGAGAGTTCACCCAACACGCCTCGTCCGTAGACAAGTCTTTCAATGTTCAACATTCAATTCATTCAAAAGTCTGTGCGAAGTGTATGTGACAAAATATGTATTAAAATGCATTTCAACGCTTTGTTTTATTACTCAACAAGGGGAAAATACAACTTGTAAGCCATTGACTCTGGGAGGCCACGTCCCACTTTACATCGAAGACTAACAGAACTTACAACTGAAATGTGGTCTCTGCAGAGAGCCACTTGTGTCGCGTGACACAGGACTCCAACTGTCCAATTATGTCGCGTGACACAACGATGCACTTTGCAGAGACTTTACAAATTTGAAATCAGATTCAACAACAACCAGCACAGATCAAGGAATTATACCAAACAACTCAGATACCAACGAATTCATAATGGATAGACCAAGGGGACGTGGATATAGGGAGATCCACACTTCCTTGGCCAATAAACAACAAATCCCACAAAATCACATTATGAATATCAATTGCATCTAACTAAGCTAATTAAACAGAGAGATCGGCAGTTGGGACTTGATAATTGAGGACGGATTGAGTCTAATTATCAAGTCCAAGGAATATCAATTGCAATGAAACAAATAAACAGTAAATGCGAGATAGAGGTGAGGGAAGTCGTTACCCTCGTAGTATCCACGCTCCTTCAACCACGTTAGGTAGAAGGATCATCAATCAGCTTCGGAACGGGACAAGCTCAAATTTCCAGATTAAGTAGCTTGGGCAATTTCCAGTACGTGAGTGTGTGTCTTGAGCGGAATTGGCTTGGGAAGCAGGGGAAGGGAATAGCAATTGGTTTTAGGTGTCGGCTTAGGGCTGTAATAGGACCGGGCAGAAATTGGTAGTGTTGCGGTGGTAGTTACAGGGTTGGGGCTAGAACAGGGCGGCGTCAGTGGTTAACGGCTTGGGACTGGAATTGGCATTGGAGTTGCCGGTTGGGGTTGAGAAACAGAGATTGGTGAGGAGGGAAGGGATTAGATCGGTGTTTTGGGTAGAGAGGAAGGGAACGGTGATGGCTTGATTTGGGTGAGGTCGTCGGTTGATTGGGGTGGAATTGGTTATTGATTGGCCCGGGGAAGAAGGGAATTGAGGTAGAAGGAGGATTGGTTGGTCGGTTGATTGGGAAGGACCAGGTTAGGTGAAGAGGACGACTGGGGGAGGATTTCGATGAGGAGAAGCTAGGTTGAGGTTGAGGTAGCTTGGTTAGGGAGGAGATTAAGTGAAGGTTAGGCCGGAATTACGCCTTCTGTATATATAGAGAGAGAGAGAGAGGAGAGAGAGAGAGGGAGAGGTGAGGTCTGTGTGTGTTGTGTGAGAACTGTGTGTTGGATCCCTCTTTGACAAATGAGAGGAAATTGGTATTTAAACGCTGAATGGGAATGGGATTATAATGTCGCACGACCCAACGTATCCAATTTCCATGCCTCAAGATGTCGCACGACTGGAGGAGTCAATAACCGATTCTGGCGCCAAAATCAGATTCTGGAACATTCCGAGTTAATACCCAAAAGGTCAAAACTGATTAATTCCTTTTAGGTCCTTTTATCCGGGGAAAATACTAAAACATACCTCCTTCGCGAGAAACTTATAAAATGTTTCCGGAAGTCTCGGAATGGACCGGAAATTTACCAAAATGCCCCTCAATACAATTTTATTACATTAAAATTCATCTAAAAGGGTTGCGAATTGGATTGGCGTACTCACACCCCCTTAGCTTAGATGTCAATCTGAATCTCTATCTTGACCGGAGGACCAAGCCTCACTTCACTCATACGGAGCCTAACTTGATTTAGTATGGAATTCATTGCGGGCTAGTGCTTAAGATAGTGAGAAAAACCTAAAGTCATGTCGACGTAGGTAGACTTAACTTCTTTCAAATCAGTACACTTCCTCTCTCTGTGATCGAGCTACTCTTCAATAGCCTATCCCTTATATAAAGTAAGTCGCACTAGTTTCACTTTCACTCACTCGAGAATAGAGAGGACTGACTTTCTTTCCATAGGAGATCTGCTTGGTCCCCAATACGAGTGGCGAATGTGTGCACTGAAGCAGCAACTTGAATTGTAGCTTGCACTCGCCATGTTAAGTCAGCTAGTCATGAAAGCAATCTCGTCAGCTTTGATCACAGGATTAGAGTATGCTCTTCCACTTCTGATAGTAATAGAGGTAGCCGATAGCCAAAACAACTTGAATTGTATCTTGCACTCGAGCTGGCATATATCTCCTTTATTTTGTCTATGGTCCCCTTGTTGTTGGGTAATCAGTCCTTTGTCGGCTAGCCACCTGGTAGATATTCAACTAATGTTCGGCCTGCTTCCAAGAAGTCGATGCCACATAAGCAGGCATAATAGAATAGGCAGTCACAATAGAAGGAATTAACATAAGTAGTTAGCTTAGCGTTCGAGGACGACACTAACCTCCATCTCTGAAGATGAAATCTCATTAGTAACTTGAGGAGTGGAACTATCCTGCTGCAATTCTTCACTAGCTAGCTCAACCTGAGGTTGGTTGTCTTCATCATTATCCTATCCTACTCTATGCAAGGAGTGCAAAAGGATTGGTACTAGTCAAATTCTCCTTCTCCTGATGAACATTCTCAGAAGTCTCCTTAGGATCCAAGGAGCTAGGCTCAAAGCTGTTAGGACCTTTAGGTTTTTGACTTTGAGTTAACAATTCACCTATATATAGAAGTGGGATCAACTGCCTAGAAGATATAACTTGAGTAGGATCAAAAGAATTATTGACCTCATTCAGAGATTTAGTTGCTTTACCCACTGCCTCATGAAGATCCACTCTATCATCACTGTCCTCCTTGTCTAACCCATCCTTGATATTGATCACCGAAGTGGATCTGATCATATAAAGAATAAACTGACTTCACTTTCTTTTTAGCCTTAGAAAGAAATGCATGTTTATGATTGGAAACCTGATGTTTGTAGCTATTTGGGACATTATCTTTCGAGGGCTCACCACCTTCCTTAGTAAAAGCTCCACCAGTAGAGGGAAAATCACTGACAGAAATATAGGAGCTGGAATGGAAGAGTTACATTTGAAATGGAAGAAAAGTATGAACTCAGACCCAAGCGACTTATCCTGATCTGAACGATTGAAGAAAGAAAGCTCTTTCTATGTGGACAGGCTTCCTCATTAGTAACAACTAATGTCGAAGTACCATTTACTGATCACCTTATCCAACCTTGATACTTGGCACGACCTTTATCTACTACGCCGCTTTAGCTGACAGCTCCCATTAAGTGCCCCAATCTAGGTCGTTAGTGCTTCTTCAGCTCAATTTAATGATTTATAATCGTTTAGGGGCATTTCGGACATTATTTAGAAAATTTGAATGAGGAAGGACCTCTTAGGAATAACAAAAAAGCTTAGGCCCTCGTTGGAAATGTGTCATTTCCAAGAAAGAAAGGAATATTGACCAAGGGAGAACCAGCCAAAACAACTTTCTGCAAAAAACAGGCACGCTGCTGATCCCATCCGCGCGGATGAGGTTGTAGCCTAAATCTCATCCACGTGGATAAGATTGTACCCTGGCCAACCTATAAATACAGCCCTTCCCCTCAGTTTCAAGGGGCCAAGAAATCATATTTCCTACTGTTACACTGCCGAAATTTATACTCAACGCACCCTTAAACACTCCCACCACTCAAATCCAACACCAAATTCAACACTAAATCCTTCCTAAGTCTTGAAACCACTCAAACCCTAAACACCAACCCAAAAATATTGGTAAACACCTTGTTCTCCCTACTCAAATCTCCTTCATTCATACATATATTTCATACATAAATGATGTAGTATTGTTGGTTTGTTAGTTGCTCACCTCCCTTCCCCCTTTGTCCCAAGGATCCAAGAGGATCTCCATGGAGTTCATCTCCATGGATGATTCTCTACAAGGGTTCACATTTTTATTATGCTATTTCCCCATGTCCCCCTTACATTCCTAGTTTATACTTGTTTAATTGACCTAGGATGTGGTCATCTTGGAGTCCATCTCCATAGATGATCACTCCAAAGGGTCCATAGTCTTTACTTTCCTTGCAAATGTCCCCCCTCCCCTTTAGTCTAAGATGTTCACCTTGGAACCATTTCCATGGATGAACATCCTTAAGACTTACATATTTAGGTCACACAAGATGTAGGAGATACACTTGAGTATAGATCTATGGCATTGACTGGATTCACATTGGAAACTTCCAAAATCTAAATATGCAGCGTGGACCTTCCACTATTCTGGGACAAAATCCCTCCTACCATGAAGATGCTGAAACTCATGAACTTCATCCCAGGACTGGGGCTCGGCAAAAGGTTACAAGGCCAACACCAAGTCATCGAAGTCAAGGACCACACTACAGTCCAGGGGCTCGATTATATGCCAGCACCATCTGACATCAGGGAAGACAAGAGGCTCGCCAGTACCAAAGCAGTAGCCCGCAAAAGGGGAACCTCCTACGGCACACCCAACTTCCGACGTTACAGCTTCGACCTCATTCGCTACTTCGTCAAAGGGACCGCCAGCGGAACTGATGAAGATGAGAAAAGAACTGGGGGAACCGACATCGGAATTGAGGGAACCGACAGCAGAACTGAGGGGACCGACAGTGAATCTGATGAAGATGAGAAAGGAACAAGAAAAGTCAGTACAGAGACTACAGAAAAGATGGGAAAGATGGCACAGAACCTCAAGCGTTTTAGAGGAATCAAGGCTAATTCGATAAGGGGAGCATTCCTCGATATCACTGCTCTACATGGACCAATTGCCACCACAGTCCAACATGAGTACTCATTCAAGGGGATCCCAGACATAGAAGAACAGCTCAAGACACTCTTTTTGGGAGACAGGCTGTTCGGTTCAGCCTACAAAGCCACATTCGATATAGTGACACCGAACAGAAAGAACCAGAATTCGTGGTGGTTCCAAACCTGATTGATCTGGGCTCCGAGGACAGCATGATCGCCATGATCGGGACAACAGAAGCCAAGCCTCTCGACCCCCGAACCCTCACCAAGCATCCAGCAATGCCACTGAAAAATTGGGTAACTTTCATCGGACCAAGGGGAAGCAAGAGCGAGATGGAAGACAAACTGGGCCTGCTCCCATATCTCCCTAAACCCAATCTTAAACCCTCCGAGTCTGTCAAAGTCAAGTCCTCTGAGTCATCTGACGGCCTCACGCCAGAAGACTATGATCGTGTAGCCAACAATGTATTTCCCTTCATCTTAAATGAAAAATTTAACCTTTCGGATTATCTCCTCATTGCCACTTTAACAATTGATAAGTTAACGAACAACTTAAAAGAAGTTAATAATGACTCACTTGATAAAGAAGCAGACACACTAAACGAACAATTCATTAAAGAAGTTCTCCATCGTGTAGTTGACTGAGACAAAAATTGGGCCCAAGCTGCCGAAGAGTTTATGACTAAAGTGAATCTGGGGTCAGTGCAAGTTCCTAAAGAGACACAAGTGGGCAGTTTCTTCGCCGGTGCAGAAAAAGAAGCCCTGATAAATCTCCTCAAAGAGTATGTTGACGTGTTAGCCTGGTCATACCAAGACATGCCAGGGCTCGACCCCTCATTCGTGGAACACCGAATCCCTTTGGATCCTGAATACAAGCCTGTCAAACAAAAACTACGCAAGATCAAGCCAGAATGGTCCCTGCAAGTAAAAGAAGAAATTGCGAAGATGCTCCGCGTCGGCTTCATCAGAGTAATTGAGTACCCAACCTGGCTCTCCAACATTGTAATGGTCACCAAGGCCAATGGAAAGGTCAGATGCTGTGTAGACTTCCGAGATCTCAACAAGGTCAGCCCTAAAGACGATTTCCCACTGCCCAACATAGACATGCTGGTCGACATCACGACAAATTTCGAAATAAAATCCTTTGTGGACGGTTTCGCCGGATACAATCAGATCAAGATATCCGAAGAAGATCAAGCCAAGACTGCTTTCACCACTCCATGGGGGACATACTGTTATACGGTCATGCCGTTTGGTTTAAAGAGCGTTGGGGCTACTTATTAAAGGGCTACAACTGCCCACTTCCATGACATGATTCACAAAGAAATCGAAGTGTACGTCGACGACATGATCATCCACTCCAAAGGATCAGACATGCAGCACATCATAGATTTGAGAAAGTTCTTCAAAAGACTCAAAAAGCACTCCATGAGATTGAACCCTGCAAAGTGCACCTTCGGCGTAAAATGAGGCAAAGTACTGGGGTACATGGCCACAGAAAGAGGCGTCGAAGCAGATCCCAAGAAAATCAAGGCCATCATCGACATGAAGCCACCACAGACATTGACAGAAGTAAAAAGTTTCATGGGAAGACTTCAATACATCAGTCACTTCATCAACCAGCTAACATCTCTCTGCGAGCCAATATTCAAGCTCATGAGGAAAAATGCTGATATCGAATGGGACTCCGAATGCCAAGTAGCTTTCGAGAAAATCAAGACATACTTGGTGAATCCCCCAATCCTGTGCCTGCCACATAAAGATAAGCCACTCCTCCTGTACCTGACAGTGACTGATACGTCAATTGGGGCTATGCTGGCGCAAGAACAGAAAGATTCCAGAGTTCAGCATGCAATCTACTTCGTGAGACGAAAGCTTCAGGGAAGTGAACTCAACTACTCATCATTAGAGAAAACTTGTACCACCTTGGTATGGGTAGTCGGGAAACTGAAACACTACATGCAGTCACATTCAGTGCTCCTGGTCTCCAAGATGGACCCCGTCAGATATCTCTTCTACAAGCCATCTCTATCAATGAGACTAGCCAAATGGTCATTCTTCCTGGCTGAGTTCGACATTAAGTACATGATCGAAAGATCAACAAATGGTCGAGTAATGGCAGATCAACTGGCAGACTTCCCAAGCAGTGATCTCAAGGAACCTGATTCGCAGTTTCCAGATGACGGAATCTGCTCACTCGACAGCGCAAATCGCTGGCAACTCTTCTTTGATGGTGCCGCCAACAAGAAGGGAAATGATATTGGAATGCTCCTGGTCGATCCTAAAGACGAGCACACTCCCAAAGCCATCAAACTGAATTTTGTAGCTACCAACAATGCAGCAGAATATAAAGCTTGCGTAGCCGGCCTGGAAGCCGCTCTTGAACGCAACATCAAAGAACTGGAAGTATACGGAGGCTCAGCATTGATCATCAATCAAGTGTCCAACAAATAGAAGATAATAAACTCTGGCCTCTAGAAGTACCATGTATATATGGAGGAGCTCATTGCTCAGTTCAAGGACATCTCTTTCCACTACCTGCCAAGAGACAGGAACCGCTTCGCTGATGCCCTGGTCACCCTAGCATCTCTTATTGAAATTCTTGAAGGGAAATCAGTAAAACCCTTCAGAATAAGCAGACGGGAAACCCAGCCTACTGCTGTCGGATCGAAGTTGAACATGAACCGATCGACGAGCCCTGGTACAATCAAATCTACCAGTACCTCCAAAATGGAGAAGCTTCCATCACAAATGAAGATAGAAAATACAAAGAAGGGATCAAAGCCAAAAACATGATGGCTTTAAAAGGCCTGGCATCCCACTTCGTCATTCTGGGGGGATGTTATACAAAAGCGCCATAAAGGACCACTCCTCCGGTGTGTAAGCAAAGAAAAGGCCAGCAAGCTAATGAAAGAAGTTCACAATGGAACCTGTGGTCCGCACATGAACACCTGAGCATTGACACAGATCATCCTCCGTACGGGGTACTACTGGGTATCAATGGAAACAGACTGCATCCAGTTCGTCAGAAGCTGCGATAAATGTCAACGAATCTCCAACCTCAACCATATTCCTCCTCACGAGCTCTACTGCATGACTACACCATGGCCTTTCGCCACATGGGGAATTGACGTCATCGGCAAAATCACTCCACTAGGGAGCAACAGTCACGAGTTCATATTAGTCGCCGTCGACTACTTCACCAAATGGGTGGAAGCCAGATCATACAAAGTACTGAATTCCAAGAAGGTGGTCGAGTTCATCAAAGAGAACATCATGTGCAGATACGGAGTGCCCAACAAGATCATATCCGACAATGGAACCCATTTCGAAGGAGATTGTGACCAGCTGTTGACCGAGTTCAGAGTTACACGCCACAAGTCTTCTCCCTACAGACCACAGACTAACGATCCAAAATCCCAAAACTTTCAAAATATTTCGAAAAATCTGCCAAACCCGAAACTTTCAAGTCATTTCGAAACACCCGTCAAACCCGAAACTTTCAAGTCATTTCGAAAAAGTCGTCAAACCCAGAACTTTCAAAACACTTCGAAAAACCCGTCAATCCCGAAACTTTCAAGTCATTCAGAAAAATCCATCAAACCCGGAACTTTCAAAGTCATTTCGAAAATCCCATCAAACCCGAAACTTTCAAAACATTTCGAAAAACCCGTCAAACCCACCAGGAACTTTCAAAACGTTTCGAAAAACCCGTCAAAATCGAAACTTTCAAAACATTTCGAAAAATCCGTCAAAACCGGAACTTTCAAAACATCTCAAAATTATTCTGAGTCAACTCACTTTAATTTTGAAAAACATCCCTAGACATGGAATTTTTCTACCAAATTTTCAACGTTGTCTACCCATAATCTCAATTGCACTAAGCAAAAGTCAATTTCAACAAAAGGGCATCGCAAGGTCAAAAGCCCCAAATCGGCACCAAGAACCCTTAGTCAATTCTAATCGAAATTCCAATATTTCAAGAATTCAAAAAATTCTAAAATTCAAAGGAATTCAAAGGATGTTTACCTTCCTCGCAATACCCTCCTTGGATTTATGGCTATCCCAAGCTTTGTAAAACTCGGTTGGATCCATAAGAAGCTCTGTCCCCCGCACCGTCCTCCAAATCCTCCTTTTCTCGTTGTCGGTCCTTCTATGTCGACTCCTCTGCCCCAATCTTGCTTCTATAGCAATAATTTCTCAAGATTTCAACCAAAGATCGAAGAAAAAAGATGAATTTTTCTCTCTTTTCTCTCTCTCTCTCTCTCTCGGCCAAAAGCTCAAATTTTTCTCTCTTTCTCTCTAATGGCCGACGATTTCTTTAATCTGGTCAAAATGAGGAAGTGGCCGATCGGCCTCTTTTACAGGATGGGCCATTTTGGTCCAAATGGCCAATCAGCCCCTCATCTTTTCAAATTTAACACTTTTCCCCAAAAGTTAAAAATTTCCCAGTTAGACATCTCCAATGCCCCTCTCCCAAGGTTAAAAAAAAATCTCAGTTAGACATCTCTAACACCCCTCTCTAAAGGTTAAATTTCTCAGTTAGACATCTCTAACGCCCCTCTCTCGAGGTTAAAATTCCCATTAGACCTCTCACGGTCTGATCTCAAAGTCGAGACCTCTCACGGTCTGATCTCAAAATCGAGACCTCTCACGGTCTCGAGACCTCTCACGGTCTGATCTCAAAATTGAGACCTCTCACGGTCTGATCTCAAAGTCGAGACCTCTCACGGTCTGATTTCAACATCGAGACCTCTCACGGTCTGATCTCAAAATCGAGACCTTTCACGGTCCAACCAACAATCATTCCGGCCGTCAATCGTAAGCCCGACCATCTCAAATGGCAATCATTGTAAGCCCGTACAATAATCCCTCTTCAGCCGCCGTCGTAAGCCCGAACATCCCTCCACAGCAGGATCCTAAGACCATCCATCTAAAGGAACGTCAATCAATCTCCTTAGTTCCTAACTAACTTTGTTAGAACTATGGACGTTTTTCCCCAGCAATGTGTCATTCTCTCTCGAGATCACATTCCGTTCCTAACCCCGTCGTTAGAATGTCAATTCTTCCGTGTTGTTAAAAATGCCAGTTTAACACAACCGTTCTTGTCATTTTGTTCCTAACCCCAACTTATAACGTCAATCCTTCCGTGTTGTTAAAATGCCAATTTAACACAACTGTTCCTGTCATTTCGTTCCTAACCCTGATGTTAGAACGTCAATCCTTTCGTGTTGTTAAAAATGTCAGTTTAACACAACCACCCCCGCCGTTTGGTCAGGTCTCCAGCAAGATCTCATGACCCATCGTCATTTTGTTAAGTCCCTTACTCTTAACAGACAGGAACTACGATCGGCTTGATTCCCCCGTGGATACGTAGGAATCCTCATTCTAAGGGTCCAGCCATTTGACCGTCTAGGTCTCTCCATAAGGCATCTCCCCAATTTGGGATCCTTATCTTTTCGATGACCCCACTTCCTTCATAAGTGACGTCGCCGAGGGGCTACTGTAAGTACCCAAATCCGAATCGTTACAATCCGTTAACTGGCCCTTTCCAAGTTAACCGGAATCCGTTAACTTCCCCTTTCCGAGTCAACGAGACTTGCCAGGACTGCCCCGTGCATCCAAAATCCCAAGTGTACTCAACACAAGTTTTCACACGTAAAAGTACCACTTTCCCAGAAATATGCAATTTTTGGGACTTTTCGGGACTATTTCGGACATTTATCCGGACAGTTATTTAGAAAACACTCAAAATCGGGATTAACGAGACCAAAATCCAAACTTAGTGACTAAGCTAGGACACTTGGCATGCTTGCAAGCATCCCCACATCTCCATCAATCAGATTCAAGGGTGAAAAGACAAAAATACCCCTGAAATTCAGGTTTAATCAACAAGCCTCAACAATTTCCAAAATACCTCAAAGGTCCCTCAAACTGAGGAAATGGCCGAACGACCTGTTCTCCAGTTTCACCCCCTATAAATACAGCCCCTCTCCTTCAGTAAATAACCCACACAAATATTTACTCTCCTCATTTCACCTCGGCCCAGCAGCCTAAACCCCCTCCTGAGCCCCGAAAACGCCTTGATTTGCGTGAAAACCACATTTTCCAAGCTAAACATGAGCCAAACACTTCAAAAACACCTTTCAAACACCTTTTTGTATCCCGTATACGTCCTCCCGAGTAATAGAGTCAACACCTAGCCATTGGTAACACTCTCACTATTTAAACCCCGCTTTATCTCGATTTACGCGTCATACGCTACTTTAGATCCGATCAAAGTTCTCAAAATATAGACGAAATGCCGTCTACGGGGCTTGATACGTTTTTAGTTCTCTATCATCTTCTCTCCCTCGAGAGAAGTAATTTAGGGTTAAAACGGCGTTCGAGTCCCGTTTTTACTTTTCTATCATTTACCGTTCGGATCGTTCGATCCGTTGATACACACTTTTATCGTCCGAACCGTTTGGTTCGTGATCGTCATTTACAAGTCCGAATCGTTTGATCTGTCTATATCGCACTTACTTTACGCTCTTTACAAATCCGAGTCGTTTGGCTCGTCGATCGAACTTTTACCATCCGGATCGTTCGATCATTTGATACCGCATTTTAAATACTGTCTTACAAGTCCAAACCGTTTGGTTTGTTGATAGTATTTACATTCAAAAGTTCGAGTCACAAAATGACTCATTGATCGCATCTTACTTGCCATCGTTTTCATTAAAATGGGTAACATCGTAATGCCCGGTTCAAAACCGAAGTTCGTCATTCGAAATCCTTTTCAAACTACCTCAAAATCGGCGTTTGTCATTCAAATGCTCATTTCAAACTCAAAATCGACGTTTGTCATTCAAACGCTCATTTCAAACTCAAAATCGACGTTTGTCATTCAAACGCTCATTTCTAACTCAAAATCAACGTTTGTCATTCAAATGCTCATTTCCAACTCAAAATCGACGTTTGTCATCCAAACGATCCTTTTCAAAATCAATGTTTGTCATTCAAACCAAGATTAAAGTCTGTCATTCAGACTCATTTTCAAAAGTAACACGAACACACATACATGCACACTTTTCGAGAAAGGTAGAAAGACTCGTCATGCGAGGCATTTCGGGTGATCTCTAGATACTCTTCCCAAAACGTAACCTGACCTCTGAACCTAACAATCTCTATTCAAAAAGGTCTTTTCCTAAGTTTTCGCTACCAATCAAAACGATCTCCTTTTCAAAAAAGTCTTTTCCTAAGTTTTGGCTCCAAATCAAAACGACCTCCTTTTTAAAAAGCCTTTTCCTATGTTTTGGCTCCCAATCAAAACAACCTCCTTTTCAAACTAGCCTTTTTCAAAGTTTAGGCTCATAATACAAAACGGCGTGGCGACTCTCTTTTTCAGTGAAGTCAATAAAAAAAACCGTTCGCCGCAGTCCACGCGATCCGGGTAATTTCACCGCCTGATACTTCTTTTCTTGTATTTTTCCTTCTTAACAAGAGCCCTCTTGCGAGATTTGTCGTAGGATTCAAGCTCAAAAGTCAGAGTGTTGCATTTATTCCTCAATCCGAAAAGAGTACTTGTAATCTGTTAAAAAGAGACAAGGTTAGAAAATGTTAGTGGCGAGAAACAAGTTAGAAACATGACAAGAAACATTAAAACTTACTCCACAGATTTGAAGGTCGACATAGTTGAGAGAGAGATTTGCATCTTGTTCTTCAATTTTTGCGAGTTGTTGTTTGTCCCTAGCACGCTGGATTATCCTGCCTCTGATCATGCTGTAAGTAGGATCTCTTGAATGAACATTAAAACCTGTCAAGGCAGGTGCACTAGCGATATCATTGCTCAATTAAAAAAATACCATCTTCATCAGAAGGCATTTGGAAGCCTTCTTGGAGCAAGCTTGCATCCTTGAAGTCGCCTGCTTTAACAGAGGTTCCTTCGTCAACGATCAAACATGGAGGGTTTTCAGAAGCGTGAGCTCGTTTGAGAGGGTGGGAATCATCTTCTTTGCTCAAGCTTGGTTCAACGTTGTTAGTTGTTTTGGTGGTCTAAGTCTCTTCTTGCACAATATCTTGCTCTTGTTCTTCCTCTTGGTTATGTTCTTCTTCAATCTCTTCTTTATCTCTCAGCTTAAGGGGAGAAGGTCGCACATGAGTCTTTGACTTCCCCTTTTTCTTAGTGGGGTCAGCTGCTCTCTCAACGAAGGCATTGGTTTTTTCTAGCTCAATGGCATCAGCATCATCTCCATGATGAGAAATGGGAATCTCCAACTCATCACTTAGCTTGAGTTAGCTGACCTGCCTAGCCTCAGATAACCTCTTTCTATGAGCGTCAGCTCCGGAGAAGGCTTATCGCCTTTCAGATAAGTCCATGCTTCTAAATTCTGTAAACAAAAGGATGAACAGTTAGAAATGGAGAAAGAGAAAAGATACAAATCAAAGACAGATTAAAGGCGAGAAACATACTATAAACGTCAAACATGGCATTGCAACAACAGCCTTCCAATTTGCAAGGGCCACAATCTGGGGCAAAACAATTTCCGGAATAGATGTCCCATCCAGGATAAGGTGTGGATAATGGGAATGCGAGATTCATTCCTTGGGAAAGTGAAATCTGGGAGACCAACTTTCCTTAATAGAGATGGGCTAGATATGATCTTTCTCCAAGAAAAAAAGCCAAACCACCTTCTTGGGCATTGGCGAGAAGTTTAAGAATCTTGTCCTTAAGGCGATTGTCGCCAGATACTAAAGCTTTCCTGGTTTCAATTTTGGGGATTATGTCATGAAGGTCGCCATAATGGTTCCAACCTACATAGGAAGTAATGAAAATAGGTTTGGGTTGCCAGTTATGGACTTTCCTAGGGAGGGGAGTAAGGATCGGTTTTCTATAATTAATGGATAAGCGGTTCTTGATAATGCCACCTCGATTGGTTACAGTCGTGTAACCCTCAAACAAATGGATAAGTAAAGGAATATTGGGTTCCTGTCTAAGGGCTCCACAAATGAATAGATAACTGGTTATAATACGAATGGCATTGGGATGAAGGTCAACAACTGCGGCTTGGGCTTTATGCATGACAACACAGATGAAAGGATCAATAGGGAACTTAAGTCCGGCTTCTAATTGACAGGGATAAGCGACAACGCCATCCATTCTTTGCCGCATGGCGGCAAGCGAGATGTCGCCCACGTATGGTTCAATATGAAAGATGTTATGGTTTATCCCATACTTAACATGTAATTGGGTCTGAAATTCCAAGGAATATAAGGTGCTGGTTTCAGCGACATCAGATGTAGGGATTTCATTTGAGGCTTGGTGCCTTGAAGAGAAACGTCGTGACTTGATGAAGAGCTTGAGGAAAATATGTTGCCAAGTTCACTGGAAGAGGAGAGAACCTGTTTATAGAAGCGAGGACTACGTAAATCAAGTGCAGCAGGAAAGTCAGTATCTGAGAAGTTAGAATAAAAAGGAGGACGATAGAACTCGCAAATATGTGAACAGAGCTCCTAAGTGGTGAAGAAGGATTTCATGGGGACAAACTTGTGCAAAAATGGAGGACCCCTAATCTCTAAGGCATCTAAAACAGTGATATCCGCACCATGTCTGATGAGCATAGTGTTAAGGTACTCGCGAGGAATTCTGGCCCAAACCCCTCTATCAACCCTATAAAACCCAGCACTTTTCTTATTTGGCCAAACCTAACTGTCTCGCATAAGATTTAGTTATAGCCATCAAGTTATACCAAATTGAACTGAAAACAGGAAAAATTAAAGGTTTGAAAGCTTTGTTACCTGGAAATTTGCAGAAAATGACGAAAACTTGATGAATTTGGCCGGAATCTGGCCGAAAACTTCAGAGAAATGATAGAACCTTCAAAAACGCACCAAATAGGTCTGGGAATGGCAACATAGTGAACGGAGGACCTGGGATAGTTGGAAAGCTATGAAAACTGGACGGAGTACGAGCAAGACAGAAGCAAAGTACGTCGGAATGGAAAACTAGTTTGCCGGAGAAAGTTATAAGGGTCTTAGCTTGAAAATGCAAAAAGTGAAAAGGGAAGAGAGAATTTCGTTTTTAACTGAGGAAGATGAAGAGGTTTTGGGAATTTTCAAAATGCATTTAATAATGTTCAAAAATTGAATTTCCCCCCATTATTGAAAATAAATCATTAAGATGGGGATTTCGAGATGACAGTACGTCAACTCTAACAAACCGCCCCTCATCACCAACAAGAAAGTGACACGTGGCCAGAAGTACATTATCTAGAACTAATATCTCGCCAAGAGATGGTCAGGATGAGGGAATCAAAGGCGCAATCAAAGTTTCTCGACTATATCATAAATAATTCAGATCTCGAACTTGGGGGCTACTGATATGATCATGTAAAAATATAATTGGGCCTGCGCAGATTACATGGGATCAGGTACCTCAAGAATGGATTAAGGATCAAGAAGCTAGGCCCAAGATAGGTCAAAAGGGGACATGGCGACCTTACCAGTATATTGGCGGGAAATATGGTCAAGCGAGAAGCCTATTAGGGCTTATCTTCGAATATAAACAGCATAATCTCAAAGTAAGATCTCGCATGATGAGGTTCACGCCAACGACAGCAATAAAGGTTGCCGCCTTAGCAAGGATGTCGCCCATTGGCTACATGTGATCTTATAGCAACATTCCATAAGCAGCCAAAGACGTTGTGTTTGGACCCACAAAATCTGTTACAAATGATGAACTATCTATCAGGGAAAGGGTGGCGTCTGCACTAACTCTGAGTACTTATGCACATCCAATATAAGGATGACACGTGGCAAAAGGCATGTGAAATGCATGTGACAAGAGTAAGTATATAAACAACACCGCAAATCAAAATGTAAACAACACCGCAAATCAAAATGGGTAAGTATCAAGTAAATTTTACAGAGTTTTCTGCAGTTTCTATTGTACTATTTCTTGCTCACCTGAACAAGTACTTACTCTCACACCGTAGAGACTTTGTTGGAGACGCCCTCGGCCTAGTTTACGTGTATTCTGTGTGTACGGACTCACGGATAAGGAGGCGAAGTATTCACAGGTGGACTAATTACTTTGGGTCTGAGCAACCATTTTGTTTAGCAGCATCAAAAATCACTTATCATAATTACAATTATTCATTGTGCAAACTTTCATGTAACATATTCCTTCCGTCACATTTGAAAAAAACACAAAATTTCATTTTAGGTGTCTCATAATAACTATTCCTTGCGTCCCACTCGAAAATGGACAAAATGGGTATTGCACGGGAATTAAAAAGAGTGTATAGTGTAGTAAGTGTTGTGAGTATATAAAAATTGAGATAAGAGAGAGAATGTGGGGTGTGAAATAGTAAGTGGATAGTTATTGTAATAATGACAAGTGAGTCCAATAAATAAAAAAGTATTAAAAACTTTTCATTTTAGGAGTTTGCCTTGTTATCGGTAGAGACTATCCCTCTTTTTAAATGATACACTCAAAATGAAAGTTTGTACATTTTTGAGTGACACGAAGGGAGTATTTTTTTATTACACATTCTCTTATATCTTAATTTTCATACTTATAACATTTATTAATTATACATTTTTATTAATTTCTGTGTAAAATCTACTGTGTATTTTTTTAAAAAAGGGGGGAATAATATGTGCAGTTTCCTAAATAATTTTACGAAGAATATGAAAAGGGCTATCTTTGTTAGGGAGAGAGAGTAGTTTTAATTTTTTCTAAAAAAAAAAAGGGTTTTAATATTTTGATGGGGACTTGATATATTATGAGTAAGTAGGGTCCTTCTTCTTTTTAGCACTGAAGGGAAAAGGACAGAAACTGATTGAGTACTAGTGAAACTGTTACTCCGCATGCTTGATAGCTTCTTTGTCTTTTTCCTATTTTCATTTTTATGTTTTTTCTTTAAAAATCTCCTCCTGTTCTTCTGTTATAAATTACACATTTTTTTCATTGAGCGTTCCGCTATAAATCACGTGTTTCCTAAAATGGCAAAGAATTTTTATTATTTCCTCCACTCATTTTTTCTCTTACATTATTTTAATACTCACAACACCATTATAATTTACTATTCCCTCCACTCATTCTTTCTCCTATTTTATTTTCACACTCACAACATTTATATCATTATTTTTTTCCTTAATTCATGCGAGTAAGTAACTGAGTGATTTCTAATGGGACGGATGGAGTACATTAACTGTACATTTCTGTGTCAATTTAAGTTCACTCTATGCGATTTTGCTGATGTCTTGCTAGGCAACAAACCTTTTAATTCTTACATTGTGCACCGGATCGGTCCGCTTTTCTCGACTATACAATAATCTACATTATAGGAATATGTGTCTTATATTTGATTGAAAATGTAAAAAATAAATTATATTTTTAATACAAAAAATACATTTTATGATAGATAAAAATCCAACTGCAATTATTGACCTTTTTTTACTGTCTCCATATCCATGGTGCATCAGGTTAGAGTCGGTCTGCTGAGAAACGCGTTTTTCCGTTTCGTGTGAAAAAACGAGGCTATGTTTGTCGCGCGACATACTTAGCCAGCTTCTGGATATCCTTTTCAAAGCTTCTGGATATCCAGAAGCTTGAATATGGATATTCAGAAGCTTTGGAAAGGATATCCAGAAACCAAATATTTTTTCTGGATATTCTTTCCAAAGCTTCTGGATATCCAGAAGCTTGAATATGGATATCCAGAAGCTTTGGAAAGGATATCCAGAAAAAAAAAATTTGGTTTCAGGATATCTTTTCCAAAGCTTCTGGATATCCATATTCAAGCTTCTGGATATCCAGAAGTTTTGAAAAGGATATCCAGTTGTTGTGGCTAAGTATGTTGCGCGACAAACTAAGCCCCGTTTCTCTATACGCGACGGAGAAACGCGTTTCTCCCCAAATTTTGTGATCAGGTTGTGCCTTTTTGTATGTAGTAGGTAAGTGGAATTATTGTGTAATTGATGTTTCTCAGTTTGCAGTTAATTGTCTGATTAAATTAAATTTTTTATTTTCATATCAATAAATGAAATATTATTTATTCGTATATAATATAAGATTTACCTCAAAATAATCAAAACAAAATAATGTTAAAATAGGAAATCATGTCACAATTTAAACCATCATTAATTACAATAAAACAACTGATTGCTCTAAATATTTGGGGTCTCACTATATATCATAACTGGCTTTTAGTAATCAACACCTAACCTAGATAATAACACAAACAACAAACATCGTAAGAGATCAAGTCGTAATTGATTGCAGCTCATTTCCTCATATGTGAGAGTAATAGCTCTGAGCTATATGAATAAAAATTGAAATGTCTTAGCGTGTGTGTGATATGGTATACTCCCTCCGTCCCGCTAATATTCGCACACTTTCCTTTTTGGGCGTCCCGCTAATATCCGCACACTCCCAAAAAGGAAACTTTATATTAATAAAATATTCACCCAACCCCACTCATTCTCTCTCCTACATTATTTTAATACTCACAACACCATTATAATTTATTACACCCTCCACTCATTCTCTCTCCTACTTTACTTTTACACTCACAACATTTTATTAAAATATCATATTCCTTAATTCCCGCGCAAACAGTGTTAGTGCGGATATTAGCGGGACGGAGGGAGTATATATTATGACTTATCTTACCCTAGAGGACATGAGAGAGTATATATTGGCTAAAGAGAGATATGTTGTGTAAGGTCTCAACCATTGAGCATGTTTGTCTTAACCTAAAACATGTGGCGAATCCTGGTTGCTAAGTACGAATAAAGGACACTGTTATTGTAGTGTATGTCGTTGAAAGTACGAAGGAAAGAGGAGCAGATGACAATTGATTCGGCGTCACAACGTGCGTGATAGACGTCTGAGCCTCCATTTAATGCAAGAGGGTCAGGTCTGTTAGTTGGTGTCATAACTCGTACGAAATTGTGATTCACAAGTTTAGAAATCGGGAATCTAAATGAGATCGCAGTATTCGCGGGCTGAGATTAAATCGGTCTGAAAGTCTTACATTACTTGTTCGATTTGGAATAAAGCGATTTTGAGCCCGATCTAAAAGGTAAAAGGTAGTGATTTTGAGCCAAGGTACGTACTCATGAAAAACAGTGAAACTTCAAATTTGGCATAGGCCATAACTCCTGCATCCAGTGCTTAATTTTTCTGTTGGTGAGGATCTATTTCTGTTGAAAATGGGTAACAGAAAGTTAAGTTTGACTTAACGTGGACCTAAGATTCTAACGGAGTTCGTTATTCGTTAACGAGACTTGTTACAAAATGTATTCTACATTTATTGTAGATTATTAAACTCATTTAATGTCTCAAAACCATTTAGGGTGAATGAGAATTAATGACAAAGGCTTTTTGTAACTTAACGAAAGTTAAATAAAGGGTTAAAGTTGATTTGAATTAGCCAAAATGTGTTTGGACTAATTGATCAAACGCAACTGTTCCAACAGGCACTTTTCTGGGCTTCAGCGAGGTCGCGCTCCAGCCTAGAGCGGCCGCGCTGAATTTCAGAAAAATTTTGGCATGGTCTCGGCATGCCAGCGCGGTCGCGCTCAAAGCCAGGGCGGCCGCGCTCGTACGCTGATTCTGAACAGTTTTGGCCCCTTTTGGTGTGAACAGTCATGAACCCTTTAACTTTCTTTAAATAGTTTCCCTCCGAATTTCAATTACATACATACTGATTTTCTAGCCTTTCCTACCCTTCTTGAGTTAGTGTAACCAAGTAAAATCATTGGCATCTTGTTGCATTCTTTCTTCAAGTCCAAAGTTCTAAACAATCACTTGTTCGTTAGATTAGTTATATTGGAGTGTTCCTTATAACTAATTGTAATGTCGTTTTATCTTACGAGAGTTTTTCAGTTAAGTTCTTGAGAAGCCATACAAAGAGAAAGCATTCCAGAAATGCCGGGAATGCTAAGAAAGGAAAGAATAAGGGTCCTACAACTAAGAAGTTCAAGGGGACTTGCTATAATTGTGGCAAACCGGGCCACTTAGCAAAGGACTGTCGTCTCCCGAAGAAAGAGGCGAATAATATTGACCACATGGACCTAGACTTTGCAGCTGTGGTCTTCGAGGCTAATGTTACAAACTTGGATGATAATCCAAAAGCTTGGTGGATAGATACCGGTGCTACCCGCCACATTTGTGCTAATAAGGAGAGTTTCTCCTCCTATACTCCCATCTCCGGAAGGAAGCTCTACATGGAAAATTCAGCGACCTCCGATGTTCAAGGCATTGGAAACGTGATATTGAAGATGACTTCCGGAAAAGAAGTAACCTTGTTGGATGTGCTGCATGTTCCAGACATCCGTAAAAATTTAGTTTCCGGCGCTTTGCTTAGTAAGGCCGGATTTAGACTTGTATTTGAATCTGACAAATTTGTAATAACTAAGAATGGTTTGTTCCTTGGAAAGGGCTACCTCGAGGAGGGCCTTTTCAAGATGAATGTAATGAATATCGTCCGCCATAGTGCGAAGAATAAAAGTGTTGTTTCTTATGTTTACTTGTCAGAAAGTTCTAATTTATGGCATGATAGATTAGGACATGTAAACCTCGACACCATTAAGAAATTAGCGAAACAAGATTTAATCCATATGACTAAATTCGACTCGACTAATATGTGCGAAGTTTGCGTTGAGGCAAAAATGACGAAATCGCCATTTAATGCAATAGAAAGAAACACAACTGCAAACTCGAGGAGGTAAAAAGTACTTCATTACATTTATAGATGATTGCACAAAGTATTGCTATGTTTATCTCTTAAGAAGTAAAGATGAAGCCTTAGGGGCTTTTGAGACTTATAAGAAAGAAGTTGAAAATCAACTTAACTTGAAGATTAAGAAAATTAGAAGCGATAGAGGTGGAGAATATGAAGCACCGTTTGAAGGACTATGTTGGGAATCCGGCATAATTCATCAAACAACGGCTCCATATACCCCTCAATCTAACGAAGTTGCTGAACGCAAAAACCGTACTCTCAAGGAGATGATGAACGCGCTTTTAATAAGTTCGGAGCTTGCAGACAACTGACTTGTGGGGGGAAGCAATACTCACTTCTAATTATGTTCTTAATAAAATACCCAAGAAAGGTATTGATAAAACGCCCTATGAATTATGGCATAATCGTAGACCATGTTATAAATACCTTAAAGTGTGGGGGTGTTTGGCCAAGGTTGAAGTACCGAAGCCGAAACAAGTCAAGATTGGTCCAAAGACCATTGACTGTGTTTTTATTGGATATGTCAATAATAGTAGTGCCTATCGTTTTATAGTGCACAAATCGGACATTCCTGATATGCATGTAGGAACTACTATAGAATCAAGGAATGCAGTATTCTTTGAAAATATCTTTCCGGCTAAGGACAGGAAAGATATAGGTTCTAATAAGAGAACATATGAGTCTACAACCGGTCCTTCTCAAATAGAAGATGAAGAACCGAGACGTAGCAAAACGGCAAGAGTGGAAAAGTCTTTTGGTCCTGATTTTCTATCTTACATGTTAGAAAACGAACCATCCACTATTAAAGAAGCTTTAT
Organism: Adenophora triphylla var. japonica; assembly: GCA_022495995.1. NCBI lineage: Eukaryota > Viridiplantae > Streptophyta > Magnoliopsida > Asterales > Campanulaceae > Adenophora > Adenophora triphylla. Next base: position 75,186 of record JAFEMH010002417.1, read on the forward strand.
TCGGTCCGAATAGTTCGTTCTGGAAAGAGGCTATTAACAGTGAAATAGAATCCATAATGCTCAACAATACTTGGGAATTAGTTGATCTCCCTCCATGTTGCAAACCATTAGGTTGCAAATGGATCCTTAAAAGAAAGTATAAGGCGGATGGATCAATCGATAAGTACAAAGCTAGGCTAGTTGCCAAAGGCTTTAGACAGAAAGAGGGATATGATTTCTTCGATACATACCCCCCTGTCACAAGGATCACATCTATTTGTGTTCTCATAGCTATTGCAGCAGTGCATAATCTTGAGATACACCAAATGGATGTGAAAACTGCTTTCCTAAATGGAGAACTTGATGAAGAAATTAACCCGAAGGGTTCGCAGTTCCTGGTAAAGAAAAAAAGGCGTGTAAACTCGTAAAGTCCTTGTATGGACTAAAACAATCACCTAAACAATGGCATGAGAAGTTCGATAGAACCATGTTATCGAATGGATTCAAGATTAACGAATGTGACCAATGTGTCTACTTTAAAGGAACATCTGAATCATTCGTTATCGTTTGTCTTTATGTAGACGATATGCTCATAATGGGAAGTAGTCATGATTTGATCATGAATACCAAAGGCATGTTAAAGAAGAATTTTGACATGAAAGACATGTGATTAGCTGATATAATATTAGGGATAAAGATCTCTAAAACATCTGAAGGATTAGTTCTTTCACAATCCCATTACCTAGAGAATGTTTTTCGGAAATTCAATGTCTTTGATGACCCTCCGGCTAAGACACCGGTAGACTTGGCTCTACATTTAGCCAAGAACAAAGGGAAACCAGTTTCTCAACTGGAATATGCAAGAATAATTGGTAGTCTGATGTACTTAACAAATTATACACGTCCAGACATTGCATATTCAGTGAGCAAACTAAGTAGGTTCACAAGTAATCCTAGTACTGATCATTGAAAAGCACTAATGAGAGTACTAAGATATTTAAGGTATACATTAAATCATGGGATACTTTACAAGAAATATCCAGCAGTATTAGAAGGATACTGTGATGCCAATTGGATATCGGACACGAAAGACTCTAAGTTCACGAGTGGATATGTATTCACAATAAGTGGAGGAGCAGTGTCATGGAAATCCTTCAAACAGACATGTATAGCCAGATCCACGATGGAGTCTGAGTTTATCGCTTTAGATAAAGCTGGGGAAGAAGCAGAACGACTTAAGAACTTCCTGGAGGATATTCCTTGTTGGAGCAAACCTGTGCCTGCTGTACTAATACATTGTGATAGTCAATCAGCAGTTGAAAGGGCACAGAATAGTATGTACAATGGTAAGTCTAGACATGTTCGTCGTAGACACAATACCATTAGACAGTTGATCAAGAATGACATTATCACTATTGATTATGTAAAGTCATGTGATAACTTAGCGGATCCGTTTACCAAAGATATAAATCGAGATCAACTGTATAAACTGTTACGGGGAATGGGTTTAAAACCCACAACAAAAGGGCTTATAGCGGACACTCAACCTTGAGAAAGGGAGATCTCAGGCCTTTGGTTCAATGAGACAACCAAGTTATAAGTTCTAGCAGTGTTACTTGGAAACAACAACTCGGTTTATTAACCTCGAGATGTTGAATACTCATTCCCAGAACATCCAAGTACAAGCACATGCAGCAGTGGTTAGGATAAGTTGAGAAAACTTTTAATGATTTCTATACCTACGGGTGGAGTAGTGCATGATACTCCTTATAGTGAGAATCACCTATATAAGCGAGAGGTAATTTGGTCGCCTCTAAATGAACGCTTATGAATGAGATACGGTCCAGGGCCGAAATGGACAAAACGTGAGAACAACAATTGTTAGAGTTGTTATTATGTGAGTATTATTGTCTTGGTATACATCCGACAGTCACTGATTCAAAGCGACTCGCTAACAAATGGCTAGTATATCCGATAATATTTCACTAGGGAGGATTCAATGCCACAAGCTATCTATCCCGATGTAATAATAGTTCGCCGGAAATTTGGACGAAATTGCATTCATGCATTAATTGTCATTCATGTGGGGGATTGTTGGAAATGGGTAACGAAAAGTTAAGTTTGACTTAACGTGGACCTAAGATTCTAACGGAGTTCGTTATTCGTTAACGAGACTTGTTACAAAATGTATTCTACATTTGTTGTAGATTATTAAACTCATTTAATGTCTCAAAACCATTTAGGGTGAATGAGAATTAATGACAAAGGCTTTTTGTAACTTAACAAAAGTTAAATAAAGGGTTAAAGTTGATTTGAATTAGCCAAAATGTGTTTGGACTAATTGATCAAACGCAACTGTTCCAATATGCACTTTTCTGGGCTTCAGCGCGGTCGCGCTCCAGCCCAGAGCGGCCGCGCTGAATTTCAGAAAAAATTTGGCATGGTCTCGGCATGCCAGCGCGGTCGCGCTCAAAGCCAGGGCGGCCGCGCTCGTACGCTGATTCTGAACAGTTTTGGCGCCTTTTGGTGTGAACAGTCATGAACCCTTTAACTTTCTTTAAATAGTTTCCCTCCGAATTTCAATTACATACATACTGATTTTCTAGCCTTTCCTACCCTTCTTGAGTTAGTGTAACCAAGTAAAATCATTGGCATCTTGTTGCATTCTTTCTTCAAGTCCAAAGTTCTAAACAATCACTTGTTCGTTAGATTAGTTATATTGGAGTGCTCCTTATAACTAATTGTAAAGTCGTTTTATCTTACGAGAGTTTTGTTATTCAACCGTAAGCACCTGTGCGGGATAAATAACTCTTACGGAGATTGTATATAATACAGGACTCGACTTGTCTCCTAGTTTTTCCAATCTCCGTTAAATTCTCCGTCAATTTTTCAGTTAAGTTCTTGAAAAGCCATACCAAAAGTCCAACAATTTCATGTGTATAAGCCCAACTTTTATCAATTAATCTATTAATAAAAATTGAAAAAAAAAAAGTAACAAAACCACACACTTGAGCGTTGCAACAAGAAATCGCGGGAAAGTTTCCTCTTCCATTACAACAGTTATTATTATATTTTCCTTCATATTGAATAGTAGTTAGTACCTTTTCGCTTTTAAATAAATATTCAAATTTTATTTAAAATTATTTTTTTTAATATTTAAATAACAAAAATATATAAATAAAATATTTATCCACCTTCTAAAAATATGTTCATGGTTAAACATTTGTACTGCCTGTACATAAGAATGGTCAAATATGCTGTCTGTATTGACCTAATAAACATTGTCGAAAGTAAAACCAGTCTAGTAGGTGATGGAGTTTGACAACAAAAAAAACTTTGCACCATATCTCCAACCCCATTTTCCCCACCCACTCAGTTAAAAGTTACTACCTCCGTACCTCCTTCCTAGATTAAAATTCTTATTTTCCGTTTTATTTTATTTCATATTAAAGTTTTTAAATACTTTATTATATAAAATGAATAATAAGACTCGTTATTATTATAACAAAAACTTTCTACCTAAATCTCTTTTCTACTTTACTTTTCATAGTCACACTATATTTTTTTTTAATTTTCGTGTAAAGTCAAATTAAAAATATTAAATTGAGACGGAGAAGTAAAAGTTAAAAATACACTCTTACGCTCAGCGATGAAGCCAAAATTAATTGAATGAACTATACTTTTTTTTTTTATTATTTTTTTATTTTTTTTCACTACTCACACACACACACACTCACACATGCACGCACATAAGCGCCTAGGAGATAAATCCTAGGGAGAGAAAGTCTTCCCTCTAACTTCTGGGGGGATCGAACCCATGACCTCCAGGTTGGAAGTCATGAGCTCTAGCCAGTAAGCCAAATCCCCATGTGCAAATGAACTATACTTTGATTACAATAAATCTTGTTAAACTTTGTTCTGTTTGTTTCTGAAAATTTCACAATCTATGGAACATCATTATATTCATATACTATTATACTGTTATTTCCTCTGATTTAAATTATAAATAAAAATAATTATTTTTATGTAGATTAAGAAAAAAGTTGAAGTGATTTAATTGTATTGATTTTATAACAAAAACTTATTAAAACTATTAACACATCCTCATGTTAAATATGTAACAAATGTACACTTATTTTTGAAAATAAATAATTAATTAGAAATATTTTTAATAAGATAGCATTAAATAAGGTTGTATTTAATGAGTTTTAAATATATGAAATTTATATAATTGCTTTTATTTAAGTCCAGAATAATTATTATTAGTATATTTTACAATAAAGTTTTTGGTTTTATTATGCACGGTTATTAAGAGAAAGTAACTGTTGTAAATATGCAAAATAAAATATTAGAGAGAAAGTTGATAGAAAATAATAAATAAGATTTTTTAATGACTGTAGCTAGTGATTTTCATTGTATATTTTAGAAATAAACCAAACTGAACACCCTGCTCAGAAAAAGATTAATAAAGTATTGGGATGAAGGAAGCATATTTTTTGCTTATACTTGAGGCCAGAGTAATATTTTGTGTACTCCCTCCGTCCCAAACTCCGTCCCAAACCTAGGTGCACAGTTTGACTTTTTTATGAAATTTGACCATACAATAACGAGAAATTAGAACATTTTGATAAAATTTTAAAAGTTGTTATTGATTTATTACTAACAACACTAACAATTAAAAGTTTTAAAATTTAATTATAATATATCAATTTATCGTTATTGTATGGTCAAATTTCATAAAAAAAATCAAACTGTGCACCTAGGTTTGGGACGGAGGGTGTATATATAACTCAATTTTATTTTGTTTTGGAAAAAAAAAATATATTCATGAGGCAATTAATTTATGAGTAATAATGGTACATTAGTATCCAAATGATAAAGTGATTCAGAAAAAAAAAAAAAATGTGGTGGCACTGGCAGAATGGACCTTTTTCTTTTCAATGGATAAGGATCAATAAAAAAAAAAACTTAAAAAAAAAAATTAGAGTGGCTTGATTGTGTGAGGGGAAGAAGTTATAGTGACGCAAACAGCAGATGGTCCCAGGAGCAACAGCTGACAAGTGTCTCCTCTAATTACACTATTTTTCTTCACCATCCTTTTTCATGTTTTGGAATTATCTGCTGCATCAAGTTCAGCATGAGACCACATTTTTACACTCCAATCAACCATTACCTGCCTCCCCTACTTTTTGTGGGTCCCACTCTCAAACGACTACGTATTTCTCAATATTGCGGTCCCACTTGAGAAAATCGTTGTACGTTATTAACATCCTCTGTTCCCTTATACAATGCACTTCCTCTTATGCACCGTACTATTGTACGTCTCATTCGAAAAATTACAAAATAGGTATTGCACAAAAATTATGTAGAGCGTATAGTGAATTAAGTATTTTGATTATGAAAAATAAGATATGAGAAAGAATGTGAGGTAGGAAATAGTAAATGCATAGTTATTGTAAACATAAAAATTGAAACTCATGAATAAAGAAGTATTAAAAACTTTTCATTTTGAGACTGTGTTTTTAAATGGTAAAACCAAAATGAAATTTTGTTTCTTTTCAATTAGGACGGAGGGAGTATTTTGTTCCCTTCGTCTTTATTTCTTTTGATCATAAACGAATTTGAAATATTTTTCAAAATAATAAAAAATACTTCATTTTTATTTAGGTATGATGAATTAATAGCATACTACACAAAGGTCGGAATATACATGAAAATTGTTAGAAATATTCCTTAAATCCGTTTAGAATCAAAAGTGAGCTAGAACTACGGTTGCATGGTAATTTTTGGCGTTTGGAAGTTGCAGGTTCTGGAAATTATGCGTCTGCAGAATGACTATACAGCCGCATGGTATGATCGCTAGCCCCGGGAGAGATTGTTTAACGCGTTTCCGGTTAAAATTTCATGCAACCCTAAGAACTAATTCTAGTAAATATAAATACTAACTATCCCTAGAGGCCAAATATGGAGATCAACCTAATTGCTGGATTAAGGCTGATTTGAATCGTTTTCCGCGTCATCATTTTGGTTCCATTACCGGGAAGTGACAAACTTTAGACCTTGAAACTTTACTCAAACCACAAACATGGTGTCCGATGGTCATACCGCAACTTCCTCCGGTGATCCAATGCTTGGGAATATAGTAAGAAACGCTGAGACAGGTGCTGGAAATCGCACTGCAAACTTGCCTCCTCTTCTTCCAGACAATACCAATAGGAGGGCCACTCGCTCCAACAGCGTGACTGACGGTGCGGGCTTGCAAGATGGGAGAAGGCAGAAAAGGCCCATGCCCAATCAAGGGGTAAGTCAGCATGCTAAGAGTGTTGGGATAGAGGACCAACCGGGTTAGACATCGAAGCAAGGGGGAAGAATTTCGTCAGAGGTTTCTGGGGTCAAGAGCGGCCGCGCTGGCTGCGACCGCGCTCTTGGACAGAAACATATGGCTCGGGGGATTTTCTTCAAGGGCGACCGCGCTGAAGGAGGGGCGACCGCGCTGGAGATTTTGTCAAAGGCGTTGGACTTACTGGACAGTAGCGCGACCGCGCTAGGCTCCAGAGCGGCCACGCTGGGCCCGATTTCAGCAGTCCAGAATCCTTGTTTGTTTAGGGTTTGATTTGTTCCATATGTCATATATAAGTAAAGTTCCGCCCCAAAACTTATTGTAACAAAAATTCTACATACATAGTGCAAGATCCTGGCTTGGTAGTGCCTCCAGACGTAGCCAATCAAATTGGTGAACTGGGTTAACAATTTCTTGTGTTCTTTTCTGTTTCTTTGATTTCTTGTGCTTGGTTTGTGTGCGATTATTATTCTTGTAGGTTTGCTTGGGTGTGGAGGGCCATATTCACAACAACTGGTATCAGAGCTTTTGGTTCCAAGATCAAGGGAGTTGTTCCAAGCAATCAAGAATGGGCAAGGACAAACAGGCGGTTGAGAAATTCGATGGGTCTGACTACGGATATTGGAGGATGCAGATTGAGAATTTTTTGTACAACAAAGACCTCTATAAGCCTCTCAAGGGTGTCAAACCGGAAGATGAAGATCGTGAAGAATGGGAACTCATGGATCGGAAAGCCCTAGGGGTGGTTAGATCTACTTTGTCAAAGTGGATTGCGAAGACTACCAGAAGGCGACAACCACCAAGGAGCTATTGGATTATCTTATCGAGAGATTTGAAACTCCATCTCGCCGCAAATAAGGTTGATTTGATACGTAAGATGGGCGGCCTCAAGATGCAAGAGGGAGGATCCTTGGCTAAGCACATCGATGAGTTTATGGATATCATAGATTCATTGACGTGGAGATCAAGTTCGATGATGAGGTTCATGCGTGTTTGTTGCTAGCTTCTTTACCATCAAGTTGGAGCGGAACGGTGACTGCAATCAACGCTTCAGCAGTAAGAAGAAATTGAAGTATGATGATGTTAAGGACTTTCTTTTGGCCGAGGAAAATCGCATGAAGAAGTTGGGGACATCGAGTGCTTCGGGATCGGCTTTGGCTACTACTAGCAAGGGGAAGCCGGGTACTAGCAAACAAGGGAGAACCGAATCTAGGGAGAACGTGGTGAGTGGTAAGGGCAAAGCTGATGAGACCAAGGACAAACCGAAGGTTGCGAAGGGATCTGTTCAGTGTTATTATTGTAAGGAGTTGGGACACTTCAAGAGGGATTGTCCAAGTCGTAAGGGCAATCAGGTGAATGTGGCAGTCGAAGGTGATAAAGTACTGGTTCTGAGTGTTAGTAGTACACTAGAATCATGGGTGCTGGATTCGGGGGCATCATTCCACTCTTGCGGGCACAAGGAAGAGATGGAGAATTACACTTCCGGTGATTTCGGTAAGGTCTATCTGGCGGATGGCGAGCCTTTGGAAATCAAGGGGAAGGGGGATGTTAGAAAGGAGCATCAGACGGGAAGGTCTTACATCTGAACGGGGTCAGACACATTCCGGGTTTGAAAAAGAACCTACTTTCAGTTGGGCAGTTGGACGAAGAAGGTTACAAGGTGACATTCTGGCGTTAGAACCGGGTTATTACCAATGAGGATTGTGAGATCGCTCGGGGTAATAAGGAGGGGACTTTGTATTTGGCGAATAACACCAAGGACAGTATCGCGGTGGCAGTAGCCAAGGGTGATACGGATTTGTGGCACTGTCGATTGGGTCACATGAGTGAGACAGGGATGAAGGTACTTTGTTCAAAGGGACTACTACCGGGTTTGAAGACAGTCAACGTGGAGATCTGCGAGGATTGTATGTTTGGCAAACAAGGGAGAAATAATTTCTCGAGGACAGGTAGGGGTTTGAGGAAGCAAAGTTGGAATTGGTTCACACGGACTTGTGGGGCCATCTCCGGTTACATCTCTGGGGGGTGTGTCATATTACATGACTTTCATTGATGATTCTACAAGGAAGGTTTGGGTCTATTTCTTGAAGGGGAAAGATGAGGTTTTCGAGGTGTTCAAGAAGTGGAGGGCCTTGGTGGAGAATCGAGACGGGACTTAAGCTTAAGTGCTTGAGATCGAACAATGGTGGGGAGTATGAGCTTGGTGAGTTTAGGGAATATTGTGCCGCGAATGGGATTCATATGGAGAAGACTCCAAAGCGGACACCACAACTCAACCGGGTAGCGTAAAGGATGAACGAGAACATTGAATGAGCGGGCTAGAAGTATGAGATTGAAGTGTGGACTTCCGAAGACGTTACGGGCATATGCGGTTGACACGCGGCTTTCTTGATCAATCGGGGACCATCGGTACCATTGGGGAATGGAATTCCGAGAGGAAGCTTGGAGTGGCAAGCAGTAAATCTGTCCTTTCTTCGCATATTTGGCTGCGTTTCTTATGTTCATGTTGATTCTGCCGAGAGAACTAAATTAGATGCTAAATACGGTAAGTGTACATTTATTGGGTATGGCGGGGATGACTTCGGGTACAAGTTTTGGGATGACCAAAATCATAGAGTTATTCGTAGTCGAGATGTGGTATTCAATGAACGGGTTTTGTACAAGGACGAGAAAGGGGGCATCCGATGACACTAGTTCGGAACCGGAAATTGTAGAGGTGGATATTCCTAACTCGGGTGGGAGCAGAACGGTTCATGATGACCATGGTCGGGAGGTCACCGAAGATGAACCACGTACTCCGGAACCGGATATTCCGCTGCGTAGATCCAGCGGAGTTGCGTGGATCGCCCGAGCAGTATACTCCATCCAATTATTATTTCTTTGTTGACGAGATAATAGGGAACCGAAATGTTATGCGGAGGCTGTTCGTAGTGCACTTTTGTAACAAGTAGAAAACTGCGATGGATGATGAGATGGACTCATTGAAGGCCAACAAAACTTGGGAGTTGGCGAACTACCTAAGGGGAAGAAGGCACCTGCATAATAAGCTGGGTTTACGGGATCAAGGAGGAAGCGAGACGGTAGCAAGCGTTACAAGGCAAGGCGGTTGTAAAAGGGTTTCGGCAAAAGTACGGTATTGACTACACCGAGGTATTCACTCCGGTTGTGAAGATGACCACTATCGAATGGTTACGGGGATAGTAGTGGCGGACAACTTGTTGCTTGAGCAGATGGATGTGAAGACAGCCTTTCTTCATGGGGACTTGGAGGAAGAGATTTACATGGCACAGCCAGAGGATTACTTGTCTAAGGGTAGCGAGGAGCTAGTTTGCAGATTGACTAAGAGCTTGTATGGCCTTAAACAAGCTCCTAGACAGTGGTACATGAAATTTGATGGATTCATGCACGACATTGATTTTATCAGATGTGAGGCGGATCATTGTTGCTACTTCAAGAACACGGACAATGGGTATATTATCTTCTTTGTTATATGTGGACGACATGCTAATAGCGGGCTCTAGCATAGAGAGGTAAACAGATTGAAGACTCGGTTGTCGAACGGTTCGAGATGAAGGATTTGGGAGAGGCCGAGAAAAAATCTTGGGCATGCGGATTGGCCGGGATAGGGAGTCGGGCAAGTTGGTTCTTTCACAAGCAGAATACGTTGAGAAGATCTTAGCAAGGTTTTGTATGGAAGAGGCAAAGACAACAGGGACGCCATTGGGTTTGCATTTCAAGCTATCCGAGAAGGACTCACCTAGGGGCAAGAAGGAGCGTGACAAGATGGAGAGAACTCCATATGCTTCAAAATAGCTGGGAGTCTCATGTATGCAAATGGTGTGTACAAGGCCGGACATTGCACATGCGGTGGGAGTAGTCGGCCGGTTTATGGGCAATCCCGGGAAAGCAATATTGGGAAGCGGTTAAGTGGATCCTACGTTATTTGAAGAATGCTATTTGGTAAGGCTTTGTGTTTCTCGAGCAAGGAAGTGGTGTAAGCAGGTTATGTTGATGCTGACTTGGCATCAAGTGATCTTGATAAGAGGAGAAGTACTACGGGTTATGTGTTTACATTGGGTGGTACGGCAATCTCCTGGGCTTCTAAATTGCAGAAGATCGTGGCGCGATCGGCTGCAGAAGCGAGAATATGTGGCGTGTGACAGAGGCGAGTAAAGAGATGGTATGGCCGAGTAACTTCTTGGGTGAACTTGGGAAGACGCGAAGTGGTAACGTTCTCTACAGCGACGATCGAGTGCAATACATTTGGCAAGAAATCCGGCGTTTCATTCGAGGATGAAGCACATTGAAGCGAAGTTTCACTACATCGAGACATCTCTTGGAGGAGAAGATCTTGGGGCTAGAGAAGATATTGGGATCGAAAATCCGGGCCGACATGTTGTGACAAAGGTTGTGAATCTTGATAAGTTGAAGGCGTGCAAAGCTTCAATTGGGCTCGGAGAATAGAAGAGGAGGATGGCACTACCATGATCGAGGTGAGCACTAGGAGGACACCAAGGATGAGTTGAAGACGGATACGGGGCTTATATGTGTGGTTGATCTCTAGGTGGGAAATTGTTGGGATAGAGGACCAACCGGGTTAGACATCGAAGCAAGGGGGAAGAATGTCGTCAGAGGTTTTTGGGGTCAAGAGCGGCCGCACTGGCTATATGCGCGGACCGCGCTCTTGGAGCAACATATGGCTCGAGGATTTTCTTCAAGGGCGACCGCGCGGCGAAGGCGACCGCCGGAGATTTTGTCAAAGGCGTTGGACTTCGGGCGTAGCGCGACCGCGCCAGCTCAGCGGCCGCGCCGGGCCCGATTTCAGGATCCGGAAATCCTTGTTTGTTTAGGGTTTGGTTTGTTCCATATTTCATATATAAGTAAAGTTCCGCCCCAAAACTTATTGTAACAAAAATTCTACATACATAGTGCAAGATCCTGGCTTGGTAGTGCCTCCAGACGTAGCCAATCAAATTGGTGAACTGGGTTAACAATTTCTTGTGTTCTTTTCTGTTTCTTTGATTTCTTGTGCTTGGTTTGTGTGCGATTATTATTCTTGTAGGTTTGCTTGGGTGTGGAGGGCCATATTCACAACAAAGAGATCACAAACGGGTCGAACAGTTGCAGACGACATTGCAGGTCCCTCAACTACTCACCCTAGTAGGAAGGATATTCTGCTAGAGGGCTAGGATATTTCAGAGCTTGCTCAATGTGCAAGATGAGTTGCTCGAGATGCCTGAGTCTCCTAACCAAGATGATAGAAGATCGCATATCTGTCATCTCTCACAGACGAACTAACGGAGGTCCTAGACCGTCTGGTGAAAAAAGGAGGAATGGGATGCCTCCTCCCTCCCACATTTCCATAGACCCAACTGGCGACCTAAGAGATAGGCTCAACCAGTAAAGGGAACAAGAAGCCGACTCTGTTTAAAGGAGGCGGCTTGAAGCTGACAGGGTTTGACGTAGGTCACCATCAAGGGGAGAGAGATCGATATCTCATCGAGAAAGGAGAGAGGTGACTCCCCCACGAAATGAGAGACAGAGGGCCCTATCAAGAGGGAATCCCACCGGGAGGAGAGACAAAAATCTAACTCTTTCTCCCATCAAAGGAGTGACCTGGATGCTAGGGAGCTTCTTAACTTGAAAAGGAGGTTGGACAGTATGGAGGCCGCCAGAAAGGAAACAAATGGGAAGGTCGAATGAAATGACTGCACTCTGCGACCTTTGTCCAAGGAAATGCTCGACCAAAGGCCTCCTGCAGGTTTCAAGTTACCCGTGTTAGAGAAGTATTCAGACACGACCAATGCCTTAAACCATATGCAGCACTTTGAGGCAACTATGTGTTTGGTCGCTTCTGAGGATGACGTGCTGTGCAAGGCACTAACCAGCACCTTCACAGATGCAGCACTAACTTGGTTTCATGGCCTGACCACTGGCTGCATCACCTCATGGGATTATATGAGGAAGAAATTCTTGGACAGATTCTCTTTGGCTGGGGCTCGTAAGAAGACAGTCACCGACCTAAACAACATGACTCAAGGTAAGACAGAAAGTACCATGAGTTATTTCACACGGTTTAAGGAGTTGGTCGACCAGATCGAGGAAGACCTCACGGATAGGGAGGTCATCAACTGTTTCAGAAATGGAGTGTCCTCTCCTGATTTGGATTACGAGCTCCAGGTTAGGAGGGCGACCATGGGGAAGGAGCTGTTTGAGTGGGCCTATGATGTGGCCATGGATGAGGAGGGAAAAGAAAGAAAGAAAGACAAGGGCTCAAAGCATTTTGAAGCTGGTGAGTCGATGAAGGGGGGACAGATGAAAAACAATGACAATAAGGGGAAAAACAGAACTAGGGTGACAGAAAGAGTCCCTGAAAGCTTTACCCCACTCATAGTTAGTCAGACTGAGATCATGAACACAGTCGACCTAGGCCCTCCTGCATCGATGAATGCTCAAAATAAATTCAGAAGGGACAACAGTAGGTACTGTGAGTATCACAAGGATACCGGGAACACAGCTGAAGAATGTATGAGTTTAAAGAGGATCATCTAAAAGTGGGTGGATGAAGGAAGGTTGGAAAGATTTGTCAAGGGAGATCATCTTGCTAGAGGAAATCGACCTGCAAGAGGTGTGCCAGAACCAAGGCAACCTAGACTGACTTTGGGCGTGATCGCTGAGGAGACAAGCAACACTGCCCTCAAACACAAGATTTTTCAGCTAAGTAAAGCTCCCTATAAGCTACCCAGGAGCTGTGTTAAAGATGAGGTGATCAGTTTCTATCCCTACGAGCTGGCGGCCAGCGTGACTGCAAGGGAGCAAATTTTGGTGATTCCAGGGTTGATTGATGATTGCATGTTGGGCCGGATTTTGGTCAACACGGGGTGCCTACAAGGACATCCTCTGCTATAAAACCTTCCTCGACATGGGATTGACAGATGCAAAGTTATCACCTTATTCAGGTCGGTTAGAGGGCTTCACCAATCATAGGGTCGACGCCAAGGGGCAGATAGAATTGGAGGTCGACATCGGGCAGCATCCTTTAAGAACAACATCTAAGGTAACATTTATAGTCATTGACGTTATACATGATTACCATGCAATATTGGGTATACCTGGACAAGTCGCTCTAGGTATGGTACCTTTAATCTCCCATCAGAGGGTCAATTTTCCCACCATGCTGGGAGTGGGGTACATATTAAGCACATCTAGAGAGTACCTGGATCACGTGCTTCGATAAAAAAAGAAGAGGGAATTGGAGATTGATACTCCAGAAGTGAGCTGGAAGTTCTCAAAGTATGTCACCACTACTTCCAGATTATCAATGATCCAATGTGTTGAAGAGACGGCCTATCCCTCACATGACCATGTCATGACTGAGTCGACATGTCTCTCTGAAAATACTAGGGTTGCGACAGATACAGTTTGGTCGACCAAGTCATCATAGGCGACCTATGCCTCCTAGTCAACCAAAACTCAAGGGCCTCCAATAGGGAAATAGTTGCTGAGCTAGATGACATGATTGAAGAAGAAGCTCCATACTTTGGAGCTGAGGAAAGAAGAAGGGTCAGAGAGATCATTATTGAAACTCTGCAGTTTAGAGACGGCCCAGAATTGGAACCAATCGACGAACTGGAAGAGATAGAAGCCAATCCCTCCTACCCCGACCAAATAATCAGAATAGGGAGACAACTGTCACCAGAAGAAAGGGTGGAGATAGTCGATCTATTGAAGTAAAAGCACAGATGTTTTTTCTTGGAAGGTAGAAGACATGAGGAGAATCAAGGAGGAGGTCGCAGTGCATCGCCTAGAGGTCAACCCCACCATAAAATTCAAAAGCCAAAAGCTACGAGTTTTTGCTACAGACAAGGAGATGTCCATCAAACAAGAGGTAAATAAACTCATTAGTGCAGGTATAATAAAAGAGGCGTCCTACACTACTTGGCTGGCGAACGTAGTGATGGTCAAGAAGGTAAACGGAAAGTGGAGGATGTGTGTCGACTTCACCGACCTGAATGTAGCTTGCCCAAAAGACAGCTACCCACTCCCACGGATTAACAAGTTGATTGACTCAATAGCTGGACATGCCACACTCACTTACTCGATGCTTATTCAGGGTACCATCAGATAAAAATGCATGAGGATGACATTGAAAAGACTGCCTTCCAAGCTGCTGGAGGGGTATATTGCTACACGAAAATGCCCTTCGGGCTGAAGAATGTTGGGGCTACTTATCAACGGGTGGTGAATAAAGTCTTTGCTACTCAGATTGGCTGAAACATAGAGGCCTACATCGATGACATGGTCATCAAAACCAAAGATGGTCGTCATGTGGTCGACCTAAGGGAAACATTCACCAATCTGTGTGCAAATGACATGAAGCTGATTCCGAGCAAGTGTGTGTTCGGAGTAGCTGCTGGCAAGTTTCTGGGGTTCATGGTGTCTCAAAGGGGTATTGAGGCTAACCCGGAGAAGATAAGATTTGGTAGAGATGTAGGAACTAACATGCATCAAGGAGGTGCAACGGCTGAACGGTAGGGTATAGCTTTGGGTCACTTCATAGCCAAATCGGCGGAAAGGTCTCTCCCCACTTCAAAATTTTGAGGAGGATGAAAAACTTTGAGTGGACGACTAAATGTTCCTCGTCGTTCCAACAACTCAAGGAATACCTAGCTTTTCCCCTATTGTTAGTAGCTCGGTCCAAGGAGAGAATTTGTATGTCTACCTATCTGCTCGAGATCGAGTTGTGGCTGCAGTATTGGTAAGAGAGGAGAATAGCCTTAAAAAACTAGTTTATTATGTGAGCAAGGCCTTGCCCGATGTGGAAGGAAGATACTTCAATGCTGAGAAGGTGGCCTACACTTTGGTGGTTGCAGCCAGAAAACTACGGGCATATTTCTCAGGTCACCCCATTGTCGTGCTGACCAATGCTCCTCTGAGGAAGATATTGCATAAGCCAGAAAGTTCAGGTCGACTACTTAACTGGTTGATATAATTGACAGAATTTGACATTGAGTACAAGCCTCGAAAAGCTTTGCAAGCTCAACCTTTGGCGGACTTTGTGGTCGAGCTTACATTCACTAAGGAGGATAATAAGGAGAACACCCCAAAGGAGAGCTTGAAGGAAAATAACAGTCAAGCCAACAGACAGTGAACTTACCCGTTGACTGCTGGAAGGTTTACTTGGATGGATCTGCGACCAAGAATGTCAGTGGAGCTGGGATAGTGTTAATCAAGCTAAAAACTGGAAAGGCCTTTAAGGAAGCTTTGAGGTTCAAATTCCAAGCCTCCAACAACCAGGCCGAGTATGAGGCCTTGATTGCAGCGATTGAATATGCTAGATGCTTTGGGGTGACAACGATCAAAGCTCATTGTGACTCCCAGTTGGTTGTGAATCAATTCAAAGGTGAGTATGAAGCGATCAATTCTATCTTGATCAAGTATTGCGAGCTGGTCAAAAAGTTGGTCATGGACTTAGAATTCTGGGAGATACAAAGGGTAGGTCGTGAAGAGAACGAGTTAGCCGACTTACTCTCCAAACTAGCCACTTCAGACGAGCAACATGGAGAACCAATCTCATACTTAAAGCATCCAGCATACGAAAGAGTGCAGGGTCAACAACTCTAAGTGTTGGATTGACGAAATGAAAGCCTACATCGAAACAGGCGAGCTACCAGCTGACGAGCAAAAGGCAAGAACAATAAAGAAGAAGTCCCCAAGGTTTGCTATACATGGGGATACATTGTTCAGAAGGTCATTTGTGAAACCATTACTGAGGTGTGTTCACCATATGGAGGTTCCTCAACTCTTACTCAAAGTGCATAGTGGGGTATATGGTGGACACCGGGGGCCAGAACTTTGGCAGACAAGATACTCATTCTGGATACTATTGGCCTTATCTAAGGGAAGACGCTCATGAGTTCATGAGAAAATGTGACAAATGTCAGAGGTATGCCAACCTACCAAATCTCCCAACAACCGAACAAACACCGGTGATCGCAGCTTGGCCTTTCGACATGTGGGGGGGGTAGATTTGATCGGACCCTTCCCACCCGCCCGTGAAAATTGCAAGTAAGTTATTGTGGCCATTGATTACTTCACACAGTGGATTGAAGCAAAGCCTTTGGCAAAAATAACAGAGGAAAATGCCATCAACTTCATCCACGATTACATTGGGTACCGCTTTGGGGTGCCACATTCAATTGTTTCGGACAATGGGCTACAATTTTCTACAGCTTTCGAGACAAAAATGAATAGGATGGGGGTGAAACATTGGAAATCATCAGTTGCTTATCTACAGGGTAACGGGCAAGCAGAAGCAACAAACAAACTGGTTTTAACAGCACTTAGTAAAGGCCTCATTGGTCGAGCTGGACGGTGGTTGGACGAACTACCCCTTGCTCTTTGGGCAGTCCGCACAACCACCCGGGGGCCTACAGGGGAAACCCCATTTGCGCTTACTTTTGGGTCGGAAGCTATGGCAACTGCAAAGCTACGAATTCCTACGGCTAGGGTGGCTTTGTTCGATCAAAGTCAGAACAACTCCAACAGGTTGCTCAACTTGGACTTACTAGATGAGAAACGGATGACTGCTCAGCTCAAAATGGTAAACTACAAACAGAAAACTAAGGGTTACCATGACAAGAAGGTCAAGAAGAGGTCGTTCAACGTTGGGGACTACGTGCTAAGGAAAATCGAGGTAACTGGAAGAAAAGCTGAACAGAATAAGTTATCTCCGAACTGGGAAGGACCCTACATCGTCACTAGAATTGTTAAGGAGGGGACCTACATGATTGGCTATCCAAATGGTAACGAGCTAAAACATCCTTGGGATGCTAGCCACTTAGTTAGATATTATTTTTGATTAAGCATTCTATGTAACGATCTAATTCATCAAATAAATGGAAGTTCTATCCACAAATTATGTTCACTCCTGTGCTTTATTCAACTTATATCTGACTCTTAGTCGATCTCGAAATAGTTAAACAGGTTCGACTAAAGTCCTAAGTCAATCTCGTTCTTAAACAGGTTCGACTGAAGAATTAGGTCAGTCTCGTTCCTTAAACGGGCTCGACCAAAGTCCTAAGTAGACCTCGTTTTTAAACAGGTTCGACTAAAGACTTAGGTTAGTCTCGTTCCTTAAACAGGCTCGACTAAAGTCCTAAGTCAACCTCGTTCTTAAACAGGTTCGACTTAAGACTTAGGTCAGTCTCGTTCCTTAAAATAGGCTCGACTAAAGTCCTAAGTCAACCTCATTCTTAAACAGGTTTGACTGAAGACTTAGGTCAGTCTCGTTCCTTAAAACAGGTTCGACTGAAGACTTATGTCAGTCTCGTTCCCTAAACGGGCTTGACAAAACCCTTAGTTAGATCAGTTGGTCAATAACAAAGCTGACCAAGACTTTGGTCGCTCTCTTATTTAATCTAGTTCGACAAAAAACAAAAATATGGATCAAAGCAAACGGATTCAAGCAAAGTCAACTAGTATTAATAAAAAGTTCCCCAAAAGCGGGCTAAAACTTATCTAAATAAAGTTTCGAGTTAAAATGCCTCCCAAATCGGGCCAAAGTGTTGACAATCAAATACAACAAAAATAATGATTGTTTGAGACTTGTTCATTACAAAGATAAATCAAAAAATAAAATCAATTGTCTTGATTATCATCTTGGGGCTGCTCTTGCTGCTGCTTCTGCTCACTTTGCTCGGCTTCATTAAAGACTTGGTCTTAGTTAACCTCTTCATCCTCCTCCTTATCAGCCTCTTCCAACTTTTGAAGCACAAAATTAAAATTTCTTGGCTCAATAGGAGGGGCGACCCATGGCTCTGCCCCATCTTCAGCATCCTGCTGGGCTATTACGGCTAGGTCGTTGGCGGTAAAGGGGACAAGGGAGTGGCCTCGAGCTGCCATGTCATACTTATCAGCATAAGCCTATTCAGCCAGTTTTTCAAGGGGCAGCTCGATTGAAGGATCCACCACTGCACGCTGGGCCATATGTTGCCGACTTACATCATAGAAATCCCTAGCTCGGGATACTACTATGTGGTAGCATTCATCACTGTTTTTGAGGGCCTTCACAGCAGCCTTATACTTGGATTGAGCCTCCTCCTCCCATTTGAGCCGGGAAGCTCGCTGTTCTTCACTCATCTTGATCACATGAGTATTGCGCTCTTGGACTAATGCAGTTAGCTTAGCCAGGTCCCCCTCCAGCTTGGCCTTCTCATTCTTGGCCGTAACAGCTTCTTCCTCCTTGCTGCCCTAATAGAAGCAAAGTTGTCCACTTGTTCCTGAAGAGGAGTAAGCTGCTCCCTAGCCATTTTTAGATCAGCAAAAGCCTCATCCATTTCCTTCTTTTAGTTGGAGTAGGCAGCCCGAACAGCACGGAGCTCGGAATCAGAGTCTGCAAGCCTCTTCCTTAGCTCAAAGCCTCCCTGGCCTTCCTGGAGTACTTAGTAGAGGCTATCTGTTCCCTCTCTACAAAAGCCCTCCAGCTACTCTTAGCTTGCTCAATTAGAGCAAGAGACTGCACCACAGAAAGAAGAATGTTAGTACAACAGTTATCAAAAGTAAAGCGACCAAAAGCATGATGACCAAACAGAAAAGGAACAAGTGTAAAAAGCATAAGTGTTACCTCGGAGTGAAGGAGGCCCGATCTGTCATTAAACTCCTTTGGGGTGAGCCCCTCCTCAGCAAACCGGGCTAACAGATCTCTATCTGCAGCCCTCCTCACAATCACTTGCCCCAATCCCAACTCGGGATAATGGCGGCTGGAGCTGTTGATCCTAGTAAGAGGAGGGACATCACTTAGCCTCTCCACCAAGCCTTACACTTCATTAGTGCTTCTAGATTGGGGAGCTAGAGGTGGAGGTTGGCTGGAGGCAGAGGCCGCAGCTCGAGAGGTGCCAGCTCCATCAAGATCTTGGTCGACACGCGACCTCTTCTTTAGCCGATTCAGAGGAAGGGCATCCTCATCATCTTCTTGCTCGACATCCTCGAGCACCAAGTCAACAAAGTTAAAGGGATCTGCCCCAGCTGGTTCATTATGTGACCCAGAGCCCGACGCTAGCTTAATCGAAGTGTCGACCTCCGCCTCTGCCTCTATTATTTAAACTGGAGGTTGCTCGATGGGCTCCACTGGCCCAGTCCCATCAATGGGGACCATCCCCACTCTTGCCTTGGGAAGCAGCTTATTCCTATCCTCAGCCTCTATCTCACGGCTGGTATGGGCGTTGACAGCTCCGTTTTCTTTCTTGTTCCTCCTTCTATCCCCCAAATCAACGATGCGATTCATGTTAGCTTGTTGGTCGGGGGTAAGGACTGCACGATCAAAATAGGAAACAGTTAGCGAAAGAGATATATGAGCTGGAATATACGAGTTAAGGAAGAAAGAAAGTAAATACTTAACCGTCATAGTGTGACAAGTTTCTGCAATGACCAGGCTTCTTCTTACAGAAATTACATTGGGGCTATCTCCCCATCTACACCTAGCATCTCAAGCTACGGATAATTAGTACTAAAGGGGCTATCTCCCCATCTACACCTAGCATCATGCCGACCTGGATAAATAAAGTCTTTATCTAACCGAAGGGCGGCCCAGCTAATGGTGCTCCTCCGAGCCACCAGCACCAACCTACGGTAAAGTTTCTCACTCCAATCAGGGACCCAATAATCTTCTTCCTTCATTGGGGGTGAATCAACTTCGGGCAAAGGGAATTCCCATCCCCTCCTACTCTCCACTAAGATCATGTGGGTGTTCCACCCAGAAACCTTGTCGGACAGGTTGATGAACAATTTAGGGGCCTTAGCTTTGGTTGGGGTGCTAATCCCAAAGGTTTTATCATTTACCACAACCTTGAGAAACCTCCTAAAAACATTCATACAAGGTTCGTACCCTACAAACCTGCAGACCATGGCAAAACAAACTAGCACCCTAACTGTGTTGGCACCTAGTTGCATGGGGACAGCGGCCAAGTACTCTAGAAATTCACAGATGAAAGGATCTAAGGGTAGGGGTAGGCGTAGGCCGGCCTCAAATTGGCCATAGTAGAAAGGAACCTTGACCGGATTCAAACCCCAATACAATCAAGACTGGGCCTTCCTCTGCCTCTCAGTGAAGTGAGTTAGATGGAAGTCACCTCTGGGAACCTCAAAGAAGTCATGCAAAATGTTGATTCTGGATTCTGCATTCTTCCTCCCAATTGCCGGCATGGGAGCCACATAGTCTCTCTCATTGCGGCCTGGGACAACTGTCGAGCAAAACGCATTGACAATGTTTCCAGCGGAGGAGCTCGACGATGCAGAAGTAGACGATCCTTGAGCTGCCATATCTACAGAAGACACATAAACAGGGGGAATCAGTCCTAGTTGACGTATGTTCCGAACTATCTATGGGCGACCTAGATTCCCTTGTGAATTCTAATCTCTCTCTAGGAAAAGGTTGTTTGTTGGATTTGATGTAAAAGATAATGAGATGGTCTATCAGTTTGTTGAAGAGACAAAAACGGACAATCCGTAGATCGTCCGCCTCCAAATCCCCCATACTCTCTCCAGCCGGAAACCCTACCTCACCATAAAACAAACCCCACCTATCTAAGATGGTAATACACTCCTCCCTCGTCAATTAAACCCATGTGCCTTTTAACCTTTTGTAAACCCTAAGGTTTAAGGAGTTGTACCCATACCTAACACCTAGCTCGCAGCCGAAGGTTCTAGCCATGGTGGAATTGAAGGAAAAACTTGAAATTAAACCTAAATACAGAAGAATGAAGGGATACCTTGATTAATTCGGAGAAGAAGAGATTTGAAGGTGAAATGAAAGCTCGATTACGCCAGAAATTGGCTTTCCTTGCTTTTTGTTCTTGCTGAGTACTTGAGGAATTTGGGGGGTTTGTAAAGTTTGTAAAGTAAAAGGTTTTCCTCTTTTATATGTTTCCAAATCCTTACTAGAATTGGAAAGGGTAGGAGACACGACCGTTATTCCGTCAGTTATTGTCCCGCATCGATTTCTAAGACGGATGTCCAATCGCCAAAATTGTACAATCATTACGGCGCATTAAATAGCGTGTCAGATCAATGAAAGTCAATAGTCGAGATCGACCTACATCTACTCAGTCGACCATCCAAGAGCGAGCTGAGCCAGTCATCACAAATTTTTATTTTTATTTAACTTCCTGGTCGATAAGGTCAACACAGAAAATTGGGGGCCACTGAACGGAATATAAGTGACGGGCCAAGCCCAACGAATGAAGCCCAACATTTTAGATATCACCAAGACACTATTATGGAGTGGGCCAGCCCAACTGCTACAACGCCTACGGCCCAACAGCAAAGATCAGTTGACCTAGCTCATTGTCCGACAATCCTTAGTCCCGACCTAGCTTCGTCCGACATATGATCATTCACTTGTACAATTGCTACCGAGCCAAAGCACAAAGTCAGGTCGACTTTGAATACTCAAGCGACCTCGACCTACCAACGCATAAGTCCATCTACGCCGTTATTTGTAACCGCCTCCTACATTTTCGGAGACAGTTACGTCCACTACATCTCCGTGATTCTAGGGTTTACAATGATTCCCTGACACCACTATAAATACTACACAATATGCAACGTTAAAAGGGTAATGTCTTATTTGCTATTCTGAATTTTACGTAATTCATTTCAGTTTATAAGCTCAATACACCATATCTCATCATCACGTCGGAGAGTCTTAGCCGGAGACCACCCCGACAAGTCGTTTGTTTATGGTTTCAGGTCATTTAGCTGGAGATCAACCTAATTGCTGGACTAAGGCTGATCTGGATCGTTTCCTGCGTCATTAATTGTAAAAGCATTTAATTTCCTAGGTAATTAAAATATTTCAATAATAATTTAGTCTATATTACTGTTATTTATTTTTTTGGTTGTTTCAAAATAAGATTTTTACTTTGCTTTTATTTATAAAATATACAATGTTACTCACTTGATATATTCACAATAACAAATCACTTACTATATTTTATCAACTTTTTTTCTTCTATTTTATTTTTTATACTCACAATATTTACTCTTTTTTGATAACCGTGTATAGTCAAACTAATAATCTTATTAGGTAAAATTCGAGTTGCATTAGAAATCACACTAGCTTAATATTCTTTCTGTATTAAAATAATCTTTATACTTTTTACATCATTACTACAAAGAAATTTTGAGCGATTATTTTAAATTGATTTAACTATAATAATAAAAATATAAAACTTGTTATTAATATTATTGTTGATATTGTATCAATTACAGGTTTTAGATTTACATTGATATAATTAATCCAACTTATAATTATTGGATCAATTTTTTTTTAATAATAACATTACAAAAATAGGAAGATTATTATGAGACGAAAAAGTAAATTGACAAGATGTATTCATTCAATCATAAAGTTTAAAATATCCATAAAAATATTAGAGTAGAAGAGTGAGATCGATTGTAAGCTCACTGCTATGCATCGACTTGGATTCGAGGTCAGTTTGATTAACCTGCACATTAGTTTTGCGCGCCTGTAATCTCGGCTTTTCATTTGCATTTTGACGGTACTCATTTTTTCTATTTATCAATGACATTTTAGTGACGGAGGAAATAGGCTTATGCATTGCCTTTAAAAGACCAAAGAAGGTAATACTTAGGGACCGTTTGGTTCGGTGGAAAAAAAGTGAAGGAATGAAATGTTCAATGGAATGAAATTCATGAAGGAATTGGAATGGAAAAAAAATGGTCAAACCTTCCGTTTGGTTGACACGGAATGGAATGAAATTGTCATTCAATTCCTTGTCAAATCATGTTTGGTTTGAAAATATAAATTATAGGAATGGAATGAAAACATATAAAATGACCAATTTACCCTTCTTTAAAAAAAAAAAAATTTGGGGGGTGGGGGGTAGGGCGGGGGTATGCAAATTTTTTTTTTTGTGGGGTAGGGTGGGTGGGGGGTAGGGGTGGTGGTGGGTGGGGGGTGGGGGTGGGTGGGTGGGGGGTGGGGGTGGATGGGGGTAGGGCAAAAAAATAAAAATTGTTGGGGGGGGGTGGATGGGGGTAGGGCAAAAAAAAAAAAAAATAAAAAATTGTTGGGGGTGGGGGGGGTGGGGGTGGGGTGGGGGGGTATGGGAGTGGGGGTGGGGTGGGGGCTGGATGGGGGGTGGGGTGGGGGCTGATTGGGGGGGGGGGTTTAGGTAGGGGTATTTTTGTCAAAAAAAAAAAATTTCCATCACCAAGGGAATTCGTCATTCCTTCCAATATTGGAAGGAATGAATTTTCATTCCAAGGAATGAATTTTCATTCCGTAGGGAATGGAAAAAAAAGCATTCCAACGAACCAAACAGACGGAAGGAATGAAGTCAACGGAATTGACCATTCCATTCCGTCCCGAAATGGCCAATTCCGTCGAACCAAACACCCCCTTAGTAAGTAGAATTATTGTCATTACATCTTTTGTTTTTCTCACACACTTCATTATTTTTATTCAATTAAAAAAAAAAGTGACGTGATATGAAAATTACTTATTTGTATTGTGAACTTGACAAAATATTGTTTAAACTGAATCTACTTCTTCAAATTATTATAATTTCAGCAATTGTGAAATTACAACATGAAAATTTAGACAATTATTTTACCTTGGAACGTCATTTTTAATAGAAAAAAATTATAGTTGTAACTCATTTCACGACTTAAAACAATTATTTTTTGATAAATGAATAAATATTTGTTTGTAAAAATTTATATTATGCAATAGTGAGCCAATTTATTCATTCATCACTACATTTTAATTGAAAAATAAAAATAAAAGTTAAAATTAGTTTTTTAATGTTATTTAATAAAAAATATAAATTAATATTAAGATTATTTCTTTATCGGTCCATATTAACAAAAAAATCTTTTTATTTATTGCATTACCCTAATTAATTGCACATTTTTGTAAATCATACAAAAAGGAAATGTTATTTGTGATATCTAAAATATTAGTACACACGAGAATAATAACTTAGTAAAACATAATATAAATACAAAGTCGTGGGAATAGTATTGGCAGAAATAACATACGAAATTTAAATTGTTAGCCAACATTTTCTCGAGTCAAGCATAATTATAATTGTTTCTAAAAATATAAGAATTATATTTGTAATCATTCATAATTGAAAAAAATATTTTTTTTTTTAATTAAGCTTAGATCGAAAAAGTGTGATAAGAGAGATGTACATAGCATATATCCCATTCGTTCAGCTCGAAATAAAATATTTAATCTGTTTTATTGCATTTTTACCAATAATTTGTATATAAAATAATGATCGTAATGAGAGAGATAATTTGTATATAAAATAATGATCGTAATGAGAGAGAGAGAGAGAGAGAGAGATTGGAAAAATGTCAATTTAGGGCTTGAAGTCTGGGCTTGAACGTGAAATGACCAAAATGCCCTCACTTAATGTCACATGTCTCGCACATGATCACTTAACGGGGTTTTTTAACGTTTTCCACCAAAAAGCCCCAAATTGATCAAAATTGTAAATTTGGGCCCCAAATTAATAGTTTTAAGACTTCAGGCCCCAATGTGGTACCGCCCCTATACTACAGGCCCTAAATTGTCATTAACCCTTTAATTTTCGTTGAATGGTATTTTGAATTTGACAATCTTAATTTGTAACTGTGAATTGGTATAGTTTGGATTACGGTTTGAACCGAGGTCTAAATCGTAAATTAAATCGTGGTTTAGATCGAATCGAACCAAACTATGGCGGTTTGATTTAGATCGATCTGAACTTTTAAATGATTTAGCTCGATTTGAGATTTTCTACAAATCGATTAGATTAGTAGCGGTTCAACTTTTAAATTTTACCAAATTGAGCTAAACCGAACCAATTACACCCTACCATAATTAATTGACTTTAGAATGCATACTAAAAATTACTCTTGATTCAATGAGCAGATTGTTACTTCTCTTTGATATCAGAACCATTCAAGTAAGCTAAATGACCTGAAACCATGAAAAAACGACTTGTCTGGGTGGTCTCCGGCTAAGGCCCTTCGGTGTAATGATGAGATATAATGTATTGAGCTTATAAACTAAAATGAATTACGTAAAATTCAGAATAGCAAATAAGATATTACCCTTTTAACGTTGCATGTTATCTGGTATTTATAGTGGTGTCATGGGATCGTTGTAATTCCCTAGAATCACGTAGATGTAGTGGGCGTAACTGTCTCCGAGAATGTAGGAGGCGGTTACAAATAACGGCATAGATGGACGTACGCGTTGGTAGGTCGAGGTCGCTTGAGTATTCGAAGTCGACCTGACTTTGTGCATTGACTCGGTAGCAATTGTACAAGTCAATGATCGTATGTCGGACGAAGCTTGTAACGACCCCAACCCTAGACACTAATTTTAAATATCATATTATGTGCTTTAATATTTATGTTAACTTTATGTGTTCATTTATGTCTTTAAATTCTTAAATTAAGATAAATTGGGTGAGAAGTAATTTTATAATCTTTTGAGAATTCATTGGAAATTAAATAAAGAATCTTGGGGAATAATAAAAATAGAAAATAGATAAATATATGAGGAGGTTAAAATGGATAGAATAAATAATTAGAGGGAAGGGTTAATTTTAATCTAATGTGAAAGCCTTTATTTATTAAAGGGGATTAGTTAGTGAAAGCCTCTAGATTTAGAAGAGAGGGGCCAATTCCCTCTTCATTCCAAATCCTTGCCAAGTGTTCCCCTCCCCATTCATCCTCCACTCTACCCCCCTTTAACCCCTCACTCTTACTCCCTTCTCCCTCCTTCATTTTTTTTACTCCATACTCCTCCTAGCAAGACATAGAAAAACTCCATGGAAGCTCTCAACCCATTTTCTTGAAGCCAAGCCATTCCTCCACCATTTTCAAGTTCAAGAGTGTTTTTGAAGTTGGATCATCTAGAAGAATCAAGCAAGTTAGAAAGATCAACCTTCCATTGTAAAACCCTAAGGTGAGTTGTTATGATTTCCTTCTTCTATTTGTTCATAAGTTCTTTGATTATTGTTCTTGGCCTTGTGATGTTGATTTCTTGCTTGGAAGCCTAAAGGGGAGTTGAATGGTTAGAAAATGGAATTTGTTGAAGTTAGGGTTCAAGGAAGATCATTTAAAAAGGGTTTGAAATGTGTGAAATGGGTAGAGATAAATAATCTAGGGCTACTTGGTTTTGAGTTACATGTTTGGAATGGGACTTGGTAAGGTTAAAGTATCCTTTGGTGTTCTTGAATTAAGCTTGGTTAGAAGGAATGGAAATCTAGGCATAAAAGGGTCAAAAATCTGAGTTTTGTGCTTGAGAAGGGCTTGGCGGTCGCCCACGGGGACTCGGGAGCGGCCGCCCATCACCCCGAAACAATATTGCCTTTGAAATCCACTGGGCGGTCGCCCAAGTGATGATGAGGGCGGTCGCCCATAATGGCGTAAACAATAAATTCCTTCAAGTCCACTGGGCGGTCGCCCAAGTGGTTAGGCGGTCGCCCACGACCCCGAACCAACTTTGTAATCCGAACTAGAATTGTTTAGCAAGTTTGTTGGCCACTTATAAATTGTGACTCCCACCCAATATAAATTAGTAGAACCTAATCAACCCGATACGAATTGATCCTCTTTAACCTAAGTTAGAGTAGATACCTCGCTTGGCCACGACGTCTTACTTGGTCAAAATGGAATTGTAGGAGTAGTTAAATATTGTTCTGAAAGTGGTCCAAACTTGAGAAGTAGGTCTTGCACTTTTATTAAGATTATTCAAGGTTGAGTAATGACTTCGTAGGATTGGCTTATGGTACTTGGTGACTTTACTTGTTCCCACATCCTCGATAGTTAGCTTGAATAATGTTAAAAACTATAGGTTACACTATTTTTGTTACATGTATATGTATCATTGTAGCAGTACGGTTATCCCAATTGTGGAATTATTGATTATGTGAATACCTTGACGCTCTAAGGGTGGACTATTTGTCCTATTGTTATATTGTATCCCAATTGTGGATTATCCGGCATGTTGATTTCATCAGATCCCTAGTGGATTATGTGGTTATATTGTTACCTTAAGTGAACTCATATTCATTGGTGATTTTATGCATAGTGTATTAAATGGTTGTTGCACTATGGTATTGGGTGAACATGAGTATATTTTACCATGTTGCTATATTGTTTATCCCCTTTGTGGATTATATTTCAAGTATCTATTATGTGCTTGAACGCTTTATGCATTAGGGGTATAATGGAATTCAATCAATTATGGATTTGTTCTATAAGTGATTGAAGGTCCATCATACTGCGACTCCGCCCTCCGTGGCCACAGAGTGGGTGTGCTAGCGATCGTATTGAGCCAAAAGCCTTGGCGTGCACTGCGATTGGTGCACCGCTGGAAAGCTCGTATGAAGCCCAAAAGCTTTACAAGAGCGCTAATATTATATGATACTGATTCAAGATTCGATTTTCTTATATGGATCTCTGGAGTATGAGACCTATAAGCGGTGAATGTGCATGGGGGCAATTCACCAAAGAGTGGAGTTTTACTCCCACGTTGTACGACTTATTGTTCAGACGGGAAAGGTAAAATGAGGTAACGTAAGGTGTTTACCGCTTTAATAATGTGTTATGTGTAACCACGCTATGCGTTGCATCTTACTTGGCATATTGCTGCATTCATAATAGCTTACTGAGATTTATTCTCACCCCTCTCCCTTTAATGTTTTAGATTCCGAGACAGTAACCCGAACCAAATGAGGCCTGGGATATCATTGTGGACTTTTGCTTTTGGGGCTTGACAAGTTAAGTATAGGAGTGGGTTGTTAGGAGTATTTATTAAGTATTCCTCTTTTACACCATTTGTATGGAAAACTCTTTTGTTAAACAAATGTTAATTAAGGTTTTCAATGTAATTGATCGATTACTTCGTTTATTAAAGTTGTGGTTGGATTTCCTCTAAGTAGAGATATTACCAATTGATTTTAATTTAGAAGTTTGAAAAGTGATTTTCTTTTAAAGGCAAATAAATGTTTTAAAAACTAAGATGGTTTTTCTCAGATTGAGCCTCTCCAGCTCGGGACACGCGTTAGGTTCCTGGGGTGCTCACAATTGGTATCGAGCTTAGTTTAGAGGTCAAGGGTAGATGTCTAAACTAAGGGGGAATGTGTGGAAATTGACGCCGAGTGTTTAATGCAGGAGTTCGTTCTAATGGCCTAAGCAAGGATGATCACCGAAGGTTCTAGAAATTGAAGGAGATATGGGTATAGGTAGAATTCAGAATGAAGAGATGATGAAATTATTCAGAAGTTTGTACAGGATATGGAGACTAGAGGATCGGCCCGAATCAACCCGAGGGATGTCAAAGTGATGGATGGGAAAGGTTTGTGAAGATGAATCCGCCGAGTTTTAATGGATATCCTGATCCGTTAAAGGCGTAAAATGGTTAGAGAAAATGAACAAAATCTTTGAGGTTATGGAGAGTCGCAACGAAGAGAAAGTTAGGTATGCCGTTTTCAAGCTTGAAGGTCCAGCTGATCAGTGGTGGCAGAAATTGAAGGAAAGTTGGGAGCGGGATCATACGCCCTGACTTGGGATAATTTCACTCAGCCTCGAGGATTATTTCAATTTAATGGTTACAAGGGACAAGAAGGAAATCGAATTCTTAGGACTAGAACAAGTGGATCATGACGGTGAATCAAGCATGTAATAAGGTTTGAGGAATTAGCTAGAAGTTGCCCTCATTTGGTATCGTATGAGGCGAAAAGAGTTCATAGGTTTATGAAAGGTTTGAGGATTGAGTTTAGGAAGAAATTAGTGATTGATAGCTACACCAATTATCGACTCTTAGAGAGAGCTTATAAGATCGAGAATAGCATTGAGGAAAATAGTGGAAAATCTAAGGTGGGATTGGAGATAAGCCAAAGTATCTAGGACAAGGATCCAAAATCATTAGAGATCAGCCAAGGGCTTTGACTTCAGGAAGTGTGAGAGAGGAACTTGTGATAGCTTCTTCGTTTAGGCCAATACCCAAACAGTATGGGATGATTTGTAAATTTTGCAAGAAGGTTGGACATACCGAAGATCGGTGTTGGAGTAAGCAAGGCAAGTGTTTAAATTGTGGAGCATTGGGACACTTTAGGAGGAATTGCCCAAGGATGCCGTGGGACGAGTTTCAAGCAATGGCCACCGGGGTGGACGACAAAGAGGTAGTACCAAGAGAGATAACAAAGGGGAACCGAAAGAGAAGGTCTATGGTCGAGTATGTGTTTCGGGTTCAGGAGAGATAGATCCCTCAGAGGTCACTAGAGGTATATTCCCTGTCTCAGAAGTTAGGGGTCATATTTTATAGATCCTGTTTCATATCACTATGTGTGGCGTAGTGTTTTGCTTCTATGTGTCATACATTGTTTGAAATTTTGTTTTATTGTTAGAGGGTTCTGCTCTTATGAGAGAATACCTCGAACCTTCTTTGGTTTATCACGATGGTGATGTGGTTATGACTGAGCATGTATTGCCAGTTGAATTGGTATAATTATTAATTTATGATTTTGAGATAAACTTGACCTGGAGGGTTAAGTAGTTGTTGTATAATGGTAGACTATCATAATAAGTGAGTCTCCTTTTTCCATGCCTAGATTGCTTATATTGGTATTTGATATAGGTAAACCTTAATGTGAAATTCTTGTTATATATGGGTATTTAAGGTGAAAATTTGGAATTAAGATGTGAAGGGTAATTGGTGTATGTTAGACTTGCATAAGAAGTCTTTTCAAAAATTTTATGTGCTAGTGTGAGTAAATGGT
Organism: Adenophora triphylla var. japonica; assembly: GCA_022495995.1. Classification (NCBI taxonomy): domain Eukaryota; kingdom Viridiplantae; phylum Streptophyta; class Magnoliopsida; order Asterales; family Campanulaceae; genus Adenophora; species Adenophora triphylla. Next base: position 105,315 of record JAFEMH010002417.1, read on the forward strand.
AAATGTGCTCCCGTCGGTATATTTCATGTATTGGTTCTGAGTATGATAAACAAAATTTTAAACCCTTATTTTGATGACTTTAGGGTAATTAGAAACAAGGATCTCTTTGTTAAATAAAGTTTCGGAAAAAAAAAAAAAAAAGATCAATTGAGAATAGGGTTAATGATTCCTTGGGAGGAGTCCCTGCGTGCAAAATTTGGCTAGTGTGAGTTGGCTCGAGAGGATTGCAAATTTTGGGTTCTATAGTCTTAAACTCGGATGTTACCAAGGATCTTGTGAGGATTGAGTCCGTGATCTTTGAGTTGGCAAGTGCTACCGAAAAAAAAAATTTAAGGAACTCTTAAGAATTGTAAAGTCGTTGCTTTGGTTGACTCTAAAGGACGTATAAATGGTGTAGGATGTAATAATGATGAATCATATTAATAGAATGGATAATAGATTAGTTATAGATCAGGACCTTACATTACCTGGTGGATGTGAGGACTTTGTGAAATTTTAAAGTGTATTAAAGGAAGATTAGATTATGATATTATACGAAATGGGAAATTGATAACGTATGCTTTGAGGAATTTAACTTAGATAAGTGAGATTTTCTTATCCTCTACTCGGGAGTAGCTGCACTTGTGTTGCGTTATTTAAGTAGGAACTTTATCTTTTTGAAACCTCCTTTGAGAGTTGTTACCGATCCTAAGAGTTGGAGGATTTAGTTAGTCGAAAGGAAGAGATTTGAAGACTACCCAAATTCTTGAGGAATAGGTTATGTTGTGTGACGGATTTCCTTTCAACTTGAGAAGTTTAATTAACCTTAGCGAGTTTGCGTATAATAGCAGTTATCATTCTAGCATTGAGATAAAATCGTAGGTGGCGTGGTTCAGGAGGAAAATATCGATCTCCAATTTGTTGGGGTGAGGTTGGTGAAGTAAGGCCTAAGGTAATTTAGCGCCAAAGTTATCCATTTGAAGTTTTAGAAAAGGTTGATGATTTGACTTATAGACCGACTTGGATCAGCTTATAGAGTATTTGAAGTTTTAAATATAATATCGTAATATATTTGGTGACATAAGTTGTAATACTTTTATTTAATTGTACTTTCTTGAGGTCGTGAAAATTCGGGTTAGTAATAATTGTATGGTATTCTTGGGATATTGCGTTGTAATATCGTATTATTAATGAAATTAGAAATCTGGGGAAGAATCATAGAATTGAAGAGACTAATTGGGAAGTGAAGTTCTAGAGTACTCGGGTTATGAGAATGTATAGTAGAATCTTGCCTTTGAGAAGTCTAATTGAAAATATTAAGTTAGAATGTGTGAAAGGTAACCTTTGCTATTTGAACCTTAGGGTAAGTGACAATCAAATTCGGGACGAATTTTCTTTAAGGGGGAGTGAGTGTAACGACCCCAACCCTAGGCACTAATTTTAAATATCATATTATGTGCTTTAATATTTATGTTAACTTTATGTGTTCATTTATGTCTTTAAATTCTTAAATTAAGATAAATTGGGTGAGAAGTAATTTTATAATCTTTTGAGAATTCATTGGAAATTAAATAAAGAACCTTGGGGAATAATAAAAATAGAAAATAGATAAATATATGAGGAGGTTAAAATGGGTAAAATAAATAATTAGAGGGAAGGGTTAATTTTAATCTAATGTGAAAGCCTTTATTTATTAAAGGGGATTAGTTAGTGAAAGCCTCTAGATTTAGAAGAGGGGGGCCAATTCCCTCTTCATTCCAAATTCTTGCCAAGTGTTCCCCTCCCCATTCATCCTCCACTCTACCCCCCTTTAACCCCTCACTCTTACTCCCTTCTCCCTCCTTCATTTTTTTTACTCCATACTCCTCCTAGCAAGACATAGAAAAACTCCATGGAAGCTCTCAACCCATTTTCTTGAAGCCAAGCCATTCCTCCACCATTTTCAAGTTCAAGAGTGTTTTTGAAGTTGGATCATCTAGAAGAATCAAGCAAGTTAGAAAGATCAACCTTCCATTGTAAAACCCTAAGGTGAGTTGTTATGATTCCCTTCTTCTATTTGTTCATAAGTTCTTTGATTATTGTTCTTGGCCTTGTGATGTTGATTTCTTGCTTGGAAGCCTAAAGGGGAGTTGAATGGTTAGAAAATGGAATTTGTTGAAGTTAGGGTTCAAGGAAGATCATTTAAAAAGGGTTTGAAATGTGTGAAATGGGTAGAGATAAATAATCTAGGGCTACTTGGTTTTGAGTTACATGTTTGGAATGGGACTTGGTAAGATTAAAGTATCCTTAGGTGTTCTTGAATTAAGCTTGGTTAGAAGGAATGGAAACCTAGGCATAAAAGGGTCAAAAATCTGAAGCCAGGCCGAGAAGGGCTTCGGGCGGCCGCCCACGGGGACTCGAGCGGCCGCCCATCACCCCGTAAACAATATTGCCTTTGAAATCCACTCGCGGTCGCCCAGTGATGAGGGCGGTCGCCCATAATGGCGTAAACAATAAATTCCTTTGAAGTCCACTTGGCGGTCGCCCAAGTGGTTAGTGGCGTCGCCCACCCACCCCGAACCAACTTTGTAATCCGAACTAGAATTGTTTAGCAAGTTTGTTGGCCACTTATAAATTGTGACTCCCACCCAATATAAATTAGTCGAACCTAATCAACCCGGATACGAATTGATCCTCTTTAACCTAAGTTAGAGTAGGATACCTTGGCTTGGCCATGACGTCTTACTTGGTCAAAATGGAATTGTAGGAGTAGTTAAATATTGTTCTAAAGTGGTCCAAACTTGAGAAGTAGGTCTTGCACTTTTATTAAGATTATTCAAGGTTGAGTAATGACTTCGTAGGATTGGCTTATGGTACTTGGTGACTTTACTTGTTCCCACATCCTTGATAGTTAGCTTGAATAATGTTAAAAACTATAGGTTACACTATTTTGTTACATGTATATGTATCATTGTAGCATGGTTATCCCAATTGTGGAATTATTGATTATGTGAATACCTTGACGTTCTAAGGGTGGACTATTTGTCCTATTGTTATATTGTATCCCAATTGTGGATTATCTGGCATGTTGATTTCATTGTATCCCGGTGTGGATTATGTGGTTATATTGTTACCTTAAGTGAACTCATATTCATTGGTGATTTTATGCATAGTGTATTAAATGGTTGTTGCACTATGGTATCAAAGTGAACATGAGTATATTTTACCATGTTGCTATATTGTTTATCCCCTTTGTGGATTATATTTCAAGTATCTATTATGTGCTTGAACGCTTTATGCATTAGGGGGTATAATGGAATTCAATCAATTATGGATTTGTTCTATAAGTGATTGAAGGTCCATCATACCTGTGACCCGCCCCTCTGTGGACACAGAGTGGGTGTGCTAGCGACTGTATTGAGCCAAAAGCCTTACAGACCGCTGCGATTGGTGTACCGGTGGAAAGCTCTGTATGAAGCCCAAAAGCTTTACAGTAGCGCTAATATTATATGATACTCTGATTCAAGATTCCGATTTTCTTATATGGATCTCCAAGTATGAGACCTATAAGCGGTGAATGTGCATGGGGCAATTCACCAAAGAGTGAGTTTTACTCCCACGTTGTACGACTTATTGTTCAGACGGGAAAGGTAAAATGAGGTAACGTAAGGTGTTTACCGCTTTAATAATGTGTTATGTGTAACCATGCTATGCGTTGCATCTTACTTGGCATATTGCTGCATTCATAATAGCTTACTGAGATTTATTCTCACCCCTCTCCCTTTAATGTTTTAGATTCCGAGACAAAGCAATCCCGAACCAACATGGAGGCCGAGATATCATTGTGGACTTTTGCTTTTGGGGCTTGACAAGTTAAGTATAGGAGTGGGTTGTTAGGAGTATTTATTAAGTATTCCTCTTTTACAATTTGTATGGAAAACTCTTTTGTTAAACAAATGTTAATTAAGGTTTTCAATGTAATTGATCAGATTACGGTTTATTAAAGTTGTGGTTGGATTTCCTCTAAGTAGAGATATTACCAATTGATTTTAATTTAGAAGTTTGAAAAGTGGTTTTCTTTTAAAGGCAAATAAATGTTTTAAAAACTAAGATGGTTTTTCTTAGATTGAGCCTCTCCAGCTCGGGACACGCGTTAGGTTCCGGGGTGGGGTGCTCACAAAGCTAGGTCAGGACCAGGGATGGTCGGACAATGAGCTAGGTCGACTGATCTTTGATGTTGGGCCGTGGGCGTTGTAGCAGTTGGGCTGGCCCACTCCATAATAGTATCTTGGTGATATCTGAAATATTGGACTTCATTCGTTGGGCTTGACCCGTCACTTATATTCCGTTCAACAATGATAACTAGTCATAACTAAAAGTAGTTCAGGCAAAGTGTATCAAAATTTTATAAATTTTTTTTTCAAAACTTTAAATATTTTGGTACGAAAAAAATGTCTTCTAAAAGTGTAAATACTTTGAAAATATTTTGAGACAAAGGAATAGTGACAACTATTTAATACGAAAAAAATGTCTTGTAAATATTTTAAATATTTTGAGACGGAGTGAGTAGTGAGTATAGCCCACTAATCCCAAATCCCTATATAAGACCATCTACAATGGTAAGAAAAATGGGTGTTGAAAAAAAAATTGGGTGTTGAAACAATTGCAAGGTGTGTTGAAAGAGTGCTGAAAAAATGTTTGTGTTGAAATTTTTCAACATGTTGATAAAATGAGATGGGGCCGGATTCAATGACACGTGGCGTCCTCGGATTGGGCCGACATGGCGCGTGGCATACATGCTCCGACTGAGGCGCGTGTATGCAGGCGGAAATTCGTTTTTTTTTATTGGGACACGTGGCAGACTACGATTGGCTGTTGGATTTCAGTTTTTTTTTATTCGATTTCTTTGACCACAATTATTTTATAATAAATTATTTTTTTTTAATTTTTACACCAAAATTCATAATTTTTTCCCCTATAAATAGAGACTTGTTTAATTTGATTTGGACATAGAAAAAAAAAAACCCTATTTTTCTCTTATAAATTTCTTAATTATCATTTGTTAATTTTTCTTTTTAATTTTTCAATATCTTTGTAGTGAAATGGATCTCAATAATACCATTTCAACACTCAAAATTCAGGTAATATTCATTTTAACTACAATATTCCTAATAATTTTCAATTTGAAAATCAATCTTCCAACCAACTACGTCCTCAAAACATACTAAAATTTTGTTTTCCACCAAATTTCAACATGCCTTCAGTTGTGCCAAATTTTCATCCATTTTATGGGATGCAATTTTAACGACTCTCTTATTATAATCCTAATCCTCATATGCCAATGGTAAATGAAAATGTTGAAAATTTTGGAGCATCAGAATTTTCAACACAAATGGCTCTTGGTAGCATGAACGGTGCTCACGAATACGCACCAACTGCAAAGGGTTCAGCCACTACTCGCAAAAGAAGCCCCAAATGGACCACTAATGAAATTTAGTGCTAATTAGTTGGTGGATTAAATATGGAACAAACAGTATTATCGGGAGAAATCAGAAAGGTGATTCGTATTGGGGTAAAATTGCAGATTACTGTAACGACCATTGTTCATTTGACCCTCCTTGTGATGGAGTTGCCTGCAAAAATCATTATAATTATATCAACAAGATATTGAGCAAATGGATAGGTGCTTATGATAACGCTAAGAGTATGAAACAAAGCGGGTGGTCGGAGAATGATGTAATGGAAAAAGCTCATGAACTATATAAAAGTAGTAACAATGCCAATTTTACTTTGATGTCAGAGTGGCATGCTCTCCGAGATCAACCACGTTACGAAATTCAGGTCGGAGGAAATATGAAATCTGATAGCAGTGGATCTAAGAGAGCACGTGAAAGTGATGTAGGTGATTCAAACTCGGTTGGATCCATTCTTCGTCCTACGGGAAGGGAGGCAGCTAAGAAAAAGGGTAAAGAAAAAAAAAGATAAGAGAGAAGGCTTGGAAGTGGTAAACGAAGAGAGGACAGAATTTAAAAAATTCAAAGAGAAAGAGTTGGATCGATTGGACAAGATAGCCACACAACAAGAGGAGGTAAACAAATTGATGAAAGACAAGAATCAGGCTAAAAAGATGAAATTGTGGATGAAGTTAAGTGAGAAGGAGCATCTTGATGATCGGAGCAAACAACTTTTTGAAATGTTAAGTGTCGAGCTATTTGGAAATTAATTTTCTGCTTTAATGTGTGTATTCTAGTGTTAATTTTCTGCAATGATGTACTGCTTTAATGTGTGTTTTCTAGCTTTATGTCGGTTTTCTGCAATGATGTACTGCTTTAATGTGTGTCAATTTCGACCACTCAACTTGAATAAAATCCTTATATTTTAATTAAATATATTTCATTCTATTTTGGAGTCCGACAACATCAACCACTCAACTTGAATGCAATCATTATCCTTTAATTAACTCGATTTAATTCTTACATTCAAGTCCGTCAACATCAATCACTCAATTTCTTATAAATAACACCCTCTTGATATTCTTCCTATGTCAACCACTCAATTCCTTCTAAATAACACCCTATTGATATTCTTCCTACATATAAATTTCAATGGATCCATTCGAATTTTCTTTTGATATTGAAGCCTGCAAAAGGCAATCTGAATTTGAGGAGAGGTTTATCGTCAATCGGTTTAGAGAGCGTCGCAATAAAATATTAAATGCACCTCGTGCTAAGAGGAGATATTTCAAAAGAGATCACGCTTCGGCAAACCAGAGCTTGGTTGACAACTACTTTATCGAAAATGCTACGTACAAAGATTTTTTTCGCCGACGATATCGGATGCAGAAACATGAATTCCTTTGAATCGTCGGGGACCTTTCAAGCCATGAAAACTACTTCACTCAAATATATGATGCTGCTAATAAAGAAGGCCTATCTCCATTAGCAAAATGTACCACAACTATGCGAATGTTAGCATATGGTATGTCGGTCGATGCTATTGATGAATACATAAAAATAGGAGGTACTACAACATTGGAAACATTAACACGATTTTGCAAAGGAATCATTCAATATATGAGCAAGAGTACTTGAGAGCCCCAAACGAAGATGACCGCAAAGAATACTTCATGTTAGTGAGATGCGGGGTTCCCAATGATGATCGGGAGTATTGATTGCATGCATTGGGAATGGAAAAATTATCCTACGGCTTGGGAAGGTCAATTAATAGAGGTGACAAGGGAACCACCACGGTTATTCTTGAAGCAGTTGCCTCTCATGATTTATGGATCTGACATGCCTTTTTCGGATGTTTGGGCATATTGAACGATATAAATGTTCTGGACCGATCGCCAGTGCTCGATGATGTTGAACAAGGAAATACTCCACGAGTCAATTTCTTTGTGAATCAATGTCCATAAAATATGGCATATTATTTTACTGACGGTATCTACCATTCTTATCCGACTTTCTTCAAATCAGTTAGACTTCCTCAAAGTGAACAATATAAGTTATTTGCAAAATATCATGAGGGATGTCGGAAGGATATAGAACGTGCATTTGGAGTGCTCCAAGCTCGATTTAAAACCAGCCGAGTCTATTGTGTCGTATGCTTATTTGTCTTTAATTACTTGTGTCGCGAGCTAAGCTTATTGTAACTTTTATTTGTTTTAATAATAATTATCGTCATTTTTCGTATTTATTTAATTGCAATTACAAAAAATTAATTAAGTGTAAAGTATTTTTTAATTATAAAACTATTGTAGGATGTAAAAGTTGAAAGGGTGTTGATAAATTAGGTGAAGAAGAGAGAATATGATGTGAAGTGATAAATTGGATGTTGAAAGTGATAAATTGGTCACTGTTTTTTTTTTAAATCTCATCCGAATTTTCAAAGGCAATTATCTTATATAAAAAAAAAATTATTTTTTTTACACCAAAATTCATAATTTTTTTCTCTATAAATAGAGTCTTCTTTAATTTAATTTAGATACAGAAAAAAAAACACTTTTTTTTTTCAATATAAATTTCTCAATTATCCTTCATTTTCCATATGAAGTATTTTTTAAATAAAAATTATCGTCATTTTTCGTATTTATTTAATTGCAATTAAAAAAATTAATTAAGTATGAAGTATTTTTTAATTATAATTTATAAATGATAATAATAATAATAATAAAATTTTAATCATAAAAATAAAAAATATAAAATAAAATAAAAATGGTGGGATATAGGATGATGAGTTAGAATGATGTTGAATTTTATTAAATAAAACCATTGTATGGTTAAAAATTGAATATGATGCTGAATTATAAGGTGGAAGAGAAAGAAGATGATGTGAAGTGTTAAAGTGGGTGTTGATTGTTGTGAGGGTATCGAAACCATTGTATAGCCCCGGCTAGGCGCGTGAGGCGCAGGGGTTTTTGTTTTTCCTGATTGTGCCAAGTGTCAAGCTCTGATAGGTCAGTTGGATTTTTGAAAAAAAATTTTTATCCCAAATCTTTGAACTTAATTATCACCTAGTAAATTAATTTTTTTAATTTTTTTCCCCAAAATTCATCATTTTTTTCCTACAAATTGATATAAGTTTCATTTGATTTGGACAAAAAAAAAAAACCACTCATTTTTCAATTATCCTTCTTCATTTTAGCTTTTATTTAAAAAAATCATTATTTTTTTCCTATAAATTGATGCAATATTTTTTTAATTAAGTGTGAAATATTTTTTTGATTATAAATAATAATAATAATTATTATTTTACTAATTATAAAAATAGTAAAATAATAAATAAAATAAAAGTGGTGGGGTATAGGATGATGAGTTGGAGGGAGTTGAAATTTAATTTAAGTTAGTCATTGTAGGGGATAAATGAAATGGATAGATGAAATATTAGAGCATCCACAATGGTAAGAATTTTTTCCATAGCTTTTTTCTAATTCCAATATGCCACATCATTTACAACTCAATAATAAAAACCTCCAAGTTTTTTTTTACAATGGTAGGACTTTTTTATCAATTTTTTTGTTCTCCCAAATCTAACAACATTAAATTTTTTTTTCTAGCATTTTTCTATAATATTTAATGATCAATATAGAGAAGTGGTCAAAATTAATGAAAAGAGCTCTTTGAGAGAGCTCTTTGTAGAAGGAGTTGCTCCTTAGTAAGGAGCTTTTCAACTTGTTTCACAATGCCAAAAAGTTCTAAAAAGCTTTTTCATAAAAATAAAGAGCTCCCAAAAATCTCTCATTGTGAATGCTTTAAGGTGGATGAGAAAAAGTGTAAAAAGTATTAGATGAAATAGGAAGGGGAAATAAAATCATTGTGCTTAGTCTAGTCGTAAAAAGTACTCCCTCCGCCCCGGCCGAAAAGCCACAAAACACAAAATGGAGAGCGCACGCAAATTAAGAAAAGTGATGTAGGAAAGAGAAAAAGTTTAAATGTTGTGAGTATGAAAAATTAAATAGGAGAGAGAATGAGTGGGAGAAATAGTTAGGAGAGAGAATGTTGTGAGTGTAAAAGTAAAGTAGGAGAGAGAATGAGTGAATGGAATAGTAATAAAAGTTTTCTTTTTGGAAAAGTGCCTTTTTAAATGAAACGCCCAAAATAAAAATTTGTGACTTTTTAGCCAAGACGAAGGGAGTATTAGATAAAATGAGAACGGGGAATAAAACCATTGTGCTTAGTCTAGTCTAAGACTACCCACAATGGATAGATGAAATGGGAGATGAAATCCCATTTCATCTACCTGGGTTCTTGCAATGGTTGTCGGGAGAGGGTTGAATGGATTAACGAGATGAAAAGTTTCATCCCGATTGAAACACTTATTTTTCCTTTTTTTTTTTTTTTTTTTTTAAGTTGCCACATGTCAAGACCTTATTGGTCTTGACTTTATCACTTTTTCACCCAATTATTTAAACTCAATTATCTCATAATAAATGATTTAAAAATAAAAAGAAAAATTTACCAAAATTCATCATTTTTTTCCCTACAAATTGATATAAGTTTCGTTTGATTTAGACACACAAAAAAAAACACTTAGTTTTTAATTTGGGCTGAATTATTACTTAGTAAATTGATTATTTTTTTAATTTTTTTTTCACCAAAATTTATCATTTTTTTCCCTACAAATTGATATAAGTTTCATTTGATTTGGACACAAAAAAAACACTTAGTTTTCAATTTGGGCTGAATTATTACCTAGTAAATTAATTATTTTTTTAATTTTTTTTTCACCAAAATTCATCATTTTTTTCCCTACAAATTGATATAAGTTTCATTTGATTTGGACACAAAAAAAAACACTTAATTTTCAATTTGGGCTGAATTATTACCTAGTAAATTAATTATTTTTTTAATTTTATTTTTCACCAAAATTCATCATTTTTTTTCCCTACAAATTGATATAAGTTTCATTTGATTTAGACACAAAAAAAAAAAAACACTTAGTTTTCAATTTGGGCTGAATTATTACCTAGTAAATTGATTTTTTTTTAAATTTTTTTTTTCACCAAAATTCATCATTTTTTTTCCTACAAATTGATATAAGTTTCATTTGATTTGGACACAAAAAAAAACACACTTTTCAAAAACAAAGAATATAAATAAAATAAAAGTGGTGGGGTATAGAATGATGAGTTGAAAGGAGTTGAAATTTAATTTAAGTTAGTTATTGTAGGAGGTTAAATAAAATGGATATATGAAATATTAGGTCGATGAGAAAAAATATAAAAAGTGTTGAATGAAATAGGGGAAGGTGTATTACCCATTGTGGGTAGTCTAAGAAAACCCACAAAGCCACCTCCGTGTCTCCGTGTGCTCACCAACACGTGAACCACTTGCAATTACAGGTTAATCCACACCACGTCAAGCGCCACGTTGCCACAATATTTTCCACCTCATCAAAGCTCCTTAATTATTTACTTTCCTCTCCTATATAAATGACATAAACCCCTCAACCGAATCCCCATTTTTACTTCCCCAAACTCACTAAACAAAAATTTGATACAGCTAAACACACCTCCCTCGTTTCCTCCTTTCCGGCCACCACATCTTCGCCGGGAAATGAATATTCCGGCAACCGATTCCTCTCCGTCCAGAATCAATGTCCGCGTCTCCGTTCATCGCCGTCACATTTTCCATGAAACATACTAACACGAAAGAAAGATATTAAATTTCTCTTTCTTCTTCCGAGTTTTGAAGTTATTCGTATTCTTATAATTAGGATAAAGTTAAGAAAAGGTATCGATTTTGTTTGCCGTGCAAACTGATTTTTGTGACGAAAAACGATGATGATCGGATGATGTGATATAATCTAACTCTTTTTTTTTTCCATTAATTTCATTTGTTTTGCTGTGCTTAAGTGAGGCAATTAAGTGAATTTTTGTACAAATCAGTTTTTGATTTGTTGTAGTAAGTGAACAGAACTGGCAATTAGCATTATTAGAACCTAGAGGAGAGAGAAAATTCAGTCTAGTGCTTTGGAATTTGAATTGATCGAGTCTAGACTGTGTAGCTATGCCTTTTCCGATGAAGGTTCAACCGATCGATTCTCAGACTTATCGAGAGTCGATCCATATCGACGTCGCTCCGGCAGCGGCAAAGCCTGTATTGAAGTCGAGGCTAAAGAGACTCTTCGATCGTCAGTTCCCTAGTGTTCTGCGCATTTCGTCGGCAACTGAGAAACCGGTTGCGCCTGAAGGTCCGCAGTTCAGCGGCAAGGATGGAGAATTCGAGCCTAGCTCAGTTTGCTTAGCGAAAATGGTTCAGAATTTCATGGAGGAAACTGCTCCTGAGAAGCAAACTGTGAAGTGTGGCCGGAACCGCTGCAATTGTTTCAATGGAAACATTAATGACAGCTCCGATGATGAATTTGATCTCTCAACCGGCTTTTTCAACGATTCCGCACTTAACACTTGGCCCGGCGATGCTTCCGACACACTCAAGGTAAATGTTGTTCAACTTCTGATACATCCATATATATAATCACACATTCAAATTGTTTACTGAAACGAAAAGGTATTATCCTGTAGAGCTTGATTCCCTGCGCCAGTGTTACCGAGAGAAATCTCTTAGCGGACACCTCTAAGATCGTTGAGAATAACAAAACCTGCAAGCGGAAAGAAGAATTGATAAAATTCGTCATCGAAGACCTCCGAATTATCGGTTACGATGCTTCGATTTGCAAATCTCGTTGGGAGAAGACTTCCTCTTTTCCTGCCGGTAAACCTCTCTGTAATTAACTATACAATTATAAATATATTACCGGTAGATTGTGTAATGAACGGCCGAATTCTGTTAGTTAATTTGATTTAATTTATTTGTTCAGGGGAATATGAATACATCGATGTGATTGTGGATGGAGATAGGGTGCTGATCGACATAGATTTCAGATCCGAGTTCGAGATAGCTCGATCCACCGGAAACTACAAAGTAATCCTCCAATCTCTACCGTACATCTTCGTCGGAAAATCCGATCGTCTTCAACAGATACTCTCGATTGTATCGGAGGCCGCTAAGCAGAGTTTGAAAAAGAAAGGCATGCACATCCCTCCATGGCGTAAAGTCGAGTACATGAGATCCAAATGGCTCTCTCCACACTCCAGAACCACCACCACACCACCGGTAACGCCACCGGAAACACCACCAGCTAAAGACGCCGTTGAAGAGATCAATGATTGTACTGGAGTCAAACAGTCTGCTATACCTCTAGAGTCCGATTGCGGAGATTTTGAACTGATTTTTGGTGAGAGATCATCGCCGTCCGAGACGGAAGTTATTGGCACTGCTGAAGACACACGTTTTTCGCCCGCGGTGTTCAATGTCAGCGTAATAGGGAAGTCACCGCCGGCAACAACATGGAAGCCGCCGGCGATAAAACCGAAGGCCGGCGAGAAGGGAAACAAAGCTGTCGTGACAGGATTAGCTTCTCTTTTCAAAGAGAAAGCCTGATAAAAATTTTGGAATTTTTTAACTTTCTAACTTTTTTCCTTTATTTTTAAAATTTTCCCCTGAGTAAAAAAACTATAAAAATACTTAAATATAATATTAAAATTTGAATGCGGTATTACATATCGTACACATATATATTTTCATGTTGTAAATTTTGTCTGCAGAATATGAGTGTCTGTAATAAATCTAATGCGCAATGATTATCGGTTGTACTGGAAATAAAGAAATGAAAAAGAAAATAATAAATAAAGTGAATTTTTTTTTTTTTTTAAATTTATCTTGATGTGAGGTACTGAACATATCTAGATGTTTCGTGAAGGGAAACATTTGAGAGGTTTAAAATATTTTGCTGGTAATGGATTATAATTAGGTAATTTTATGAATAATTATTCTGGGGAAAATGGGAGGGATTGATGACGGCAGATGCTCGTGCCATCTAGGGCGCCGTGGGAGGGAGGCAAACTGGGTTCACTTGAATAACGTGATATTCTCTCTGTTATCCACACCTTTCTCTTTTCCCATTTCTCCTTTAATTTCCTCATTTTCATTAATTTCTTCTCCTCTGATAAATAAATGGTACTCCCTCTATCCCACCTCAAGATTTCACCTTGAGGTTTACTCCCTCCGTCCCATAATAACAGTTACAGTTACTATTTCGCACGAGAATTAAGAAAAAAGTGAAAAGGTTGATATGTTGTGAGTGTAGATAATGAGTAGAATAGAATTTGTAGAGAATAAGAAATTATAATGGTGTTGTGAGTATTAAAATAATGTAGGAGAGAGAATGAGTGGAGGGAATAGTAAATATTCTTTTCCATTTTAGGAAGTGTGACTTATTAGTGGGACGCCCAAAATGGCAAAGTGTGTCACTTGTTGTGGGACGGAGGGAGTATACGTTTTTTAATTTTTTTTTAAAGTGGATAGAAAATTTAAAGAGAGAGAATGTAAAAGTTAAATATGTAATAGAAAATAGGAAAGAGAATGTAAAAGTTAAAAATATTTAATAGAAGAGAATAACTGGGAGGAATAGTAAGTTAATGATTGGTTTTTTTGTAAATATATGAAGATGATAAGGGTATAAATATATGAAAAACTTTCCATTTAAGAAAGGGTACCTTGAAGTGGGACTGCCCAAAAGAGAAATGTTAAACCTTGAGGTGGGACGGAGGGAGTAGTACTTAGAAAGGAAAAGAAACTAGAAATTCTCCCTACCTCCTATTTGAAAAAAAAAAAATTTATTTAAAATGAAACCTTTTAAGATTTTTTTATTTATAAAACACACTTATCTTAGTTAAAATAATTATACAGTTACTATTTTCTACTTCACTTTATCTATTCTAGCTCATTTTTCACATTCACTAACACTCATAATTTTTTATGTCTTTACCGATGGGATGGAGAGAGTGTTTGTTATGAAACTCAAGAATTACATTTTAATAGTAGGAAAATAGACGCTACAGATAACAAATAAAATCCTCTAATTTGTTTGCTAATTAATTGTTTAGTCTCCTGAACTTTGATATGGAATTTCTTATTTCTTTACTAGTAGTTTTTCTTTTCTTTTATTTCGATTACAAACCATTAACATGGCATAAACCTTTCAAGTGTTTTTTTTTTAATAAAAAATATTATCACTTAAAAGGGCTCAAATGAGATGATTGCTATTAAAAAAAAAAAAAGATCAATTTAGAAGAGATTGAGTATATATGATTGATTAGATTTGAAACTAATGCAACAATCACTTTGATGAATTGTTATAGTCATCAAAAGCGATTAAGCCTTAAACCATTTTTGAGTAATGAATAAGTGACCACAGTGATCATCAGTAGTGAGTCAGGCTACAAGGCCAATTTTTATACTCATTTCGTACTATCAGATTTAAGAATATTTAGTTATTTTAGATATTTCATTTGAAAAAGGACAATCTCAAAATAGAGATGTTTTAATTAATTGGTTCCACTTTCACACTTGCAAAATTTTCCACTCATTATTCTCCACTCCACTTTTCCCTATCATATTCTGTTTTTCATAATTACAACACTGAGGGGCCGTTTGATTCGGTGGAAAAAAAGTGAAGGAATGGAATGGTCAATGGAATGGAATTCCTGAAGGAATTGAAATGGAAAAAAACTGGTCAAACCCCTCCGTTTGATTGGCACGGAATGAAATAGAATTGTCATTCAATTTCTTGGCAAATCATGTTTGATTTGAAAATACAAATTATATGAATGGAATGAAAACTTATAAAATGACCAATTTACCCTTTTAAAAAAAATATTTTTCGTGGGGGTGGGGGTAGGTAGGGGGTATGCAAAATGAGTAAAAAATATTTTTTTTTCGTGGGTGGTGGGGGTGTGGGGTGTGGGTGGGGGGTGGGGGGTAGGGCAGGGCTGGAAGGGGGGGTAGGCAGAAAAAAAAATTTGTGAGGGGGTGGGGGTGGGGGTAGGGCAGGGCTGGAAGGGGGTGGCGAGAAAAAAAAATTCGTGGGGGGTATGGGGGGTGGGACAGTAATGGGAAGGGGTTAAATGAAAAAAAAATTGTGGGGTGGGGGTGGGGGGGTGGGGGTAGAGCGAGAGTGAAAGGGGTGGGCGAGAAAAATTCGTGGGGGTGGGATGGGGTAGGGTAGGGGCTGATTGGGGGTGGGTAGGGGGTAGGGATGGTTTGGGTTTGGGGGTATTTTGGTCCAAATTTTTTTTTTCCATCACCAAGGGAATTTCTCATTCCTTCCAATATTGGAAGGAATGAATTTTCATTCCAAGGAATGAATTTTCATTCCGTAGGGAATGGAAAAAAAATCATTCCAACGAACCAAACAGGTCGAAGGAATGAAGTCAACGAAATTGACCATTCCATTCTGCCCCGAAATGGCCAATTTCGCCGAACCAAACACCCCCTGATTTCACCAACACTTTTTCTTAGTTTTATGTCAAACTCAAGAATTCTACTCCCTCTGTTTCATTCGAAAGTTAAAAAATTTCCAAAAGGTTGTCCCAAGTTCAAAATCTTTAAATAAAAAAATTTATTATTTCTTTATTTGTGTGTCTTGCATATTATACTTACAACAATTATCAACTAATTATTTCTTATTATACTTTTTCTCTCCAACCGAGCTATCTATATTAATAACACATAACTTTTTTGAAGTTTTGAGTAGAAGAGGTGGAGTATTTCTGAGTGAAAACAGAGGGATTAACTTGAGTATTTTGGTGCTCCTCTTTCTTTGTTAATTGAAATAAGAAAAGGAAAATAATCCCAAAAAAAACAAGTGTATTGGGGATGTGGTATGTTCGGTTTTTACTTTGACTGAGCAGATGGGAGAAATATAATACTCCCTCCGTTCCGTCCGATATTTCATTATTTTGGTAAAACACGTAAATTAAGAAATAATGATCAGTGGGAGAAGGGTTGTGAGAGGGAAGAAGTGAGTGAATATTACAAGTGAGACCCACAATTTAAATATTTGAGGGAGAAAAGTTAGTGAATATGACAAGTGGGTCCCACAATTTAAGTATGTGAGAAAAAAAAGTAAGTGAAATTGACAAATGGGGCCCATATTTATTACTACCATTTTAAAAAATGTGATGCTTCTATTGAGACACCCATTTGAGTAAAAGGTGAATTTCAAGCGAGACAGATGGAGTAAACTCTACGTGGTAGCAAAGAGTTGGATTGGGTGAAAATTGGGTCCCCAATTTCTCAAGCAAGGAATATTGACTGCTTGCTTAAGGGTTTGGTAGTTTTAAGATGACACAATTTGGATTTGAATTTGGATTTGGATAGGATTGGATCGGATGACTTAAACCCTATAGTATTGTTGCTTCTCCTCCTTAATTGCGTGAACTTTAGAAGCAATAAATTTAATGCAAATTATTAATTGAGATTTGTGTAATATTTTGGCATCTTTTGGTCAAACAATTTTTGCTTCTCTCTTCGCAATAAGCCTAGGGACTTCCAATTTGTTCTTAATCGACTACTCACAAATCATTTTTTTCAAAACCTTGTGAAAAACTATGTCTCTATACAAAAAATGTTACTTCATCGATTTAAAATATCTGTTATTTTTAGATTAAATTTTTTGTCCAAAATATACTTCCTCCTCCGTTCCAGCTCAATTGAGACCAAATTTTTTAGCACACAGATTAAGAAAAAGTAAGAAAGAGAAAAAGTGGAAGAAAATGTTGTGAATATGAAAAATTAAATAGGAGAGAGAATGAGTGGAAGGAATAGTGATTTGATTGGTGTTGTGAGTGTAAAAGTAAAATATCAGAGAAAATGAGTAGAAAAAATAGTAAAGATTCCCTTCCATTTTGGATAGTCTCAATTGGGCTGGGATGGACAAAAATAAATAAGTTTCAATTGGACTGGGACGGAGGGAGTATATCATAAATTAGTTAAAATTATTCATGTTCCTCTTTTACCCTTTTATTTAATTTTGTTACCTTTTTTAGGTTCAAATAATTGCCACTTTTGCACAAATTTTTTGATTTAAAATAATTGTCAATTTTGAGTTAAAAGCATTAACTTTTCACTTTTACCATTGCATTGAAAATTGTAACAGTTATTTAGTTGTTTTATTAAATGAACTATTGTAGGAGGGAGAAACAATTAATATGGGCAAAATTGATAATTTTGTCATTAAATCATAGTGATAATTGCTTTTTAAAACCGGTGAAAATTTAAAAAGTGACAATTATTTTGAATCGGAAAAAATACACACCTTCATTAATTACTTTGTTGTGAAAAGTAATGTAGGTGGGAGAACAATTAATTAGTATTTGGATCGAAAGGAGCATAAGATTTCAATTAAGTACTACTCGTACATTCGTATCTTAAGTTAATCCATTTAATCTTTATTGACTAATTGAATTTAAATTTCCCAATTGAATCAAAGTAATAAGTTAGATCCAAATAAAATAATAATATATAAATGCTTATTTTATTTGAAAATTGGTCATTTAAAATTCGGGCACCTTGGTGATTGCTCACTTTGGTCATGGTCGTTGCAGCTCGTAGCAACTATTGAGAAATGGCAAAATATTATGATTATTTGCTCACGTAGCATCAATTTTAAAAGAAAATAAAATAAATTTCCAAGTAAAACAAAGATACTGATAAAGTTGAGATTCTATAAAAACAATTGGAAATAAGAGTATTGTTTCAGAAACAAGCAAATCAAAATTAAACACGCTCGTTCATGAGTAGCTAATCTTTGTGCTTACATTATGTATCCGAGTGACGCAGCTAGAATATCGTGGGCCGTTGGGCTCGCACACACATGTAGAGAGTCTTCTCCGATACCATAATAAAGTATGAGATTATATATCAAACAAATTGACAATAAAAGAAATAGTTCAAAACCTTTATATATAAATATAAAACTTGTTTATTTTCGATATGAGATAAATATTTCAACACACAACTAATAACTGAGCAAAAACAAAATATGTGTAAATTTGTTCTTAACAAGTCCAAAAAAGGAAAAAGAAGAGTTTGAGGGAAGTTCAGTTCCCATAGCAATTAGGGGTGTGCAGGAAAACCGAATATACCGAAAAACCGTGCCGAACCGAAAATACCGTACCAAAAATACCGAAAAACCGATTAAAATGACCTATATGGTTTTTATTTTTGAAAAAAACCGAACTTTTGATACGGTACGGTAATTGGCTTATATACCGAAAATAAATACCGTACCGTACCGTTCTTATTAAAATACCTAGTTTTATATATATATATATATATATATATATATATATATATATATATATATATATATATATATATATATATATATATATATATATATATATATATATATATATATATATATATATATATATATATAATCTTTTCTTTTACAGCTAGAACTATTAAATTTTTTTGGCCACCCATTTGGCTTTTTTTTTGTTCCTTCAAAATACTTGGATGGCAACTTAAATTTTGGATTAGTTATTGATTTTGATGTTATGTGTGATGCTGATTTGGTTTTGCTATCAATTTTGATCAATTGATATCATGTATATGGTACATTTACTTGATTTAGTCAAGTTTTTTTTATGTCTTTCTATGCCACAAGAAAAACCGAAAATACACCGTACCGATGTTATAC
Source organism: Adenophora triphylla var. japonica (assembly GCA_022495995.1). Lineage (NCBI taxonomy): Eukaryota > Viridiplantae > Streptophyta > Magnoliopsida > Asterales > Campanulaceae > Adenophora > Adenophora triphylla. The sequence goes on from JAFEMH010002417.1 coordinate 124,323, forward strand.
CAAACCGAACTATCAAATTACCGAACCGTGAAAAACCGAAACTGTATGGTATTAAATATAATAAACCGAAGTTCTTTGGTATGGTACGGTTTTACCCAAAAACCGTACCATACCGTACCATGCACACCCCTAATAGCAATGGTATTTGGCCATCAGAAAATTCCTAATCTGTTGCCACAAATATCTCTCTTTGCTTTTAACAAATTTTCCTATCAATAAGATTAGAGTCTACTTTTTATAAGATAGATAGATGACCTAAATTAATATATCATGTAATCATTATGGTGGGGCCCTTATAATCCATTATGCTTGTATGTATCTTATTTAAACATTTATTATAATTAGTGTTGTAGTTAATTTTTTAAAATAATACTCCCTCCGTCCCTAAAAATTTATCCCATTTGATTTTTTTTTGTTGATCTTTGACCACAAATTTATAAGAAATTAATCATGTTCATGAAATTCTAAAAGTTGTTGTTGATAATATTATTAATGGTGAATCAATAGAAATTTTTAGAATTTCATGAACATAATTAAATTGTCATATATTTGTGATCAAAGTTCAACTAAAAAGTCAAATGGGACAAACTTTTAGGAACGGAGGGAGTATTATTTGTTTTAATATTGCTTTTATAATGGTAAATTATATCAAAATTAACTTTAAATTTAAGATTATAATTTTTTTTTTTTTGAAATAGACTATTTATAATAGGGGAAGTATAAAGTGAAATAAAATAAAAGGTGGTTACAATGTTTGAGGGGACTAAAATGAGAGGTTGTAGGGTCACTTTCCTTATATTTTAGGCCTATAAATTAAGTGTGGAGTGGGGCGATGTTGCTGTCGAAAGCTAATAATAAAAGCAATTTCTCAAACTTTGACAATAATAATACCTTTATGAAAGCTACTTTCCACCTGCTCTCAAAATTTATCTCAGTTTACTACAAGGATTTAGGTTTATTAATTTCATTTATCATACAATATACTCCCACCGTCACACTTTAAATGAGTCACTTTTTTTTTTAGGATGTTTCATTTCAAATTGACCATTTCATAAATGAAAAAAAGTGAATAGTATTTCAAACATTTATATCCTCATAATATTTATATATTTATAAAAAAATCATTCATTATACCCTTATAATTTTAACATATTTACAAGAAAATCAATCATTAACTTACTATTCCTCCCACTCATTCTCTCTCCTATTAAATATTTTTAACTTTTACATTCTCTCTCCTCTAATATGTTTATGTTAATGATGCTGCCAAAAAGATTGAATCAGCCCAAATCCAATGGTCGATTGTACTCCGGCGATTGAATAGCCTGAAAATAAGACAAGAAACGTAAACTAAACCGGAGCTTCACCGGCGAAGGCCCTCCGGCGTGAGAGTAAGTTCACGGTTTGTATAGAGAGAAATCAAATTGACATAGTTTCGAGTCAAAGAGATAACATACCAAAATATGAAAATAATGGCGTGTATTTATAGGGATGGATATATAGAATCAATGTTGAACTTGGACTGTCAAGAGATAAGATATAATCTTAAGAGAATTATATCTGTTGAGGAGTCCTTATTTGACTTGAATTGAGATAGGAGGTGATTACAATACTGATAAGATTATAACTGCTTAGTGTCCTTATTGGGACAGGACTACATAAGTTGTTCTGCCGAAATACCGAGATGCTACTTCCTCGTCCTCGTAACCTGGACGGTTAACGAGGAGCCGGGAAAGAGATGAGAAATAAGTAGAAATGCCTGTCTTGATGACGTCATCAGCCAAGGAAGGCACCTCGTCCTCAAGTAAGACATCTCGGCCTATGAGGGAGGTCTTCTCGGCACTCTGAGTTGGGCTTTGGTCATTGCACCTGCTAAGGCCTTGCTCGGTCCAGGTAATGACGAGATAGGGAGTACGAGGAAGACCAAACTTTCCCTCGTAACTGAGACTTGATGGATTATGTTTAGGGCCCACTCCACTTGGGCCTTGTCCGTACAAGCTCATGTGCGTATCTCGATTTATACTGTTCAATGGTCCCCGACTTTCTAGCTCGACTACGACGAGGAGAAAGTGATCTCGTCCCGGTTATGAGAATATGAACAGGCATCACGTGGCAATGTCTTTTCAATGTTTGTGTCGTTCCATTATCCGCCGGGTACTAGTGCAATGATGGGCGTGACCCACGATATTCTGACACACGTCTTGGAAATCACAAAATATAATTAATGTTGGGGGCGCCATACCCCGTTGACCCGTTTGGCTTTGGGCATGACCCGGTTGATATGAGTATAAAAACAAAGCTTCCCCTTCAATTTCAACCTTTATTAGTTTTGAGCATTTGAGAGCGAATATCAAGGTTAAAAAAATTCCTTCGTGTTCTTGATTGTTCGTGCCCAGATTTGCCAGAAACACTTGATTTGTTGTTTGATTTCGTCAATCTTTAACAACAACAGGTATAATTTCTTTCCCTTCACTGATTTCTACACTTAACTTTACGTTTTCTATGGTTTTGGTGGACTTTGATTTTCGAATCCGCCATTGTTGTCTTCTTCGAAGGTTTTCTTGAGTTTTTTTCTTGATTCGATTCTTGAACTTCCCTTTGCCATTTTGTTCCCTTTTAGCAATGACTCGTTCTTGGGACCATAGTCATCGTTTCATTCATGGCTATCATAAGGGAAACCTTAGGGTTTACCGAAGGGAGAGGGGGCCATGGTTGATGGTGACCTTGGCAGAAATAGGGGAGATGATGACAAGGCTTGGGTGTCCGAGGAAGGATCTGCTTTATCTGAGCGAACTTAGGATTGATCGAGTTGACACCATGTCCCCAGGTATGGTAATTTTTTACGACCGGGATGAGATGATTGAACACATTCTCCTCTTCTACCTGACGTCGGATCATCTTAGTCGTCCTCGGTTGAGTGGTAAGGCTCCCTCCTTGGCCTTATTATAAATGACGAGGAGGGGCAATCTTCCTCTTCCCCATCCTTATGCATTGGAAGATTTTGCTGATGTCTGTTTCTCGATTTTGTGCAGATATGACGGGAAGAGGGAGTGAGGCCTCCACGTCTACCAATATTGTAGATGCCTTCGTCGACGGGGAACAAGTAGAAGGAGGAGGGAGAGGCGGCCGAGGAATAGGAGGCCGAGGTAGAGCCATCCATCTTAGGCCAAAACCAGTTAGGGCCGGGGAACCAATGCTTGAGGTGTTGTATTCCAAGTGCCGAGGTAGGAATATAGGTTAACTTATATCGGTCGTCCCACCTTTGCAGATGCGAACGAGAAGCATGGCTTTTATTATAGCCAAAACCATGTTCATTTTTACTTCAAGTAGTTTCAGCAGGGACCCCATCTTCCCTTGGACCCCTTCATCAATGAATTCCTAGGAGATATGCAAGTTGTTCCGGCTATGCTAGGAGCCAACAGTGTTAGGGTCCTCGTAGGCTTCATCGTACTATGTGGTAGTTTAGGATTTGAACCTACCCAGGCTGCCTTTCACCACTTCTTCTCCATTAGTTACCTCAAGGAGACCAAACTTGTAGTGATTAGAAGTGATTCCAAAAAGCCCAAAATTATCCTTCCAATGTCGAGTAAGGTGTCTGGTTGGGATAACCACGTCATAAGAGTGGAAAGCCAACAAGGTTGGGAGTTTCCCGTTCCATCTCGTCAACCTGCTGCGCCCCACGTCATAGGAATGAATATGTAGAATCCTTGTTGAATTGGATTATTTAAGAGATAAGATATGAATCTTAGAAAGATTATATCTGTTGAGGAGTCCTTGTTGGACCTGAATTGGTGTAGCTAATGGTTGCAATCCTAAGAGGATTATAACTACTCCAATGTCCTAATTAGAATTGGAATATGTAAACTGCACGTCTGCACGTACGCCGGGGAGGTCCCTCCTCGTCATCGTCACCCGAACGGTTTATGATGAGCCCGGGAGGAAAAATGAAGGAAATGGGGAAGCCCCATTCATGGTAATTGGATAGCCGAGGAGGCCTCCTCGTCGTCAAGGGAGCTCTCGACCTTGGAGGGAGGTCCTCCTCGTCATTGAATTTGGTCCATGGTCCGTCCACCCCTTAAGTCTAGGTCGGCTAAGGGTAATACCGATAAGGCTTGGGCCGAGGAAGGTAGGGACGCCCATTATCCCTTCCTTGTCTTCGTACTTGGTAGGATTATCTTTAGGGCCCAATTCACTTGAGCTTTGTCCGAACTAGCCCATATCCATACTTAGATTTATACCGCTCAAAAGTAATGTATGTAGTTGACATTTAACGTTTGAAATTGACTATAACCAAATAGTATTGAACGATATAAACCGAGATACGAACACGGGCTTGCTCAAGCTGGGCCTAATTGGATTGGGCCATAAATATTATCTAAATAACCAAGTATCAGGGCCGAGTAAGGTCTTCCTCGTATGACGAGGAACGTTTATCTCGGCCTTATGACGTCATGCTTGGGCCGTCATGTCGTAAGTGATGAGGAGAGAAAAGTTCTTACCTCGGCATTTCATCATTGTGACGAGGAAACAAAATCATTTACCCCGGCATATATGCCTGTCGGTCAATCTCCAAATGACGAGGAAGCATGATCATTTACCTCAGTCTATTTGACAGGGCCGAGGTAAAACATTTATGTTCCTCGGCTCCTGGCCAGCGCTTATACGGTCCCCTATACAACAAGGATTATACATTCATGATCCAATCAGGATTGTAACTAACTACACCACTTCAAGTCAAACAAGGACTCCTTAACAGATATAATTCTCATAGGATTACATCTTATCTCTTTACAAGTTTACTTCAACATGGATTCTATCAATCCATCCCTATAAATACAAGCCCCATGGCTCATAATTAGGTACGTTACTTTTTATATTGGGGAAACTCTGTCAATTTGTTTTTTCATATACAAACTGTGAACTTACTCTCACGCCGGAGGGCCTTTAGCCGGATCCGCCCCGGCTTAGTTTACGTGTTTTCTCTTATTTTCAGGCCTTGCAATCACCGGAGCAATCATCGCTTGGATTTGGGCTGTTTTGACGATTTTGGCATCATCAATTGGTTCCATTGCCGGGAATTCGATTCAAACACCCTTTGTTTGGCCTGGAAAGCGCTCGCTAAAAGCCAATTTTCTTGCCGAAATTTTTCTCTCATTGAACGGAATTTCTGGGAAACGTTTAGGCTCTGTTCTTGAAACCGCCGGAATCTACAAATTTCAACCTGAATTTGCCCAGATTACGTTGGAGGCGTTTTTGGCGTGAAATTCCGCCCCAAATTGGCTTGCATTCTGTGGTGTTGAAAAAATCACAATTAGCTGTTTGTTGGTGGTCAAAATTTGCCCTAATTTTGGCCATAAATTTGGTTATATTAAAATTGTGGTTTTTGAAAAATTTACACTTGGAAATTTGCTGTTGACTCACAATGGAAGGACAATTTACGAGCGTTACGGCTGAGGACCCAACCCAGGTGAACGGGGCGAACACTGGAGCCGAGGAGCTGCCTCCTCCTCCTCCTCTACCTCAGCCAGATGCCCCTCCTCCCCTCTCTATGACCCTTCGTTCCAAGGGTCAGGTGAATGCCGAGGGAGAAGGTGCTGAGCTTCCTCGTCCTACTCGTGCCCGCGGAAAGCAAGTAGAAAGGAAGAAAACAAAGAATGCCGACGCCGGTCAAGTAGGAGGAAGTCAACCCATTGACCGACGCTCTTTGTTACATAGGCAAATGGAGACATTACAAAGAATGTATGAAACACAGGCTGCTCTCTTGCAATTAGACCCCGAGCATTCCATGGCTGAATTTATTAGGCCATCTGTGGGCAACCCCCTCGAAAAGGGACAGGATGAGCAGCGAGCTCCTCTCCTTAAAACCGGAGAACTACCAAGGCAAGCTCCCCGAGAACATACTCGTCCTCGACATGACAGCAAGAAGAAGGACCAGGTGGTTGACCTGAGAAGCCACTTAACTCCCAAGGACGAGAAAGTAAATTCCAGGGACCTAAGAACGAGACTCGGCTCACCGAACAGCGCCCGTCCCCCGCTCGTCTCGTCATGGCCCCTAAAGGCCCCACATCACCACGAGCTCGTCGGCCAGATTCTCCTCGTCCTCGGCATAGAGAGTTCGTTAGGCCAAGGACCCCGGAACCGTACAGGATGATACTTGGTGGCCAAGACCTGGAACCAAGGCGTGATAAGGCCCCTTCCAAACGGGACAGCCACCGACATGACGCGGAGCACAGTAGGGTGAATGATCGCCCCAAGGACAAATCCGTGAGAAGCTCCCAACGAAGCACCCGCTCAAGCAGTGACAAGGAGTGGAAACCAAGCAATGGGAGCCGTTGAAGCAAAGACTGGATGACATGGAGAGGGGAAAGAAGTTCAATGACGATGATTATGACTGGGCAACTCGTCCATTCTCCTTGAGAATAACTGCAGCTCCACCTAATCCCCACCTCAAGCTCCCTAATTTCGAAAAATACAATGGCACTACTGATGCAAAAGACCACATGCAAAGTTTTGAATAAACTATGAATCTCCTCACCACCGCCGATGACCCGCTCTGTAAAGCTTTCGCGAGCACCTTCTCCGAATGCCTTTGACCTGGTTCCGTGAACTTAAAAGAGGTAGCATCGATTGCTGGAGAGGCATGAGGAGAATGTTCTTGGACCACTTTGCCACCGCAGGTAAGAGGAAGATAAGGCTGGCCGACTTGGCCAACATTGAGCAGGGAAAGGGAGAGACCACCTCGCCTATTATAATCGGTTCCGAAAAATGGCACTGTGTCAAGAGAGCCTCACCGATAGGGAAGTCATTGTTTGTTTCAACTCGCCTAAAATCTGGTCCCCTCGTTTATGAACTCTCGCCCAGGAACCTCAAACAAAGTCCGAACTATACAAGGTAGCTTATGCCATTTCCATGGCCGAGGACAAAACAAAGAAAAGGGGAGCCGACAAGACAGAACAAATGAGGCAACAGCACTCGCCAGAATGATAATGGAAACGGCAAAGGTTCCAAAGGGAAAAATAAAACAAGGAGCACGGAGAAGCTTGAATTCACTCCTCTTACTAAACCTATCTCTGAAATCATGCAGCTGGTCAACCTTCCTCCACCTCATCCAATGACCGACAAGCCAAAATTCCCTCGTAACATGAACAAATACTCGTGATTTTCACAAAGACAACGGCACACCACCGATGGCCGGCTGGGCCCTCAAGAAAATAATCCAAAAATGGGTCGACGAGGGAAAGTTAGATCGTTATGTCATGAAAAAAGACAACAAGCGGAAGCGGAAGGAAGATGAAAGTGAAGATGACGACAAAAGCGAGGATGAAGACCGCAGGCCCCCTAGGGCCAAGTTGCATGTGATACGGGAAGAGGTAACTTCTACCAGAAAACTAAGGGACCAGATCCACGAGCTGAGCAAAGTGTACCATGTTCCTGCTTGGATCCATAAAGCAGAAGAGGTCATTAGTTTCTCTCCCAATGAGTTGGCTGGAAGCCGAGCAGCTCGTGAACAACCCTTGGTGATAAAGGGCCGAATAGACAATGTTGAATCCGAAAGACTTCTCGTTGACACGGGGGCCTCCCGTGACATCCTATATTATTCAGCCTTCCAACAGATGGGCTTGAAAGACACCATGTTGGAACCTTATCATGGAAGGCTAGAAGGATTCACCAATCACAAGGTGGGAGCCAAGGGAACTGTGGAGCTGGAACTTGAAGTCGGTGATCATCCCTTCCTAGCCAAAGCCACAGTCAATTTCGTAGTCATGGATTTGACTAGTGACTACCATGCGATCATAGGCATTCCAAGTCAAGCTAAACTGGGAATGGTGGCCTCACTTCCCCACCAACGAGTTAAATTCCCCACTCGGGCAGGGATTGGATGTGTGAGGGCCACCCCCAAAGACTTCTTGGAGCATGTCGTGAAGAGCAGAAAGAAATCCAAGAGTGTGGAGATAGATACCCCTGAGGAAAACATTAAGATCTCCAAGTCTCAGAAAACCACCGAAACTAGCTCCAGAATGAGCTATATTCGTGAGGTGCTTGCAGATGAGGACGAACCTGTGGTCCTAGAAATTGCAGATGACCAAGGCATAGTCCTACCCGTACCTGTGGAAGAGCCTATGGTCCAAGAAATTGCAGATGACCTAGGCATAGTTCAGCCCGTATCCGAGGAAGACCCTGTTCTCTTCAACGGCCAGAACTCGGGGGCCAACCACGACCTAGGGAAGGTCAATCTCCCCGATGTTGACAAACTTATGGAGGAAGAAGGCCTCAACGTGAACGAAAATGAAGGGAGAAGAATTAGAGAGATCATTATCGAGTCTCTAGAATTCCGTGACGGTCCTGAAATGAAGCTTGTAGATGAACTAGAAGAGGTAGTCATCAATCCTGACTATCCTGAACAAAAAATCAAGCTCGGGGGCCAATTATCTCTAGAAGAGAAAGAAAAAATCATCTCCCTCTTGAAAAGCAGTCTTAACGTCTTTGCTTGGAGAGTCGAAGATATGAGGGGGATCAATGAAGAAGTAGCCCTCCACCGCCTGGAAGTTGATCCTTTAGCAAAGACTATCTCCCAGACAAGGAGAAATTTTGCAAGGGACAAGGAGGAGGCTATAAAAGAAGAGGTGCAGAAATTACTTAGTGCCGGAATAATTCGTGAAGTCAAGTACCCCATTTGGTTGGCCAATGTAGTGATGGTGAAAAAGCAAAATGGGAAATGGCGTATGTGCTTAGACTTTACTGATCTAAACAAAGCCTGCCCCAAGGACAGCTATCCTCTTCCTAGAATTGATAAGTTGGTTGATTCCATTGCTGGACATCAAACTCTCAGCTTCCTAGATGCCTATTCAAAGCTATCATCAGATAAACATGGCGGAAGAGGACATTCAGAAGACGGCCTTCCACACGCCTGAGGGAAATTACTGTTACATCATGATGCCCTTTGGGCTCAAGAACGCGGGTGCTACCTACCAACGGATGGTGAATCGAGTTTTTGCAAGCCAAATAGGTCGCAACATGGAAGCTTATATTGATGACATGGTCATAAAGACCAAGGAAGGCAGTCACGTTCCCGACCTGGAAGAGACAATTCTCAACCTCCGAGCTAATAACATGAAGCTAAACCCAAGCAAGTGCGTGTTTGGGGGTAACATTGAAAGTTTCTAGGCTTCATGGTATCTCAAAGAGGGATTGAAGCAAACCCCGAAAAAATAAAGGCGCTCGTTGACATGAAGGAACCTACCACCATCAAGGAGGTTCAAAGACTTAATGGAAGAATCGCAGCCCTTGGAAGATTCATCGCCAAATCCGCTGAGAAGTCACTGCCTTTCTTCAAGGTATTGAAGGGTACCAAGGGCTTCTCCTGGACTCCTGAATGCTCCGAAGCATTCCTCCGGTTGAAGGAGTACTTGGGTTCCCCTCCCTTGCTTAGCAGTCCGACTACCGGTGAGATGCTGTACGTCTTCCTAGCTGCCACTGATCATGCTGTCGCAGCTGTCCTAGTTCGAAATGATGAAGGGATTCAAAAGCCTGTCTACTATGTCTCAAAGGCACTGTCCGACGTGGAAAGTAGATACTTCAACGTGGAGAAGATAGCATACGCACTAGTCATCGCCTCAAGGAAACTACGTGCCTCTTTTTCTGCACATCCTATCATCGTGTACACAAATGAACCGTTGAAGAAGATACTACATAAGTTGGACAGCTCCGGACGTCTCCTTAATTGGTCCATCGCTCTCACTGAGTTTGATATCACTTACCAACCAAGGAAGACCCTCTTGGCACAGCTTTTGGTTGACTTCATGGTTGAGACTGCCTTTATGGGTGAGCATCTCCCCACCTCTCGGAAGCAAAATGCACCAGAGGATAAAGACTCTCCCATTGAACTCCCACCCAACTGTTGGATCCTGTATATGGACGGATCAGCCACAAAGGAAAGAAGCGGAGCTGGAATTGTACTAGCAAGCCCAGAAGGAGAGTTTACTACTCAAGACGCCATCCGTTTCAAGTTCCCTGCCTCCAATAATCAAGCAGAATACGAAGCTCTAATATTTGGCATTGAATTAGCCTCCTTCTATGGAGCAACTAAGGTGGCGGCCTTCTGCGACTCCCAACTCGTTGTCAAACAAGTAAAGGGAGAGTATAATGCCCAAGACCCCACCCTAGCCAAGTATAGAGACCTGGTCCTAGATATGACGAAGAAGATGGAATTTTTCGAGCTCAAACAAATTGGCAGGGAAGATAACCAAGTCGCAGACGTTCTTTCCAAACTGGCAACCATGGATGTGTCTAAGACCAGTCCATATGTAGTTTATGCCGAGGAACCTGCGTACGAAAGAATACAAGTCATGCTCTTAGATGGAGAGGATAGATGCTGGATCGATGACTACATTGAATACATTGAGAAGGAGAAACTCCCTGAAGATGAAGCTCAAGCTAAACTCATCAAGAAGAGGTCTCCAAGGTTCGTGGTTATAAGCGGAGTCCTCTACCGAAGATCTTTCACGAAGCCCCTGCTAAGGTGTGTCTATCCCAAGGAAATTCAGAACCTCTTGGCAGAAGTACATGAAGGCGTTTGTGGCGGACACCTGGGGGCCAGAACCTTAGCTGACAAGATCATATCGCTAGGTTATTACTGGCCAAACCTAAGGGAAGACGCACACGCCTATGTTAGAAAATGTGACAAGTGCCAAAGATTCTCTGACATTCCTAGACTACCGACAGTTGAGCAAACACTTGTAATACCTACGTGGCCATTTGATATGTGGGGGATCGACATCATCGGACCCTTCCCTCCCGCCCGTGGTAATTGCAAGTACGTGATAGTAGCTGTGGATTACTTCTCCAAGTGGATAGAAGCCAAGGCATTAGCCAAGTTAACGGAAGAGAACGCGATCAACTTTGTCCACGACAACATCTGGTGCAGATTCGGCCTCCCACATACAATCGTCTCCGATCATGGGCTGCAATTCTCCACAGCATTCACGACAGAGTTGGGAAGGGTAAAAGTCCGCCGTGCAAAATCTTCAGTCAGCAGACCACAAGGCAATGGCCAAGCAGAAGCAGCAAACAAATTGGTCCTAACCGCCCTTACCAAGAACCTTGAGGGACGCGAGGGTAGATGGTTGGACGAACTTCCCCTAGCCTTATGGGCTGTTCGCACAACCACCCGGGGGCCAATCGGGGAAACCCCATTCGCACTAACCTTCGGTTCCGAGGCTATGGCACCAGCTGAGATGGCCATCCCTACCGTGAGAAATTCCCATTATGATGAGCAAGTCAACAAGGTCAATAGGCTCCTAGACCTGGACCTGATAGATGAGAAACGACTAGCTGCACAGATGAGGATGGTGAATTACAAGCAAAGGACCAAGGCGTATCACGACAAGAGGGTCATCAGAAGAGTATTCCAAGTAGGCGATTGGGTACTTAGAAAAGTTGAAGCTACTGGTCGGAAGGCAGAACAGAACAAGCTCTCCCCAAATTGGGAAGGTCCATATATCATCACTCAAATCATTCGAGAAGGGACCTACAGATTGAAGACCAAGGAGGGGAAGGATCTCAAGCATCCGTAGCACTCCGACAACCTTAGAAAATATTATGACTAGTCTAGTTTATTTTACAGTAGAATAGTTTCTTATTTTCCGTCTTTTATTAGTTGATAGGATTGCAGTTCGATGTAATCGCATTTCAGTTTTACGATAGCAGTTTCTTCCAGCATGCAAAGCAACTATCAACTCTTCATACAGACACCAGGAGACGAAGACTTTATCCCCGACTCTTCTAAAACACACATCCTGTCAAGGGTCCACCTTGATTCAGGATACCAACAGTCAAGACCAAGGGTCCTCCTTGGCCTGATGGCTTACAACACATCCTGTCAAGGGTCCACCTTGATTCAGGATACCAACAGCCAAGACCAAGGGTCCTCCTTGGCCTGATGGCTTACAACACATCCTGTCAAGGGTCCACCTTGATTCAGGATACCAATGCCCAAGACCAAGGGTCCTCCTTGGCCCGATGGCTTACAACACATCCCGTCAAGGGTCCACCTTGATTCAGATACCAATGCGCCAAGACCAAGGGTCCTCCTTGGCTCGATGGCTTACAACACATCCCGTCAAGGGTCCACCTTGATTCAGATACCAATGCCCAAGACCAAGGGTCCTCCTTGGCCTGATGGCTTAGCACATCCTGTCAAGGGTCCACCTTGATTCAGGATTACCAACATTCAAGACCAAAGGTCCTCCTTGGCCTAATGACTTACCACACATCCTATCAAGGGTCTACCTTGATTCAGGATTACAAACATTACAAACATAACAGCCAAGACCGAGGATTTTCCTCGGCCTGATGGCTTAACAAACGTCCTACCAAGGGTCCACCTTGATTCAGGATTACAACACATTTAAAGCCAAGGAAACCTTCCTCGGCCTAAATAGCTTAAGAGTATAGTTAAAGCCGAGGAGTCCTTCCTCGGCCTAACCACTTGCTCAACAATTAGGGAGCAAGGAACCCTCCTTGGATCCCACCTTCTTAAGTCTAGTGCCTCTGCCTAGCATACAAAATATAAGCAAGTTATTGAAATAACACGAATCATGACAAAAGGATTTTCATTGATGTTCAAAAAGAATTACAAGTCCTATCGTCTATTGCAAAAAGCAAAGAAAAGAAAATATATCCTAAGTTTGCTGCTCGTCATCAAAAGACTTCTCGAGCCACTCCTCAGTAATGGAGTCGGGGGGAGGAAGGACCGTTTGTTCAGTAAGGGCATTAGTTTCCTCGGCCCCTCCTTCCACCTCAGCTTCCATGGCCTCAGGCTCTTCCGCATCTTGGATCGCCTCCACCAAGTCTTTTATATTACCAGGGACGACAGAGGCCGGCCTCCACACTTCCCTGCATGCTTGAGCATCCTTGGCTGCCATTATGTCCAAGTTGCTTTCAGAAAAAGGGACCAGGTGGTGGAGAGCCCTGACTTCCTCGGCATATTGGTCCCGACAAATTAGCTGAGCAACTTTGTTGATGTCTAAGCCGGTGGAGGGGTCAGCCAAGATGCTTCGGGCCAAGTGAAGATAACCATCTTCAAACATGGTGGCCGTCTGCTCGTCCACGGCGTCCTTAAAAGCCGAGCTGGCCATCATCAGATCCTTGAAGGCCGAGCTCTCCTTGAACCGAGCAACGGCCTCTTCCTCCCTAGCCGGGAGGGTAGCTTCCAACCCTCGGCACTTGGCCTCAGCTTCATCGGCCTTTGTTTGAAGCTCGGCCTTATCAGTCTTTACCTTGGCAAGCTCTTCCTCTTTAAGCCGGAGATGCTCCTCGGCCTTGGCCTTCACTTCCTCAGCCCTCTTTACTTCGGCCTCTACTTTGGCCTTAGCTGCCACGAGCTCAGCATCCTTGGCCTTCAAAAGTTTGACCAAGGAGGCCTTATCAGATGCACTCTTCGCTTGGGCGGCCTTGGCCTCATTCAGGCGCCTGGCTTTGGTCTTGGCCAAGACGTTTTCGTACGCCGTGACGGAAGCCAACTGAAAGAGAAACCAATGTTAGAAATTCAAGCAACTTTCAGACTTAAAATAACCGAGGAAAAAGAGACATTTACCTCGGAGATTAGGAGCCCTTTGCGGCAGAGCAAGACATCCTCACTTGGAGCCTCTTTGACAAGGGCTTCATAAGTCTCCTCATCCATAGCCCTTTGTACGGGAGTTCGACCTAATCTCACCAAAGGACCCTCCCTGATCTGTAAAGGAAGACCCCTAAGACGGGGAACATTGATGGCCATGCTCTTAGAGAGCTCGTCGGCCTCTTCATCAGTCTTGATATTTTGGATGGTTAAGGGAGGAGGAGCCTCAACGTTGGGAGCCTCACTGACACTTGCTCGTTTAGCTGCAGGCTCCTCGGCACTAACAGCTTGGGCTCTTTTGGAGCCCGACCTCCTTTGGACGAGGTCGGTTTCCTCGGCTCCCACCTCCTCGGCCTCAACATGAGGGTTAAGCCCATCTCCAGTTGTTGGCTCAACCCGTTCCTCAGATGCTGCACCCTCGGCATTAGCATCATCGTGCAGTAAGATGGGAAGGGGCTTGTCACCTTGAACGTTCAAAACCAAGTTCCGAGCATTGGTTTCCTCTCTCCTCTCCACCAAAGTAGACTTCTTGCTTTGCTTCCTCTTCCTCTTTACCAGCTCTTGGGGACTAAGTCTCTCCATGGCTATAGCTGCTTCTTCCTCGGCGGTTAAATCTGTAAGGACAAGGAAGAAAGGGTCAAGTACGAGCAGAGGGAACTAGCATGCAAAAATTACGAGTAAAAAAGATAAATGTTTACATCCAACAATGTCGATTGCTTTCAGAGATTGATCATGGGGACGCTCGATCTTGCACCGAGTACAATCTTCATGGAATACTAAACCGGGGTGTATTGTCCAATCATTGAAACGCCGTCCTCTTTTGACAGTGACGAGGGGAGCCACCCCGTCCTTTGGCCCCTGCATCAATCCAGCTTGGATATAGTAATGATCCGAGGATTCAACTGCCTTCCAGTCGAGCAGCCCTACCTCGGCAAACTCCTCTAGTCGCTTGATTAAAGCTTGGGTCCACTCATATTGCTGGACATCAAAGGAAGAGGTGGGATCCTTGCAAGGAGACTGGAACTCCCAACCTTGACGGCTCTCTACCCGGATAACGTGATTGTCCCAGCCTGCAACTTTGCTAGACATGGGGAGAAGCAACTTTGGTTTTTTGGGGGCACTCCTAATAACAACGAGCCAATTTTCCTTGATAACTTGGACTATGTAAAAATGACGGAAAACACCCATGGTCGGCTCAAAACCTAGGCTACGACAGAGCACAATGAAGCTCACAAGAACCCTAGTGCCACTGGCTCCGAGCATGGCCGGCACTGCCCTAACATCATCCAAAATTCATTGATGAATGGGTCCAAGGGAAGACGAAGCCCCTGTTGAAACTGTTTGAAATAGAGATGGATATAATCTTGGTTGTAGTAAAAATTCTGCTCTTCCTTATCAGTCTTGAGGTCAAGCTTGCCCATATAAGTTAGTTTGTACTCAGTTCTATCCACCCCGTACTTGGAATATAACTTCTCTATCATAGGATCCCCAGGCTTTGGAGCCCTCTCCCTTTGTTTTCCCCGGCTCTCCCTTCTTCGTACCAAGCGGCCATCAGCTTGGGCACCTTCCACGAAGGCGTCGACTATTTGAGTAGACGAGGAGGGTACTCCTTCTCTTCCCGTCATATCTGCATAAAGACGAGGAGACAAAGTTAGTTACCTCGTCAACGGCTGATTTTAGGACGGGGAAGGGAGTTTCCCCTCCTCGTCATGTCTTAAGGCCGAGGAGGGAACCATACCTCTCAGACGCTCACGCATTTCGCGATTGGAGGCCGGGTAGAACAGTTCGATGTGCTCCATCATCTCATCCCTATCCTCAAAAACTATGACGTTGGGTGAACCGGACTCAATCCTATCTATTCTTGTGGAATCTGGGTATTGAAGGAATAACCGAGTCCGGCCATAACCTTTTAATTGCTTGCTTATTTCATCCAAGGTCAGCATCATCCAAGGTCCCCTCTCTCTACGATATACCCTTAGATTGCCAGTGTGATATCCATAACGGAATCGAGGAGAATGATCCCAAGAACGAGCCATCTAAGGGGAATCAAAGATTAAAGGGGGGAAGTTCGTTTAATATTCAAAAGTGTTCAACAAGACCCAAAAGAAAATTAAAGTTTGAAAGTTTTGAAAGTTTAAAACTTGAAATCATGAAGAAAAGCTCTATTCTTCAACAATGGCGGTTCGTGTTTCTTGACATATTCAAAATTCTTCCCAAAGAACCCTAGAATGATTAACATTAGAAGCGAAATGCATACAGGGGAAGGGATTTCATACCTGAGTGTACAAAAATGGTTGGAATCACAATGAAATCAACGCCGCCTGAGAAATAAACCTTCGCCGGAAACTGGGTTCTAACGAACTAAGATCGCCGGAAGGATTCGTCGCCTGAACCTTGCTCTTAGCTCTCAACTGATTTGGGTATGTAAATGTTTAAAATGAAAGGGTTTAAGTTTTTATACCCCCCCAATCCGGGTCAACCCATGGGTAAAGCAAAGATTCGGGTAAGGCGCCCCAAGAATTAAATGCAAATGAAAGTTTCGAGGCGTGACAAGACTGGGGGGCCCCAGAATGGCAACCATCAGTTATATGAAGCGACACCGAGGACACGTGTCAAAACCGTTCGTATCCCATAAGCCGAGGACGAGGAGACTTTCTACTCATCCTAAGCCGAGCTAGAAAGTCGGGGGCCACTGAACGATATAAACCGAGATACGAACACGGGCTTGCTCAAGCTGGGCCTAATTGGATTGGGCCATAAATATTATCTAAATAACCAAGTATCAGGGCCGAGTAAGGTCTTCCTCGTATGACGAGGAACGTTTATCTCGGCCTTATGACCTCATGCTTGGGCCGTCATGTCGTAAGTGATGAGGAGAGAAAAGTTCTTACCTCGGCATTTCATCATTGTGACGAGGAAACAAAATCATTTACCCCGGCATATATGCCTGTCGGTCAATCTCCAAATGACGAGGAAGCAGGATCATTTACCTCGGTCTATTTGACAGGGCCGAGGTAAAACATTTATGTTCCTCGGCGTTCCGGCTAGCAGTTATACAGTCCCTATACAACAAGGATTATACATTCATGATCCAATCAGGATTGTAACTAACTACACCACTTCAAGTCAAACAAGGACTCCTTAACAGATATAATTCTCATATGATTACATCTTATCTCTTTACAAGTTTACTTCAACATGGATTCTATCAATCCATCCCTATAAATACAAGCCCCATGGCTCATAATTAGGTACGTTACTTTTTATATTGGGGAAACTCTGTCAATTTGTTTTCTCATATACAAACCGTGAACTTACTCTCACGCCGGAGGGCCTTTAGCCGGATCCGCCCCGGCTTAGTTTACGTGTTTTCTCTTATTTTCAGGTCTTGCAATCACCGGAGCAATCATCGCTTGGATTTGGACTGTTTTGACGATTTTGACATCATCAAGTATGCTGGTCAATTTTGGTAGAAAACAATTCAAGTTTCAAGATCTATGTTTGCAAAATTGTAGCAAACAAAAAAAAAAAGAGTTTGAATCGTAAAGTGCACATTTTATTTTTGAAAAAAGATTAGAGTTTCGTAAAATAAAGAAATGATAGTTTAAACATAATATTAGTAGAGACCCCACCCCACCCCACCCCACCAAAGAATCATTTGGAAGAGAGGTGTTTGGAATGGAAAGTAGAAAACCCACTTTAAAAAACTTTAACCAACTCAATTATCAAATTTGGTGATATCTGTGACATGTTTCCCAAACATTTCTTTTTGTACATATATCCGTTGCAAAAAAAACTTCAATGGTGCGGTCCAAGACCCACTTTATTTTCTTCTATAATTTTGTCATTTAAATTATTATTTTTACCTCTTTAAAAATCACAAATTTTATCCAAAATAACTATAATTGTTCTTGATAATGAAGAGAATAGTTATGAACAAACTCATACAATATTTAAAGTGGAATTAGCTGTCTAAAAGAATGAATGTACATATTTTAACAAGACTTCAATGATTAAAGGTGGCTATTATTAGTTTGAATCATTAAATTTCAGTTGAATTAATAATGGATAAATAAAGAGATGAAAATTATGATATCCACACCAGTGATTCATATTTTTATTTTTTTCCTTTTCCTTTTTTTTTTTTTACTTTCTCTCTTATTGAATTAACTTTTTCTTCTATTTATCTCTTTTGTTTTTTAATAGAGAATTTGATAAATAAATTCCTCTTTTGAAACAAATCACTTCCCCTCAAATTTTTAATTAAATTAAATGTCTTACAAATTTTTATACAGTAATATATTATATTGCATGCAACATTTAGTAATTAAAAATTATGAAACATTATCATCACAATAATACTGCCCCTGCCACCACCACTGGCAGCCGCCGCCACCCGCCAGAAATCAGTCGCCGCCTGTTATCATCCATACAGCATTATATTCTGCATAGTCTTGGATTGGATTAGTAATTTGGTATTATACATTGTCATGTGATGTAATATGTTATAAAATAAAACAATATAAGTAAGAAATTTATGAGGCATTTTTCCTTTTTCATACAATCAAATAAAAGTCACAAAAATAGAAAGTACATCAAAAGAGAAAGAGATGAAATTTTAAAAATTAAATTTAGTTTTTTTTTTCCTTCCTACAATTGAAACACTATCTTCAACTTCTACATATCACAAGTTAGCCTTAAAGATTAATTCTACGTATCATATCAAATATTCTCTCCTTTTGATAATTGATGTTATAATTTTTTACTTTGACAGTAATTTTGAAGATATTTAAGTGATTTTATGGGAAAAAATTCAAGTAAATTTATGAACAAATATGCACGATTTCCACACAAATAAAATACATTATTTAAATATTGACAAGTCATCTTCCCAAAAAGATGTATATTAAGCTGACAAATGTCAAAGGCCAACATAATTCCATTGTTAATAAGTTGAAAAGATTGAAGATAACAAGATGGAGTAAATTAGGATTAACTTAATGTTAACTTAATGCAGAAAATAAAGAGTAGATTAGTTGTTGACCAGATCCTGCATTTTGTTTTAGGTAGAAGCTAACCTCATCAGATGCTGAAAAACAAAAGCTTATGCGGAAAACATGGACATGGACATGCCCAGATCACTTAGAAACAAAAAGTCGCAATCTTTAGAGGTTTTGAAAAAATATTAACGGAATTTCTACGTTTGAAAGCTACTACGTAATTATAGTCAAATTAATATAAACTGAGGTCTAAGCTGTCATAAGACAGATTCATTGCCTTGTCCAAATTACATTGTTAGAAACAATTGACTAATTCGAGTAGTAGGGAGAAAACGGGAGGGGGTTGCATTTCGGTCAAATAGGCCGCCGAGTCAAAGCCCAGAAAAAGATGCAGCGGGCCGGATCAGTCCAAGTCCAAAGTCAGTTTGGGCCAACCCTTTCTGGTACACTGGGCTTGGGCTGCCTGTTTGGATAACACCAGGGGATGAGGGATGAAGGCCCAATGTGAAAATAATAACGCTCCGATTGTTTCGACGTAAAATATTTTTCGAAAAACGTTTTCCGAAAAATGTTTTCCTTTAAAATGTTTTATGGCGTAAAATGTTTTACAACGTAAAATATTTTACTTAAGAAAATATTTTACTTAGGAAAATGTTTTATTAATTGTTTTTATTATTATTATTATTATTATTATTATTATTTTATTATTATTATTATTTTATTATTATTATTATTATTATTATTATTATTATTATTATTATTATTATTTATTTATTTTTATTATTTTATTATTATTATTATTTTTTACTATTTTTATTATTATTTTTTTATTTTTTTAATTATTATTATTTAATTATTATTATTTAATTATTATTATTTTATTTTTTATTATTTTATTTTTTATTATTATTATTATTATATGAGGAAGTAGAATGTTATACCTTGTGAAATATGAGTTTTACATGAAGGGCACCATTTTTCGGAAAATGTTTTACTTAGGACAAGGTCAGTAAGTCGTTTTACTTAGGAAGAGCGTAAAATGTTTTCTGAAAAACGTTTTCTCCATTTTCCGGAAAACAACCAAACATCGGAAAACGAGTTATTTTACGGAAAACAACCAAACACCGGAAAACGAGTTATTTTACGGAAAACATTTTTCGAAAAACAATCAAATAACGGAAAATGTTTTACGATTTTTCGAAAAACAACCAAACAACGAAAAACGAGTTATTTTACGGAAAACATTTTCTAAAAAATATTTTACGGTAAAACAAACGGGTCTTACTTGCACAAATGTCTGTAAATCGAAATGCATTCCTTCTCATCTGAAATTCACTTTACAAAAGGTAAATTTTGTCATTTAAAATGGATGGTTAATTGTCAAGAAGAAGTGAGGAAGGGAGAAAAAAAAAACGAGATTAGATCCTGTTTTTGTGTACCACTATTAATTTAACATTTATTAACGAGTTTCAGGCTCCGTTTGTTTAGCGTAAAACATTTTTCGAAAAATGATTTTCGATAAAATGTTTTTCGAAAAATGAAAGTGTTTTTCGGAAAATAAGATAAAAATGAAGTTTTTCCCATTTTCTGGTGCGAAACAAACACCGAAAAATGAGAAAAATGTTTTCCGAAAAATATTTTCCCCCAAACAAACGGAACCTTAGTTGGTTGAATCCAATATCCTGATAAAAAGCTTTTTCAATATGGAGTTGGTGTTATAAAAAATATGTTTTCCTAGTAGAAAAAAGTGTCTTTCAATCGGGTTTGAACCGAGCTGATGGCATTTTTGTAAACGACCGACACTTATTTTAAAATATGTGGTGGCATTTTTGTAAATAACTCAAACTTTGTGTACATTGTACAAAGAGTGTCAATATTAATTAGAAAAAGTATCAGCACATACCAGGCAATAAAAACACTAATGATAACATTAACTGTATAGCCAACATTAGGTAGGAATGTCAGCACATTTACATAACACTCAAAAACACTAACACGGACATTAAACTGATATATCCAACATTAGTTATAAAGAGTGCAAGTGTTTTACTAGTAACAATGATTGTGTTATTTAGCGGGTGTGTGAACGCTGACATAATAAAGTTTATAAACCCCAAAAGACATCATTTAGATCCTCTATGTTTCACCCTCAAAAAATCCACTTAACATGTTTTACGTCTTGGACATCCATCTTGAGGTAACATCTTAACTTACGCCTTGGACTAACGCCTTGAAAATGTTTGTTGTATTTCCTTATTTTTTCAGGAATACGGAGATAAATAAAAATAAATCATTTAAATGACTGCATGGACTTGGTCAAGCAACAACACAACAGCCCCATCCTTCAAACAAGGGATAACGGCTGATCTCCATCAACAAATGGCGAGATTCTAGGCGAGATTTCAGCATGACATTCAAGATGTTGCTTTTTCAGTTACATTCACGCCTATATATTCCTAGAACGTACCTGTATACACGTTACACAATTTTGTTTACCTTCACTCTGCACTTGTACTCAAAAACGCTAAATACTCAATAATATTTCTTTGGTTTAGGCAGGTTTTCCAAAGGCCTCCCGAGGTTTTTCCCTCGAACAATTGTTCTAAGGGTTTCCTCGTTACATCCTTGCGTTCATCTTGTTTTGAGAACTATATTCCATTTGTGCCCAAACCTCCTTGAGTAGACAAATTTACCTGTTGAAATTTGTCCAAAACAATTTGGCGCCGTCTGTGGGAACTTTGGTTTTTTAGATTTCGATCAAGATGAGCAATCCGACTTCGGCCATATCAACCCCCATCATTACAACTGGGGCAGGAACCAGCGCGTCAAGCTTGCCTGTAACGTCCAATCTGGATCCACTTATGGGTTCTGGCGCCATCACGTCCCAGAGCCAAGGGCTCAGCCTGGGTGGATCTCCATCCATGACGTTACCTGGAATCTCGTTAAAAATTATAACTGCTATGACGAGTATGATGCAACAGCTAAAAGATCAGCTCGATGGACAGCAGCAGACCAATCAGACGATCTTTACTCACCTCGATAAATTACGATGTGATTTTTCGGCTTCAGGGCGCAGCATTCCCGTTGTTAGCACGCCCAAGATTTCTTCTTTGCAGCATAGGACTCTTTTTCCAGGTGCCGGGACGAGTGCGCAAGGTGAACAGGTAGCACGACCATGTTCACTACCGTTCAGACTGAAAGCACTACCGTCACATCCAACCCGATGCCGCTGTCATCATGTTTCACTTTTGCGACTCCACCTCCTGTGGGGCAAATAGGGAGTTTTAACTTGTTCAACACTCCTTTCAATCCTATAGTTGCCACTAACCCTGTTGCAGATACTGCCCTTGCAAGAGAAGTACAACAACTCAAAGAAATCCTCATGAAGGTTCCCGGAGTCACATTGCCCTTCAACCAGGCGTCTCTAACCAGCCATCATGTTGTTCCTGCTATAACTGGAGTAGAGATCCCTAAGAGATTTCAAATACCTCCCATGAAGCAATATGATGGCATGACAGATCCTGCAGAGCATATAGCCTTGTACCAAGAAAAGATGGATATCATCAGCATTCCTCCTCATCTTAAATAAGTTTGTTTATGCAGGGGTTTTGGGTCCACCTTATCTGGTCCCGCCTTGATGTGGCTGACCAATCAACCTATGAATTCCATCTCATCTTACTCTCAACTAATTAACATGTTTCTTAACCAATTTTCTTTCAATCGTGTCTTTGAAAAATTAACAAGCGACCTTTACAGGATTTTGCAACAACATGACGAGACTTTAAAAGATTACGTGTTCAGGTTCAACAAGGAGGCCGTAAGCATTCCTCACATTGACGTGTCGACTGCTACAGAAGCTTTCAGGATGGGCCTGAAAAGGGAATCACCCTTCTACGAAGATCTTGCCATGTTCCCATCTAGGAGCCTAGAAGAAGTCAGGACGAGGTCCGTTCGTTTCATCAGGCTAGAAGAAGACGAAATGATCCATGGCAAGATGACCAAGAAGGCGTCAACATACGAAAATCCTGACAGAAAAGGAGAATCCTCTCACTATCGATCTAACAGGGGAAAACCCTATTCTAAAACTGACTCTCCTAAAATTAATGTTGTAGAAGATGACAATGTTGAAGATGAAACCGCTTATCCTAAGATTAGTGATTATTGTTTTTCTGTTGACGTTTCAGGGCTCCTACTATACATGCGATGGACAACTTAGGGAGCAAGGCGAGATGGCCAAAGGCCGCTGACAGAATAGCACCTTGGAAGGACAAATCTAAGTGGTGCGCTTACCATGAAGATTTTGGCCATACTACAGAAAATTGCATTGCCTTGAGG
This sequence comes from Adenophora triphylla var. japonica, assembly GCA_022495995.1. Taxonomy (NCBI): domain Eukaryota; kingdom Viridiplantae; phylum Streptophyta; class Magnoliopsida; order Asterales; family Campanulaceae; genus Adenophora; species Adenophora triphylla. Next base: position 147,273 of record JAFEMH010002417.1, read on the forward strand.
AAGGAAATCAACCACTTACTCTCTAAAGGCCTCCTCAAAGATTTATTCGGAAAAAGGAAAGGACAGGCTGAAGCAAAGGAAGCTGTCGTTGATGCTCCGTCTTCACCTCCTCCTGCAACTAAGGTGATCAACTTTATTACAGGAGGGTCAGACTTTTGTGGCACCACGTACTTTGCAGCAAAGCGTCATGCTAAAGATTCTAAGGAAGACAAGATGGAGTTACCAGCACGACGTCCTGATATTCCTATGGGCCAGCAGATCATCTTTGATCAAGATGATAAGGAAAATATTTTGGATCCCCATCATGACGGGTTAGTCATCACCTTGCAAATTGCCAATTGTAAGGTCAAGCGTATCTTGGTCGACAATGGGAGTTCAGTAAACTTGGTCATGAAGAGCACGTTAGAAGAAATGTCAATTCCCTTAACCGAAGTTGTGAAGAATTCTTCCGTCCTAGTCGGGTTCAGTAGAGAGACCAAGCAAACAATTGGAGAAATCAAATTGCCAGTCTATGTTGAAGGATTGAATTCCATGGAAAGGTTTTGCGTGATTGATTGTCCATCAGCCTATAATTTCATCTTGGGAAGACCATGGATCCATATTATGAAAGTTGTTCCATCCACATATCACCAGTGCCTCAAGATGCCAACGCCTTGGGGGGTAATCAAGGTAAAAGGGGACCAAAAAGCCGCTAAGGAATGTTATAAAACAGACATGAAAGCATGCTCTACTTCCCATCCCGCATAGCAATTACAGAAAGGCGTCAAGGACATCTTGGAGGCTGCTGAGTATGATGTAAGAAAAGTGCCCGTGGTTGTCTCTAACCTTGATGCCCATGTGCTAGTTGGAGCTGACTTACCCCCTGAAATCGAGAAAGAGTTGATCGACTTTCTAAAGATTAGAAAGATGTGTTTCGCTTGGAAACATGAAGATATGACTGGGATAGATAAAAGCATCATAACTCATAAGTTGAATATCGACCCTACCATCAAGCCGGTCCATCAGAAGAGGAGAAAGTTTGCCCAAGAACGAAATAAGATCATTAAGGAAGAAGTAGAGAGCCTACTCAAGTCAAAGATGATCAGAGAGGTGCATTATCCTAGGTGGCTCGCCAATGTGGTGGTTGTCGAGAAGAAAAATGGGAAATGGCATGTATGCGTAGACTTTACGGACTTGAACAGAGCATGTCCCAAGGATCCATTCCTGTTACCCCATATTGATTCTCTGGTAGATGAAACGGCTGACCACGACGTACTGACCTTCATGGACGCTTCTTCAGGTTATCAGCAAATCCAAATGGAGCCTTCTGATCAAGAAGATACCGCCTTCATAACTCCTGAAGGTATATATTGTTATACTTCCATGCCATTTGGGTTAAAAAATGCAGGAGCAACCTATCAAAGACTGGTAAACAAGATGTTCAAGGACCATCTCGGAAAAACAATGGAAGTATACATAGATGACATGGTGGTAAAATCCAAAAATATGGAAGATCACGTGGAATACCTCTGCAGTTATTCCCTTGCTCGTGAACTTGTTCACCAGGTCCTGATCGGCAGCCCGCCTCACTACGAGCCTGAACCAGCTCGGGATAGGATACTTGGATGGTTGGTGGCTGAAGGTTGCTTGTAGTAGCATCCCCTTGTTCAGATCGGAGTTTGGGCTCAGACCTCTTCTTCTTGCTAAGGGGAGCGTCGTCATCTTCTTCTTCTTCTTCTTCTTCTTCATCTACATCAATAACAGGCATCCTGGCCCTAGACTGGGCTCTAGTCCTGACTTGTGGAACCTCTTTCATTGGCTCCAAAGTTTGCTCAGCCTTCTCAGTCTCAGCAGAAATGACCTCTTGGGCCTCTTGGGCATCATCCCCAGCTCGCTCCACCTCCGTTTCAGCATCCTCTTCCTCCACAGGGATCAGCCCCTCAGTGTTCTCATCAATCAGCTTGAACTGCTTCTGACGGCTCTCAGTCCCTCTGACGATTTTCTCGGGCATTGGCAGCCCCACAGCTTTTCTTGCTCTTATTTATATTTATAACACGACCCATATTAGCCACTTGCTCAGGAGTTAAAACTGCACAAAATCAAAAAGCAAAGTGTTAGCTCGATAAAAAACAAGTTCTATGTACGAGCTAAAAGTTCTACATACGAGCTAAACATGTACGAGCTAAAAGTTCTACATACGAGCTAAACATGTACGAGCTAAAAGTTTTACATACGAGCTAAACATGTACGAGCTAAAAGTTCTACATAAGAGTTAAACATGTACGAATTAATATTCTTCATGCAAGCAACCAATGGACGAGCTAAAAGAGATAAAGACAAAGTAAATACTTACTACCAAAGTGGTCCACCCTCAGCCTGCAGTGATCTGGCTCTCTCTCTTGCACTCGTGGCATTGGCTTTCAAATCTGAACCTATTCCCCTCATGGGTAACCCAGTCTGGATACCTCCAACTCCTAACAATGGGAACCAAGGGAGCCACATCCCCACTACCGAGCATCATTCCAGCTTGGATGTAATTGTTTTTAGTAGTCCCTAGAATATCCCAACTGATGGGTCCCTTATTGGCTACCTCGACTAACTTCTTGTATAGCTCGATACTCCAGTCAGGCTCCCAATAATCCTCTTCCTTTACAACCTTGGATTCAGTATTAGGCAAGGGGAACTCCCATCCTCTCCTACTCTCCACTACCATCACGTGGGCATTCCAACCACTCACCTTGCTAGGAAGGTTGACAAACAGCTTGGGGGCATTTGGTTTGGAGGAGGTGCTAATTCCCAGGTCGGTCTTATCCGTCTTGACACTAAAGAACTCCCTAAAAACTCTCATACATGGCTCATATCCAAGGAAGCAACATACCATGGCAAAGCACAGTAAAACCCTACAAGTATTAGCTCCTAGGTGGAGAGGCAAAGCATTCATGCACTCCAAGAATTCGTTGATAAAGGGATCTAATGGCAGTCTTAAGCCAGTCTCGAATTGGCCATAATAAAAGGCCACCCTAGTTGGATCAGTACCACCAAATAAAGACATAAAATCCTTCTTGCTGAAGTGGGTCACGTTGAACTATTTACTATCCACCTCACAGAAGTCGTATACCATGCCTATTCGAGATTCCGAGTTCCTCTTCCCTTGAATTGGTTTGGGAGGAACATAGCCCCTCTCATTCCTCCCTTTGGCCACTGAGGAATCAAACGCATCCACGATCCGCAGACTAGATGAAGTGGAAGCTGTAGCTCCCCCTTGAGCTGCCATATCTGTACAAGAAGAAGAAGAAATAGGGAAATCAGACCTATGCTCATATTCAGGCGACCTACCTAAGGACGACCTAGATTTCCCTGGAAAACCCTTTCTATTCCTAAGGAAGGAAGGTTTGTTGGGGTCCTTGACATAAAACAGTGATATATGGTCGAGTAACTCGTGGAAAAGATGAAAAGATACAACATTGGGGTCGTCTACTTCTAAATCTCCCAAATTCTCTCCTACGAGCAAACCTAGTTCGCTAAAGGTCAGTCCCCACCTCGTCAAAATAGAGGCGCACTCAGCTGCGGCCATCTCCTTCCACACTCCCCCTATGTGCTTATATACTCGGTGATTAACGGTGCAATACCCATACCAAGCCCCAGGTTCGCAACTAAAAGTTTTAGCCATGGCAGAAATCAACAAAAATTCGAGAATAACATAGAAGGGCAAAGAAATCGAAAAATACCTTAAATTGAGTTGATGACGAAGGTCGCACGAGGAAAATAAAGGGCTGAAGATAACGGAAATCAAGAGCTTTGCTTTAACCGGCCGTCGAAACTGTACGCCTGAATATCGAAGATTCTCAAAATCCAAAGGGGAAAATAGTTTCTCTCTCTCAATCCTTACTGAAAACGGAAAGGCTGGGGTTTTCAAACGGTTAAAATTACATTTAAATACCCAGGCGGTTTTCGAGGCGGTAATCATTACGGAATTCCAGCGCTTCAATTGATCCAACCGTCCGCAGTCAACGTCCAGAATCAAGCCACATCACCGTTTGTTGACTTACTATCAGCCCAAGTATCGACCTGCGATCTACTTCAAAGATAAATCAAAAATACTTTTAACTTTCTGGTCGACAAAGCCCACTCAGAAAGTTGGGGGCCACTGAACGGAATAAATGTGACGGGCTAGGCCCAACGAGTAAGCCCAATCATCTACCTACTATTGCCACCACATTCTCTGTGGGCTATGCCCAATTATTACTGGGCCCATGGCCCAACAGCACGATCAGTCGACCTAAGCTCTTTGTCCGACCTACGAGGTCCCGACTTAGCATGGTCCGACATACGATCCAGATCGCAGTTCGGGCATGATCCGATCCCATCAATCAGTCAGGTCGACCTAGACCCAATAGACGACCTCGATCTATTATATTACATGACGACCTACAGAGTCCGAGTGTGAACACAAGTCTTTCCATAACGGACTCCCTACAAATCAGGAGTTATTTGTGGACAAGATCTCTTATGCATATCTGATCCGAGATTATAGGGATTTAATACAATCCTACCACAATTATATCTCTCATCTACAACTATAAATACAATGCAATGTCAACCGTTCCAAGATAATTGCTCTTTGATTATTTGAGAATATATTGTTCCTTATAATTATTTAGCTCTCATACACCGTACTTATCCTCACGCCCGAGGGTCTTCGCCGAAGACCATTTCGGCTAGTCGTGGGTTCTGTTTTCAGGTCAAAAGTCAGGAGATTGATCTTGCAGCTGGACGGAGATTGATAACGGCACGATTCTTGCAGCGTCAAAGTTCAACCATATATAAATGTCCACTATTTCCACACTGACTACTTCTAACCGATTTGAGTCTGTGCAGCATTATTATATACTCCCCCCGTCCCGTTGATTAGTTCATCATTTTGGGTTTGACACACAAATTAAGGAAAATAGGAGATAGGAGAAAGTATTGTGAGTATAAAAGTAAAATAGGAGAGAGAATTAGTGAAAGGAATATTAAATTTGAAAAGTGTTGTGAGTGTAAAAGTAAAGTATGAAAGAGAATTAGTGGGTGGAATAGTAAAAATTCTTTGCCATTTTAGGAAAGATAAGCTTTTAACGAAACACCCGTTTTAGCAAAAAGTGAAATTATCAATGGAACGAAGGGAGTACTTCTTTAAGTTTCTCGCAAAACCTTATTCACTTTACTGCTATATATTCTTTTCTCAATTTTATAAAACCTTATCCACTTTATTATTTTGACGTCCATGATAAATCATATCTCATGAATAAGAAATTTATATTTTTTTTTATTTGATTCATTTGTTATAACATAACTACTATTCATTTATTATATTCATACATCACTTTCTCTATCACTTTCTCTCTGCTACCCATTTACAACACCTATTTTTATAACATTATTTCTTAATTCTCGTTCTCAATATGGATAAGATTTTACGACGAAGTAGTAGATGAATACTTTTTCCCCAACTCATATTACTATAATAAATGAACAAGCCCCAAATATATAGTGATGCAGCAAAAAATGAGCGGTACCGGGGGTATCTAATCAGTCGGGAACGCGGCGTTGGATTCCTGGACGAACGACGAACGGATCTGCAAAACAAACACCGTTAGGGCGCGGGGAGTTACCCCCGCGCAAACCCTCCGGCGTGAGAATAAGCATCTGTATATAGAGATGATATAAACCGGAAGGAAAGGCGTATTATAGTATTGAGAGGGTGTTTTTATGTACCTTTTGTGTGAGGGATCTGACCCTTATTTATAGTTTCCAAGTGATGAGTCCTCCAAGAATAGGAGTTCCATAGTTGACTTGTATTAGGAGAGTGAATCTTCATCTGATTTAGGTTCTTTCGCCTGCTAGGAGTCCGTCCCAAATAAGACTTCTTGAGTGAGAATAAATCTTTATTGGATTAGGATTCTGTGTGCTCATTGCTTTCCTTATTTTTAAGGGTATTTGATAGGAGGAGAATTATATTCCGTTCAGTGGCCCCCAACTTTCTTGCTTGCATCGAAGTAAAAGAAGGAAGTTTAGTCTTTGTCTAAGGAGTCATACCATGTGGTTGATTTTGACTTATCTTTGGGTGCGAGCTATGAACTCGTTGTTGAATATTTGTATGTTGAATACTGGCCAAGTGTCAAAACAATTTTGGGAAGACGAGGAAGCTTGTTCGGTCTTCAACGCTTGATAATTTTTCCAGTTTGGGTCATTAGGCCGAGGAGACTAATGTCGCGGAGAAAGCTCAAACCCAACAAGTCATCATCCCGGGTCCTTGCACGGAGGAAGATGATGAGGTGGATGCTGGGGTGCAGGCCGAGGAGACTAATGTCGAGGAGGAAGCTCAACCCAACAAGTCACCATCCCGGTTCCTAGCATGGCAGAAGACGATGAGGCTGATGCCGACGTGCAGACCGAGGAGACAAATGTCGAGGAGAAAGCTCAACCCAACAAGTCACCATCCCGGTTTTTGGCATGAAGGAAGACGATGCGGCTGATGCCGACGTGCAGGCCGAGGAGACTAATGTCGAGGAGGAAGCTCAACCCAACAAATCACCATCCCGGTTCTTGGCATGAAGGAAGACGATGATGAGGCGGACTTCTTTGTCTTCATTTATTGCTTTAGTATAAACTGCTTTGCTTACTTGATCTGCCTTTCTTGAATGCCAGTACAATCTTGGGGAAGCCGAGGAAGATCATCTCATACCTTTGATAATGTAGAACGAGGAGGTTAGCTCGGTTCTAGATGTTTTGATATTTTTGTCTGTCTCAAGTCATTATGCCGTGGGAGACTCCTTGGTCTTGACTGTTTGAATCTTGTAATCCTTGAATCGAGGCGGATCCTTGTCAGGATGTAAGGTAGATTGTTGGAACCTTGTAATCCTTGAATCGAGGCGGACCCTCGTCAGGATGTAAGGTAGATTGTTTGAACCTTGTAATCCTTGAATCGAGGCGAACCCTCGTCAGGATGTAAGGTAGATTGTTGGAACCTTGTAATCCTTGAATCGAGGCGGACCCTCGTCAGGATGTAAGGTGGATGGTTGGAACCTTGTAATCCTTGAATCGAGGCGGACCCTCGTCAGGATGTAAGGTTGATGGTTGGAACCTTGTAATCCTTGAATCGAGGCGGACCCTCGTCAGGACGTAAGGCATGTGTCTTGAAGAGTAGGAGATGAGATCCTCGTCTTCCAGCGTTGGTGTCAGTAGTTGATAGTGGCTTTGCACGTTTGAAGAAGTAAATTTGAATTTCATTGACTCATTTCCACTAGTTCGTATGCGTCCCTCAGCTCTCCTTATCTTCTAGTCATAGCTGGCCCCCGAGTTCTGGCCGTATGACGAGACTAGGGGCTACATCTAGGACGGACAGAACCGTATCAATAAAGTCTACGTCCCTCAGCTCTCCTTATCTTCTAGTCATAGCTTGCCCTCGAGAAATACAAATAGGCGTCACGTGGCAATGTCGCTTTGATGTTGGCGTCGAGCTCAACCCCGTATATGGGATGTCTTGCTTTGTTGGCGTCGAGCTCAACCCCGTATATGGGATGTCTTGCTTTGTAGTCGAGCTCAACCCCGTATATGGGATGTCTTGCTTTGTAGTCGTCGAGCTCAACCCCGTATATGGGATGTCTTGCTTTGTTGTGGTCGAGCTCAACCCCGTATATGGGATGTCTTGCTTTGTGTCATTCATTCCCGTGTATGGGTAATGAATGGGGATAGCGCCATTTGAACTCGTAGCACTTGTTGTGGTTGCACCTTGGTTTACAACTTGTAGGTTGCTGTTCGCTGCTCGATGCTCGAGTAAAGTTATTTTGACTGTTGCTTGGTTCTATTTGTGCTTGTTTTTGCTCGCCAATTTGTTGTTCGGCTGGGCATGAAAGTGGGGCTCAGTTTGTGTAAAAACTTTCTAGCCAGAAGTTGGGGTAAGCCGAAATGTTTTTCATCTCTTTCTTCTGACTTCCTCATTCAGGGGTGCTGATAATGGGCTTCTGTGAGTGCTCGTCCAGCTTTAGTACTCAACAAGGTAGTTGGTTCTTGCCGCCCTGTAAATCTAAACATGGTTGTTCAGGCATGGACAGATCCTGCGAGGCCTGTTTACAGTGCTCGCTGATGACTTCAAATTAGATCAATGCCTGTAATATTCACGGGCGGATGAATTTTGACGCATATGATTCATCAGCAATCGTTTAGCCTTGACAAAGCGGACCGGTTGCGGCGTTCGATTAACACTTGCTGCTTCCCTATTTGTGAGGCATTCTTTCCGCCCGCTGAATAGATGTGCTTGAGAGCGAATCACGCTGCTGTTGTGAGGTGCTTGTTGGTCCAAGCTGATTGCTTGTACGGGTTAGCATGTGCACTGCTCGTCAATTTGTCATTTTTGCTCTTTCCTTTTTCCATTTTCTTGTGACGAATCACTCGAGGCTTCAACAGATACTTCTTGGATTCTCACATTTGCTGACTTCCACAAGATCCATATTCCTCCAAAGAAGCCCTGAGAAGGCACTACGATCCAGTCTGGAAAAGGCAGCTTCTTAATGATTTCTGATGCATGCTCCATGTTGGTCCTTGTAATTCAGTTCGAATCCTGAAGCATTGTGGTCTCTGTTTGATCTACCAAGCTGATATTGGAGGCTATTTTCAGGCCCGCTAATCGAGCTCGGAGGTAGTGGTCCTTCGTAGAGGCAGATTTGGTCAAAGTTTTTTGTTCTACAAGCTTGCTCGTGCTAGTCGTCCTGTTGTTTGGCCTGAGAGTTGATTTTGTGATTTTCTTCAGCAAGTTAGGTAAATATGCATGTAACTCGCTGGCCCAAGGTCCGTTGTGCTCGGTTTGCAACTTGCCAGGACATTGCCTGGTGCGTGTGTTGATCATGTTTGTTTGCTCGCACATGGATGCTAGACTGCTCGACGTGGGACTTCAAGTGGGGCTTGCTTTGTTAAGCCACTTTGCTTTCTTTTCCTGCAAGTGGGGTGGACTCGAAGTATCCACAATATTCTGTTAAATGATACAGTCACTTAAGCACTAAGCAAAAACTGATAGGCAGATTATCAATATTAATTAAGCATGGCAGATTGTTAATTGTATAACAGGATGATTTAACTTCATGTTACATAGCAGTAGTATATGGAGAGAGTACACCTGGTATGATCGGACGTTGGTAAAAAAAAACTTCCTTGATTGTCCTAGAAAAACGACGGCGAGACGAGCCCTTGCTACGGTCGCTATCACCACCACCAACAGAGGAATCAGCATCGTCGGAGGACGACGACGACAAAGAGCTCTCGTCCGACGAGTGCATGATCTTTCCTTTACCTAGCCGCGGCTTACCATTAGTCTGTACAAAAGCACAGCCGTTCACATCGTTGTGATCGATGACGTCCGGGCGAAAGCAGGGAAATATCTTACCCATCTCTCTGTTCTTCCTCGAATCCATAATCTAGAGAATAATTCATTAATTTGACAGGCGTAGAAAAAGAGAGAGGAACAAGAGGGTAGGGAGAGAGATAGAGAGAGAGTATTTAGGTATAGATGAATGAAAAGAAGAGGATCTTGGGTCTGAGAAATCAAAGGTGTGCGTCTTGATTCGTACACTTGCCAAGCATTTTTATTGACTGAATTTTAATACCAATGGAGAATCTTAGAATCTCCATTTATGGCCCTTCTTTCAAAACAGAAGTATATGTTGGAGAATATGGTGGAGCGACATGGATCGGACCGAGTGAAACGGATCTAGACTGATGGAGCGGACCGAGTTTGCAAGAAAATACTTGTTTCCTAATGTTAGCTTCGTATTTTAGGAAGACTCCTTAATTAAGTAGGAAAGTAGAATACATAGCTAAAATAGAATCCTAGTCAAAGAAGGATTATTATGTATATATAGGATTGTATCTCCTATTAGAATTAGGACTCTAAAAGTAGTATAAATAGGTGTTTAGGACAATGGTAAAAGATGAGACGGAAATAATATAGAAATTATAATCCTACTCCTCTCCACATTTTAACATGGTATCAGAGCTGGCCCAAGTTGATGTTGGGCTTAAGTTAACCCGTGTTGGGTGCCCGTGTTGGGTTTGAAGTCCACGTGTAGTGCCAAGTTACCGGCCTACACGTGAGGGGGCGTGTTGAAGTCCCATGTATCCCACATCAACTTGGAGAATATAAATGATCCACTATATAAGGTTGGTTAACCTCACCCCTTAACAAGGCCTTTTAAGGGGATGAGGACCCAATTCTAACAGTATGCTTGTGTTTCAATTTTATTTTCGTTGTCCTTTGACCTGGTCCGTTGTTGTTCGCATAGCCTCGTTTCCGGCAATGGAACCAAACTGATGCAGCAAAAAATGAGCGGTACCGGCGGTACCTAATCAGTCGGGAACGCGGCGTTGAATTCCTGGACGAACGACGAACGGATCTGCAAAACAAACACCGTTAGGGCGCGGGGAGTTACCCCCGCGCAAACCCTCCGGCGTGAGAATAAGCATCTGTATATAGAGATGATATAAACCGGAAGGAAAGGCGTATTATAGTATTGAGAGGGTGTTTTTATGTACCTTTTGTGTGAGGGATCTGACCCTTATTTATAGTTTCCAAGTGACGAGTCCTCCAAGAATAGGAGTTCCATAGTTGACTTGTATTAGGAGAGTAAATCTTCATCTGATTTAGGTTCTTTCGCCTGCTAGGAGTCCGTCCCAAATAAGACTTCTTGAGTGAGAATAAATCTTTATTGGATTAGGATTCTGTGTGCTCATTGCTTTCCTTATTTTTAAGGGTATTTGATAGGAGGAGAATTATATTCCGTTCATATAGTATACCATGTTACTCACGTGACTATATTTTTTCTCAGGAAAACACAAAAATGTAACCGAGTAATTTACTCGAAAAATTGACTTACAATACAACTGCCAGATGTGGCCCAGAAAATGACTTTAGCAAGTAAATGATTGCGGGAAACTCATATTCATTCCTTCATAATATTACCACAATACAAGCCTACCCTTCTTTTTTCTTTTTTCTTTTTTCCTTTTTTTGACAAGTGAAGGGTACAGAAAAAATTACAGAATCTTGAATCTCTTTAATAGTAAAGAGGGGAAACAAGTAAAGCAAAGAAGTAGCTCTCGCAGTAACCCGAGAGTAATATTCATTAAGCAGAAATCCCACTGTAAAATAAGGTGGCACCCGCTAGTAAAAACTGGAATTTACAGCCCCTCTTTGCCATCAGCAGCACGGAGAGAGCCGAGTTGAACGGGTGCTTGTGTTCCCACAACTTTAGATGACCCGTAAACTGACAGATCCACACCCTGACCTTTCTCTTTCTCAATTTGCTCCTTGATCCAGAAGTATGTGAACCTCAGCCCATCCTGTGTGCATATATATAAACTTTGTCAGCAATTTTCTTTTGGCAAGGGTATTTGCGTAAAACTAGTTACTTCATGAAATGGGTACCTTTAGTTTCATGGTGGGGGCCCACCCAAGCTTCTCTTTAATCAGAGTATTGTCAGAGTTTCGGCCACGCACACCCTCTGGGCCGGGGATGTGATGGATTGGAAGCTTCTTGTCTTCAAAGCTAAGGACAATCTCGGCCATCTCGTTCATGCTCACCATTTCATCACTACCAATGTTCACTGGCTCCCGGAAGTCTGATTTTGTCAATCTGTAAACACGAAGGGTTCATATCAAGTCATCAAGATTACCCGTTTGAGTTCTTTATAACACGGAGGTATATCAAGATTACCGTTTTAAGTTCTTTATAAGATGAAGGGTTCATATCAAAATTACCATTTTGAGTTCTTAATAAAACAAAGGGTTCATATCAAGAATCCATGTTGATAAAGAAATGTTGATTTACCTCAAGACACCTTCAACGCACTCGTCAATGAAGGTGAATGAACGGGTTTGTAGCCCATCTCCCCACATCTCAAACCTATCAGTCGAAGTTTGGGCTTTTCTACAGAATGCAGCAGGAGCTTTCTCTCGGCCACCTGTTCTCATCAAAGGTAGAGAAAATGCAAAATTTTAATAAAAGATGACCAGCTTAATGTCATTTTTAAGTGGCAAATGTTATATCCTAAAGATGTACCTTTCCATGTGCCAAAGGGGCCATAGATGTTGTGGAAACGACCAATCCGACACTCAATTCCAAAGTCTTTGGTGTAATGCTTGCACAATTCCTCTGTTGCCAGTTTCTCTAATCCGTATGCGTCTTGAGGCTAAAATTAAAGTAAACACTAAACTTATTGACATTGAAATAACACAAAGAAAAATCCATATGTTTGGACATGAAACTAAGATAACAGTCACTGAAGCATATTGATTAGTTGGGAAGTACGAACCTCTGCAGGCCAGGCATCAGCTTCCTTCAAGCTGACATTGGTTTCCAACTGCTTAAACTCGGGATAAATGCAAGCACTAGAGGCATAAAAGAACCTGTGCACAGTGTCAATGTTTAGATACTTGCATCTTTATACAGAACCCACTAGAAAAAGTTTCAAAACAAAATTGAAAAGACCGAAAAACAGCACTTTTTGACATCAATAAAAAAGTCGGCATCCCCATATGACAAAAACTACCACACACTTCTATTTTCAGATTGACTGGAACAAATAACAATACAGAATGTTTACCCATGTATCAAATTTAAATGATGTTAGTTTTGCTTACCAGACGAGCAATAACTGATTTCACTTTTGCTTGCCCATTTTTATTTAATGGAATCCATCCAATGGCTAGATATAAAAAATCCGAAATTTAACTGTACCACAGTTAATAGCTTCTAAACAATTGAGAAGTAATCTTCAAACTAAATTGCTCTTCCATATTAGAACTAAACCCTTGTTCAAGATAAACTACCATATCCCAATTTTCATCGAAATAAAGAACGCGACAAACCAATAATAAAATGCATTAGAAAGGAAGGCCCTAAAGAAACATGAATTTCATGAAGACAAACCTCTTGACTCCTTGAATCCTTGCAGCCTCAAGCATGTTAAAGCTGATCATGGTGTTGTTGTACATAATGACTGAATGGTTGGACTGAATAAATCCCATACCTCCCATATCAGCAGCAAGGTTAAAGACATGATCGACATCCTTTGTAACTTTCAAACAGTTGTCCATCACCCTAAGATCCACAAGATGAAACTCATGGCAAAACATGTTCTCGGTCATGTGCTCGTTTTTCTTCCAGTCAGAAGCGATGATGTAATGCCCCTCACTCTTTAATCGCCTGGCAATATGAGAAGCGATGAATCCACCAGCTCCTGTGATGGAGATCCGAAGCTTCTCCGATGGCCAGTAAGGCTCCCTCTCAAGGGCCTCGTAAGTGTATGAACCATACTTGGCTTCTCCGGTACTTCCCATATTACTGATCAGTAAAGGAAGTTATCATGTGAGAAGTCGAGAGAAATCATACTTTTGGATATTCATATTTCAATTTGGGACGGAGGGAGTGAGTACTATAATCTTTACATTTAGCTATACAAGTTATGCGCAAAGTAATGTCAGCTAATGAGAGCCGATCATAAACACTCGCAAGTGGATAATTGCATTTCTCTTTTAGTATCTCCCGTTCTACTTTTGAATATCTTGAATATGACATCTAGAAACGCATTACTAGAACTAATGCAGGAAACGACAATTGCCTTAATTGTTCTTAGCATTTAACTTGTTGCCTCAAAAAATGACAATGAGCACTTATGTCATGAATTTATTCCAAAACCTATAGTAGGCACTTACGTTACTGGACTGTCGTTCAGTAGTAGTATTCAAAACTTTCTGTAAGACAGATAAAAAAAGCTAAATCATTCTCATTCCAAACCATCGTTCGACAGCTGGTAAGGCTTACATACAGAAACAGCAAATGAAACCCTAGCCAAAAAATGAAAACTAAGAAATTGTATAAACCAACTACACAAATTCAACTCCATAAAAAACTGAATTTTTTGAGTTAACTTTTAAGAGATTGTATACACCACCTGCACTGATTTAACCTCATAAAAATTGTATATCACCAAAAGTTTTAGCCAAATATTCCTCCGTACATAATAAGTGTCACAATTGACTTGTCAAACCTGAATGTGCTTTACGTGTTTGTTTGTTTGTTCATTTTTATACCAAGATTAAACTACAAGACTATTACCTCGAAAAGGCGACACTTATTTTGAGATGGACAAAATAAAAATAAATACTCACTCCATCTCGCCCGAAGCTTCACCTTTTACTCAAATGGGTGTCCTGGTAGAAGCTTCACCTTTCCTAAAATGGAAAAGGTTTATTAATATTCTATTATACCCACTAACTTTTCTCTCACACACATTTAAATTATGGGTCCCACTTGTCATATCCACTCACTTCTTTCCTCTCACAACCCTTCTCCCACTTCCATTATTTTTGAATATATATATTGCTTCCTCAATTTAAGTGCTTCACCAAAATGGTGAAACATGGGCCGTGGGCCGAGACGGAGGGAGTACTTATTATTGTAGGACAGAGTAGAATATTAAAAAAAAAAAAAAAGAACAGGCTTTCAATTGACTCCATAATAAATGGAGAGAGATAAAGATAGACCTACAAAACAAACAAAGGGCACACATACAGAGGATAAATTTAGAGAATTGTTATTCACCCCGCACGTTTACTTAATGCCCCCGCATTACTGAGTTTACCTATAAAAACTAAAACTACACCACCATTATTACTATTCTACCCTTTTAATCTCCCCAATAAACACCCCCTAAACTATCAAAAAATACGCTCACACCCACCCCCACACCAACCCTTCTTCCATTTTTCAACAATCGGTAAATTGAGGAAATCCAGTTGAGAAATTGTTAGCAGAGAGATCCAAATACTCAAAGATGGGACAGATCAAGGAGGTGTAAATCACTCAAATGCATCATCTTTTTCAAAGAATCATCCCCAACAACATCAAACTCGAACAGATTGTGAGACAGATTAAGCGACTTCAAACCGGAGCAAATTTTGAAGGTGGATAAGTCAGAAATCTGGCCGGAAAGCTGATTCTCAGCCAGATCCACATAACTGAGACCAGAACTACACAGAGATCTTCCCTTATAAGTGAGTGTTCCGGTGATATTACAGTTGTTCAAAGAAGCTTATGGGTTACACCACCACCGCCATTAATGGAAGCTGAAGAAGCTTGAGAAAAGAAGGTGAAGAGGAGGAGAAGAAGGAGAGATGAAGTGGAAAGGAGATTCGTGATGGAATTTGTGAGGTGGGTTATGGAGGATATTGGTGGTATTAGGATATTATTGGAGATGACACGGGAGGAGGTGAGTTTTGAGCTTTTTTTTTTTTTTTTTTTTTTTTTTTTTTTTTTTGATATCCAGGTTCCCAGCCTTCGCCGGACTAATCCCTGACCACTCGCAGGCCCTCATATGCGCGGAGGTAAATCGCGGGATGTGCCCTATGCAGCCAGGGTGGGGTGAGTTTTGAGCTTGATGTTGATAACGGTGGAGAGAGAGAGAGTCAAAAGACAGAGCAAGGAAGTGTAAGAGAGAGTATATTAAGGGGTGGGTAATTGAGTCATTTTGATTAATGGCATTTTTTTGAAAATAATAATACGGGATATTAAGTAAACTTGCGGGTGAATAACAATTCTTCTCTAAATTTATCAAGGTAATAGAAAAGAAATGACTTTTGCAGCAGAGCATAAGATTCAACCAAGTGTCAGGAACAGGGGAAATCGAAGCACTAACAAAAATAAAATACATTTACACCCTTTCAAAATTCAACAATTTTTACAATGAAAACAACTAAATTAATCAAATAAACCCAATAATTTAAACACACCCCTGAAGCAGAATCTTTCTCCATTAACAGAAGAAAATTTCACCAAATCAACAAAATAAACACAACACACGTAAAATTGCATCACGAATTCCATTAAAAGATGAACCAAGCAACAAAATCAACGAAGAAATCAGCATGCTATGAACCTGAAAGCCGAAAATTTCAAGAAAAAAAGAGAGCAGAACTGTGTTAATTACCTGAAACGAATCGGGAAATGAGAGTTACTGCACGAGAAAAATAAGAAAAGATTGATGTAATAAGAATCGAATCACTCCAAAAGGAGAAGTTTTTCCAAGCAGATCTTGGTTGGGAACATGAAGGGGATCTTGATCCTGTATTTATAGAGAGGGTGGTGCGTGAGAATGGTTTGTTTATCCTTGCAACCTCTGTGTTCCTTTTCCAAATTGTGTGGACTTGAATATTGTGATGGGCTTTTTGGGGATTTTGGGGCTGTCTAATTATTTCCATTCCATAATTGATGGTGCCTTTTTCTCTTGTTTAATGTTTTTCCTTATTTTCTTTCTTTGTTTGTCTTTTCATCTTCTCCGTAGTATCGTTTTTGTAATATAAGGCAAGAATATACTTATTTTTTTTCTCAAATTATTTCTTTTTAAAATAATTGATGAAGTAGGAAACGATTCGAATTAGCATTAATCTAACAATAAATTATAATCCAGCAACTATAATTTGAAATCACGAACAAACAAATAATTGAGATTGTATTCGCCTAAAACCCTTCAGCGTGATAATTAGATATAGTGTTAAGTTTGTATGAAACTTTAGTAAACAACTTAAATCTCAAAGAGTGAAAATGACATTACCTTTTTACGTTATATGTGGTCTGTTATAAATAGTGGTGCCATAAGATCATTATAAGTCCCTTGAATCGCGGAGATAATGCTGGCGTAACGGTATCCGTATTGTAGAAGACGGCTATGCATTGATACATGGATAGATGCACGTGTTTGTTTGGTCGAGGTCGACTGAGTATTCGAGGTTGGCCCGACCTCGTCTGCTGGCTAGGCAGATCTGCGTACAAGTGGGAGATCGTACGTCGGACGAATCTAGGTCGAGACCAATGAAGGTCGGACAATGAGCTTAATCGACTGATCTATGTAGGTGGGCTGGTAGGATTGTGGCAGTTGTGTAGACCCATTCATTTGTTGTACCTTTGTAAGGATCAAAACGTTGGGCTTTATACATTGGGCCTGACCCGTCACTTTTATTACTTTTAGTGGCCCCCAACTTTCTGTGTTGACTTTGTCGACCAGAAAGTTATAAAAAATTTTGTGATTACTTACGTAGTGCGTCGGTGGAAGGTCGACTTGGTATACGTAGGTCGCTCTCGATGATTGAATTTTGACGGTTCGATACGCTGTTTAATGCGCCGTAATTTCCGCCTCAATGGGACAATTCTGGTGATTGGACAACTACATTGAAAACTGACGTTGAGCCTTTACTATGGCATTCGAACGGTTTTGCCTCCCACCCTTTCCAATTCAGGCAAGGAAAAGGAGTGGGATAAAAGGAAGGATTTCAAACCTTTCCAAACTTTACAATCCTCAAGCATTCAAATACCCAGCAAGAACAAAGGCAAAGAATTCAATTTTCTGGTGCAATCAAGCTTCCTGTTTCATTGTTGAGTTCCACATTTCCCAAAATCAACAAGGTACCCTTCAATTTCTTTCCTTTAGGTTTAATTTTGAGCTTTCTCTTTTATTCCGTCATGGCTAAGACCTTCGGCATCAAGCTATGGGTTAGGTACGGATATAACTGTGTTCACCTTAGAATATGCAAGAGATTAGAAGGCCCATGGAGAGAGTTGACTAGAGAGGACTGTATCACCATCTTAGATATGTGGAGCTTGTTTTACTGCGAGATACGATTTCCAGTGGGTAAGAGCATGGGAGACTTGGAGGCGGATGATACACGGATTATTCGCTTCCGTCTTTTCAATAAGTTAATAGATCACCTTATTATCTTCTACATTAAGTCCAATAAATCACCCTTCCCACATGAGAGATTAGCGTTCCCAGGAGAATCTAGGTCGTCCCTAGATAGTTCAGAACATACTTCAACTAGGTTTGATTCTCCTGTTTTTGCGTCTTCTGTAGATATGGCTGCTCAACAATCTTCAAACTCTGCGGCATCGAGCTCCTCCTCCGACAATATCGTGAACAAGTTTTGCTCGATCGTGGTGCCAGGTCGTAATGAAAGGGGGTATGTGGCCCTCAAGCTGGCGATAGGGAGGAAGAATGCTGACTCCCGCATCAAAATCCTTCACGACTTCTTTGAGGTGCCTCGAGATGACTTCCTTTTGACCCATTTCACTGAGAGGCAGAGGAAAGCCCAATCTTGGATTCATTGGGGATTGAGAAAAACCAATGTAGCCTTCTACTACGACCAATTTGAGGTCGGTCTATGCTTGCCTCTTGATCCATTCATCTGTGAGTTTCTGAAGTGTTTGGCCGCTATCCCCATGCAGCTAGGAACCAACACAATGAGGGTTCTGGTATGCTTTGCAATGGTGAGCAGGTTCGTGGAGTATGAGTCGTGTATGCATGTCCTTAGAAGGTTCTTCAAGATTGTGATGAACGATAAAACCTTTGGGATTAGTACCCCCGCCAAAGCCAAAGCCCCCAAATTATTTATCAACCTACCCGACAAAGTCTCTGGCTGGAATAGTCACATGATCTTAGCTGAGAATAGGAAAGGTTGGGAGTTCCCTTTGCCTGAGGATGATTCAGAGTCAATGAAGGAGGAAGATTTCTAGGTCCCAGAGTGGAGCAATGAGCTCACTCGTAGGTTGACGCTGGTGGCTCGGAGGAGCACCATAAGCTGGGCCACCTATGGTTGGACAAGGACTTCTTCATCCTGGCAGGGATGATGTTGGGCGGATATGGAGAGGTGGCTCCCTTGGTCCCCATCATAAGAAGCCTTAGGTACCCCGATTGGGTGATACACGAGAGGGAAAGGTTTGAATCCCAATGTCACTTCTGCATAAAGAAACCGGGAGGTCGACATGTCGACTAATAATGCGTTGGGCTCCGATCCCAGGCAAGGATCAATGGGGTTGAATCCCCAAAACATTGTTGATTTGGATCTCGATGTAGAAGAGCTAGAAGAGACAGAGGTCGACGCCCCCTTAGTCGGCTCAGGACGAGGACACATACTGAGTTGGCCCCTGATCATGCTGGTACTTCCAGAGCAGTTGGCTATGCTTCAAACCATCCTTCCCCAAGCTCCTTATGCCAAAAGCATTGAAGAGGTGCAGGCAGTTGTTGATAAGCTCAGTGATGTCCCTCCTCTTACGGGCGTCAACAGATTAAGTCACCAATACCCCGAGCTGGGTTTGGGACAAATTATAGTGAGGAGGGTGGAAGATAGGGACTTGCTAGCCCAGTTCAATGAGGAGGGGCTTGCTCCTGAAGAATACAGCGATAGGTCTGGCCTACTCGCTTCCGAGGTACAACTTGTGCTTTTGTTTTACATTATTTTCCTTTTCGCTTGCTATCGTTCTGGTCGACATATTTTTAATTGCTCTTTCTTTCTTGATGTGATGTCTCTTGCTTTGACTAAGCAAGCCAAGTGTAGTTGGAGAGCTGCTTTGGAAAGGAGCAAATAGCCTTTGCCAACTACTCTAGAAAGGCAAGGGAGGCTGCTGAGCTTAGGCAAAAGCTGAAGGATTCTGATTCCCAATGCCGAGCTTTGCAGGCCGCCCACTTCAGTGTTGAGAAGGAGAAAGATGACGCTTTGGCCGCCAAGAAGATTGCTAAGGAACAGTTCATTCCTCTTCAGGCCCAAGTGGAATCTTGGGCTTCGACCAAGGCTACTCTAGCTAAGCTGGAGAAGACAAGGCTGGAAGGGCAGGTAGGAGAGCTCTCTGATATGGTCCAGGATCATAGAAATTGATTGATCAAAATGAGTGAGGACCAACGGACAGCTCGGGCTAAATGGGAGGAAGAGGCTTTAGCTAGGGAAAAGGCTGACATCGAGCAGTTCAAAAATAGTGATGAGTGCTACTATCATAATGTCCCGAGCTAGGGATTTCTTTGACGTTGGGCCTTGACACATGGCTCGACGGGCCCTTGTCGATCCCACGGTCGAGCTACCGATTGAGAAGATAGCCTAATGGGCTTGTGCAGAACATTACGATGAGGTAGCTCGTACTGGCCATCCCCTTGTACCCTTCAACGACAACGATTTGGATGTCATAGCCAGACAAGATGCTGAGGATGGACTAGAGCCTTGGGTCGCTCCTGCTGTTGAGCCCAGAAACTTCAACTTGATACTTAAAGAGATCGAAGATGCTGAAGAAGATGATGAGGTCACTCAGGACCAAGTGTTTCAAGAGGTCGAGCATCAGGAAAAGCAAGATGGTGACCAGCAAGATTGATCTCTTGTTTTTTTTGCTCTTTGTAATGAACAAGTTCCAAACAATCTTTTTGTTTACTCTCTTTAGTTTATTTGTGCCTTGGCCCGATTTGGGAGGTACTTTGACTTGTGATATTTTACATTTAGGTTAGTCCTAGCCCGCTTTTGGGGGACTTAACATTTATATGCTAGTTGACTTTGAAAGTTTCTTGTTTGGTATATGTACCCTCACTTTATTGTCGAACTAGCATAAGTAAGAGATCGACTAAAGTCTTAGTCGGGTCAATTTGCGAAATGAGATTGACCAAGGCTCATGTAAAACCTACTTTAAGAACGAAGATGACTAAGGTTTTAGTTGAGCTTTTTTAGGAACGAAGCTGATTCAAGACTTCAGTCGAACCTGTTTAAGAACGAGGTTGACTTAAGACTTTAGTCGAGCTTGTTTAGGAACGAAGCTGACTCAAGACTTCAGTCAAACCTGTTTAAGAATGAGGTTGACTTAAGACTTTAGTCGAGCCTGTTTAGGAACGAAGATGACTAAGGTTTTAGTCGAGCTTATAACGAAGCTGACTCAAGACTTTAGTCGAACCTGTTTAAAAACGAGGTTGACTTAAGACTTTAGTAGAGCCTGTTTAGGAACGAAGCTGACTCAAGACTTCAGTCGAATCTGTTTAAGAACAAGGTTGACTTAAGACTTTAATCGAGACTGTTTAGGTATGAAGTTGACTAAAGTTTTAGTCGATCTTGTTTAGGAACAAAGCTGACTCAAGACTTCAGTCGAACCTGTTTAAAAACGAGGTTCACTTAAGACTTTAGTCGAGCCTGTTTAGGAATGAAGCTGACTCAATACTTCAGTAAAACCTGTTTAAGAACCAGGTTGACTTAAGACTTTAGTCGAGTCTGTTTAGGAACGAAGCTGACTAAGGTTTTAGTCGAGCTTATTTAGGAATGAACATCCAGCTTTGACCTTAACGGTGCTCATTTTCTGTGTTGTATTCTAGGTATATCCAAAATATCCAGCCATATATCCTACATTATATTCAGACCCCAAATACGTGGCGTCATCAGTGGCTCCATTGCTGAGAAAGATCTTATTTTCTCATAAATTTGTGTCTGTCAAAGCAAACACCGTGTTCCCAAACAATTGTGGTCAGAAAACAATTCTTTTCCAGCCTTTTTACCATTAAACATGTCTATTCCTCTCAGAAACGCTGGCTTTCTGTCAACCCCAGAGAATGACCAAGCTTCTCCCTCACAAATTAATCCTGTCAGACCAAGCACCTCAGCCTTTAACTGGTTGGGGGGCCGTTCTCACAGTTTAGGAGACCTCTCCCCTGCTCAAAGGTATTTAAGGAACAAGTTAGAGGCAGCCCGAAAAGAAAAGGCACCCTAAAATCCCAGTCCAAAAACCCCCCCACTTCTCCGGCCACTCCTATCACTCTGGAGTTGATTTTTAAAAGAAACGAAGCTCTGGCCACAACGGCTAAGCTAGTGGCAGAGGCCATAGCCATAAAGAATGCCCAGCTGGAGTTGGTGGAATTAGAAGCCAATGGTGTAGTCCCCCTCCAACAAGGATCACAAAGGTTCTCCTAGCGAGTCACCACTCACTCGCTTGCTAGTCAAGCTAGAGGGACAAAACGGGCTGAACCAACCTTTGACCGCGATCAAAAGGATATGGAGGAGATTGAAGATGATGAGGAGAGAGGAGAAGAAGCTCAATCAAATCCTCACCACGAGAAATTCAAAGCAAGATCCTTGGCTCAGGCCAGGGGGAAGGCCGTGATTCCTCGCTCTAAAAAACCAAAGATGGATATCAAGAGCCCAGAATTCATCCAGCTCTATTTTGAAGGCGGTTGGTCTCTCCAGCAGTTTCCTGAAAATGAACTTTACCTCCAACCGGCCTAAGAACGTGGAGGAAATGTATGAGCGAGCTTCCGCCATTGCCTCGGCCGAAGCGCCAAACGAGGCCGCTGCCCGCGGACCGGCCAAGGAAAGAATTGGTCAAGTCTAAGAAACTAGTCAAGGATCTGGCCGCGAAAATAATCGATAACGCGGTACGGACAAGCTCAGAAAACTGTCGGAAGAAACATTTTGACTCCCTTGAACTCATCGCGGGCAACTATTTTGAAAACTATGGAAATTCCCCCTCCTCCACCAATGGGTAGAAAGCCAAACGAAAGGAGCCAGGCCAAATTCTATGATTAACATAGTGACCACGATCACAATACAGAGGGATGTTTCCAGCTAAAGAGAATCATTCAGGAAAAAATCAATAATGGGGAATTGATCAAGTGGGTACAGGGCCATAATGCCAATAACAACAATACCCAGCGGGCACAACCTCAGCGTGGCCCCGAGAGGAGGGAGATAGATAATAACAGCGAGGATGAGTTGGAGACTTATGATATCAATTTTATTGGAGTAGAAGCTCCCTCCAACAAATAACTCTCCCTCCAGATAAAGACTCTTGAAAAGGTCTTCTTAATTCCACCCCTGGCTCCGAAAGAAGACAGGAAATTGGGTTTAAACGGAGTGAATTTGCCTCATTTCCCGAGCAAACATAGGCTGAGTCCTAATTGACATGGGTGCGACCAGAGACATCCTCTACTATCATAGGGATGAAGATGACCGAGGCTCACCTCACCCCCTATGCTGGTCTGCTCGAGGGGTTTACAAATCACACCATTAGGGTGAAGGGGATGATGGATTTTGAAGTGGCTATTAGGGAGAAGCTCATGTAGAAAAGGCCAAAATCATGTTCATGGTGATTGATCTGCCATCCCAGTACAATGCTATATTAGGCGTGACCGCACAGGCCGCACTAGAAATAGTTGCTTCCGTCCCCCATCAAAGAATAAAATTTAACACTCCGGGCGGAGTGGCAACCATTAAGAACCAGCCCAAGAGATTCCTCCGAACATTGGAGGAGAAGAGAAAAGCAGAGAAAGGCCAGACCTCGTGCCCGCAAAAAGAGGATGAGGACAAACGGAGCAAAGGCAAAGGCAAAGGCAAAGAAATCTGCCCGGTGCTCGAGCTAATTGGCATGCTATCTTTTCACTCCACCAAAGTTGAGCTAAAAAAGAGTAGGAGGGAAAAAAGGTTGGCTCCCATTGAAGGGGATACATTGATAAAGGAACTCTGGGAGACATAGACCGAGAGGTTATATACTCCATGTCCGCTCTCCCAGAGGTAAGAGCCAACCCCCCAGCAATCGTAATAGACTCCCTCTATATTTGAGAAATAAGCGACCTCCGGCCTAACGACGAGCTCGAGAAAGTGGTAATCAATTTCCACTATCCCGAGCAAATAGTTAAGGTCGGGCTGGAAATTCATCCGGAGGAGAGGAGGATCTTAATAGAATTCCTCAGGAATAACTGTGATGTGTTCGTGTGGAGGGTGGAAGACAAGCAAGGAATCAGCGAGGACGTGATCCTCCATAAAATTAACGATGATTCCACCTTCAAACGCATACACCAGAAATCGAGGTATTTCTCTCCAGAAAAAGAGGTTGCGATCAAGGAAGAGGTCGAGAAGCTACTTAAGGCGGGGATAATAAAAGAAATATCATATCCTAAGTGGCTGACTTAAATTACCCGGATCGCAAGAGCTGCGAGCTGTTTGAATTTCACGGGAAAAGGGTGTCGCCACGCTATTTTTATTATGAGCCAAAACTTTGAAAAAGACTTTTGAAAGGGGATCATTTTTATTAGGAGCCAAAATTGAAGAAATGCTATTGAAACACGAATCGTTTTTATTAGGAGCATAAACTTAAGAAAAGGCTTTTGAAACAAGGATCGTTTTTATTAGGAGCAAAAACTTAAGGAAAGTCTTTTGTATAGAGATTGTTAGGTTTGGAGGTCACGTTACGCCTCGATAAGAGATAAATTGGGCTCACCCGAAATGCCTCGTATTGACGAGTCTTACTACCTTCCTCAAAAATTGTGCGTGTGTGTGTTTGTGTTACATGAAAATGAGTTTGAATGGCAAACTTTGGATTGAAAGGAAGTTTGAATGGCGGGTTTTGAAATGAGTCGGTCATTATAACGTTACCCTTTTTTGAGAAAACGATAGTAAAGGAAAGATTTTGATTTTGAATCGGGCATTATAACGTTACCCCTTTTTTGATAAAATGACAGTAAAGGAAAAGGCATTTAAAGTAAATGACAATATTGAAATGACGATCGACAAGTCAAATTTTTGACTCGGATATTGAAAGTAAATACGATCAACAAACCAAATGGTTTGGACGGTAAATGACAATATTGAAAGGACGGTATCAACGAACTAAACGGTTCAGACGGTAAAGATGCGATCAACGAACCAAACGGTTCGAACGGTAAAGAACGTTATTGAAATGACAATCAACGAATCAAACGATTCGGACGGTAGAAGTGACAATCAACGAACCAAACGGTTTGGACGGTAAATGACAATCAAGGAACTAAACGGTTCGGATGGTAAAAGACGTAATAGATAAAGTTTATGAAAAATGGGTCAAGATCTCCGTTTTAACCCTAAATCACTCTTTTCCAAAAAGAAAAGTGATAGAGAGAGGATCACTTCAAGCCCCGTAGACAATGTAGTGTCTATATTTTAAAGAGTTTGATTGGATCAGAAGTAGCGAAAATGCATAAAAAGAGATGAAACGGAAGATTTGAGAATGAGAGTTTACCAATGGCTAGGTTTTGACTCTGTCTCTCGAGAGATCGTATATCGAATACGGAAAGTGTTTGAAAAGTGTTTGGATTGTGTTTGATTTGGGAAAAACGTTGTTTTCACGCAAATCGAAACATTTTCGAGGCTTTTGGAGGGATTTGGGGCACTAGAATCGAGACAAATGGGCAGGAGGGTTAAAATTTCTTCACCCTTTCTTGAATGGTAAAGGTCATGTATTTATAGGGGTAAAATTGCAGTAACAAGCCGTCCGGCCTAACCTTCAAGTTTGAGGGCAATTTGGGTATTTGAACTATCATGGGACTGATGGTCGATCCAGCAAAACTGGCCGGCCGGCCAGTCTTTCAGTTTGAGGGTATTTTGGTCTTTTTTGGATTTGGATTTGATTGATTTGACCTAGGGCTTTGTGCATGTGTGACACGTGTCCTACTTTTTTTTTAAGAACCAGGATGTCACCTGGGAGCTTTTATTGATGAACGAAAAATATTACATCAATGAGAGGGAATTAAATGCCCAACTCTAATTTTTTATCGCGTCCAAAAAATATGGTTTTTGACACTTGTTCTACTTAGTCATTAAGTAAGGGTATTTTGGTCCTTTGGGCCATACCTTGACTGTTTTTTAAATAACTGTCCGAATAAATGTTGAAACAGTCCCGAAAAGTCCCGAAAATTGCGTACTTTTGGAAAAGTGATATTTTCACGTGTTTTTAGTACACTTTAATTTTTAATGATCGGGGCAGTCTTGGAAAGTCTCGTTAACTTGGAAAGTGTGAGTTAACGGATTCTAACGATCCAGATTTGGATACTTACAGTAGCCCCTCGGCGACGTCACTTACGGAGGAAGTGGGGTCGTCGAAACAGATAAGTATCCTAAATCGGGGGGATGCCTTACGGAGTGATCTGAACGGTCAAATGGCTAGACCCTAAAGCAAGGATTCCTACGTATTCACGGGGGAATCAAGCCGATCGTAGTTCTTGTCCATTAAGTATAAGAGACATAACAGACTGACCCTGGGTCACGAGATCTTATGCTGGGGATCTAACGAAATGGCAGGAACGGTTATGTTAAACATGCGTTATTAAAAACACAGTCTGAGTCTGAAGGAAGGATTGAAGTTCTAACGATGTGGTTAGAAACGGAATTTAACCTCAGGAGAGGATGGTACATTGCTGGGGAAAAGCGTCCAAAGTTCTAATGAAAACGGTTAGAAATGGAGGAGATAATGCTTGAAGTTCTAACAAAGTCGGTTAGGAACTGAAGAGATGATTGGAGTTCTAACAAAGTCGGTTAGAAACTGAAAAGATTATTGATCTCTTGTTAAAAGGACGGTCTTACGATTCTGTTGGGGAGGAATGTTCAGGCTTAAGATGACGGCCGAAGAAGGATTGTTATACGGGCTTACAATGATTTCCATTGAGATAATATGTTTGGGCTTACGATGACGGCCGAAGAGGGATTGTTGTACGGGCTTATAATGATTGCCGTTGAGATGAGATGGTCGGGCTTACGATGATGGCCAAAATTTAACCTCGGGAGAGGGTACGTTAGCGAAATCTAATGGGAAATTTAACCTCGGAAGAGGGTACGTTAGTGAAATCTAACAGGAAATTTAACCTCGGGAGAGGGTACGTTAGTGAAATCTAACGGAAAATTTAACCTCAGGAGAGGGTACGTTAGTGAAATCTAACGGGAAATTTAACCTCGGGAGAGGGTACGTTAGCGAAATATAACGGAAAATTTAACCTCGGGAGAGGAGACGTTAGCAAAATCTAACGGAAAATTTAACCTCGGGAGAGGGGACGTTAGTGAAATCTAATGGGAAATTTAACCTCTGGAGAGGGTACGTTAGTGAAATCTAACGGGAAATTTAACCTCGAGAGAAGGTACGTTAGCAAAATCTAATGGGAAATTTAACATCGGGAGAGGGTACGTTAGCGAAATCTAATGGAAAATTTAACCTCGGGAGAGGGTACGTTAGCGAAATCTAACGGGAAATTTAACCTCGAGAGAGGGGACGTTAGCGAAATCTAACGGGAAATTTAACCTCGAGAGAGGGGATGTTAGCGAAATCTAACGGGAAATTTAATCTCGGGAGAGTGGACGAAAACGTAAGAGAATTATGAGAACATTTGAGCAAAAGCATCAATTTTGAAAAGATGAGGGGCTGAATGGTCATTTGGGCCAAAATGGCCTATCTGGTAAAACAGGTCGTCCGACCATTTCTTCAATTTGGCATGATTTAAGTCAGCCGTCGAGCAGAAGGAAAGAAGAACAGCAGAATTGTTATTTGGCCGAGAGAAAAGAGAGAAAAATCTTGCCATTTTCTCGATTCTTTGTTGAAACTTCGAAAGATTAAAGCTATGAAAGGTAGATTAGAACGACGGGGTCGCCATAGGAGAACTGATTAAGGAGAGGAAGAAGCTCAAGAGGACGGTCCGAGCGACTGAGCTTCCTTTGGATCCATTCGAGTTTTACAAGGCTCGAGATAATCACAAATCCAAAGAGGGGGTTGCGAGGAAGGTAAGCATTCTTGAATTTCTTTGAATGTTCTTTGAATTTTGAATTTTAAATTTTGAATTTTGTATTTTGAATTGATTTAGGGTTCTTGTTGCCCGATTTGGGGCTTTTGATCTTGTTATGCCCCTTTGTTGAAATTGATTTTTGTTTGATGCAATTGAGGGTATGAGTAGACAATGTAGAAAAATTGGGTAAAGAAATTCCATGTTTAGCTATGTTTTCCAAATTTGAGGTGTGTTAATTTGGGACGAAGATTTTGAAATGATTTTCGAACTGAGACGAATTTTTTTTGAAGTAATTCTGCACTGAAGCGAAAGTTTTGAAATGATTCCGAACTTAAACGGAAGTTTTGAAATGTGAACTGTAAATATTCCGAAATGAAACGGAAATATTTTTTAGGAAATGGACCGTACTGAAACGGAAATTTTGAAACGATATGGAAAAAACTCCGAACTGAAACGAGAATTTTTAGAAAGTGCTCCGAACTGAAACAGAAAATTTGAGAAAACGCTCCGTAAATACTCCGAAATGGGACGGAAATATTTTTTAGGAAATGGACCATACTGAAACGGAAATTTTGAAATGACATGAAAAAAACTCCGAACTGAAACGGGATTTTTTAGAAAGTGTTCCGAACTGAAACGAAAATTTCGAGAAAGCACTCCGCAAATACTCCAAAATGGAACGAAAATATTTTTTAGGAAATGGACCGTACTAAAACAAAAATTTTGAAATGATATGTTTTATATCTTTTGGCGATTTATTTATGTGCTTTTGTTTCATGACATATACATTTCGCGTACGTTATTTGGGTATTAACATACCTTTGTTGTGTCTTACCTGCAGGGGCGAGGGCTGATAGATTTGTCTACTACCAAGAGTAGGGGGAACGTCGAGGAGGTGAGCGAGTTGTGGGGGATGCTCCAAGATGTGACTCGAGGTGAGGAGAGAAGTCCTCGACAGATGGTAATAGATTCCGGTCTGGGGGGCTTCATTAGTGCCGTGGCTGTAGTGGCGTTGATGCAGAGGGTCAAGGCTATTCACATGGCCTTGAGCGAGCACTGATGAGATACGACCCACACTTTTCATTTCAGGTGGGGGGAGGCAACAATTACTCCCACGAATTTCACAGCTATCACCGGGTTGTCGTTCCGGGGCAATCCCATAGAGTGGTTTGAAGAGTTCACCATGGAACAACTCACGGATCTGCTGGGTTTCGATATCACAGACACCAGGGGAACCGACATTCTGTACGGTTCGATGGAGGGACACTTGAGAAGAGGTATTGACGCGTATATGTCTGGCTCTGAGAGGATGACAGCCGATCGATTGGCTCGGACGTTCTTATGGTTTGCTCTGTCAGCAACCGTCTTTCCCAATGCTGATACGAAGTGTCAGTTTACCCTGCTCGGCTCTTTGACTGACTTGGAGGCGGTAAGAGGATTCACCTGGGGAGAAGCTAGCTTGGCTGAGCTCTTCTTTGCTTTAGATAAATATTCCAGGGAGGAGGAGAACTCTCTTTGTTGTTTCTAGTTCACTTTGGATGTGAGCTCTCCTTTTCTCTTCCTTGTCCCATTTTTACTTGTCTTTATTTGTTTTGTAGTTGACACTCTTTCCTGTCGTCTTTTCAAGTGTGGTGCTATGAGGTGTTCCGTCCACAGCGGTGGGGTATCAAGGAGGAGTATGCTCTCCTGTTTCCTGCTATGCTGACCAGGCAAAAGGAGGCCAGGAAATCGGGGAGGACGAGTGAAAGTATGAGGGTGACTTATATGGAGGTTTTCGAGGCTCTGGAGCGAGACTTCTCGCCGAGGGTGAACTTGACTTGGTGGGACCGACTTGATCAGGCGGTTATTGATGCTACCAAGGAAGTGACGGGCCAAAGGAAGCTTCTGGTGGGGCTTCACTGTGACATCATGTGTTTGGGCGAGAGAGTGGCTTGCCAGTACGCTCTGGGATCGGATCCCATGGTTCCTAGGGATCCTCCTGTCTTTATGCTGCAGCCATTGCTTATGGATAGGGATGAGTTGCACCGGTGTAGGCTAGGAGTGCCTTTTGCTTAGAATGTCCTCGAGGATGCTGACTATGACATCTTCCGGAAGATGAGGCTGAGGAGCCCACAAGTGATGGCTAGAGAGGGGGAATATCCTTCATGTCCCAGAGATCCTCCTGTCACCCGCACTCGCTTCGTGTATGAGGGCTTTGGTGGTTCCCACAGGCTATTGATGGTTCCAATTCCTGAGCAGGCGAGATCTCGATATCGAGTCGATCTCGGTGCTACTGTAAGTATCTTGTTGATT
The DNA here is from genome assembly GCA_022495995.1 of Adenophora triphylla var. japonica. Classification (NCBI taxonomy): domain Eukaryota; kingdom Viridiplantae; phylum Streptophyta; class Magnoliopsida; order Asterales; family Campanulaceae; genus Adenophora; species Adenophora triphylla. The sequence continues at coordinate 176,940 of JAFEMH010002417.1, forward strand.
TCATGTACTGTACTCACTTTCTGCATATGTGCATCTGTGCTGTTCTTTCCATCATTTGATCACTTCCCTAATTTGCAGGTTTCGGGATGTACCCATGATTTGACTGTCAGACGTCTGAAGGGGGGACAGGTTTTGCCCAGCGGCTTCTTGACTACATACTGTGCGGTTCCAGGAGAAGTGTGGCTGTTCATGATCCTATGCCCTCCAGGCCGTCTGTTGCTAGGGAATCGTCTGCTTCCACGACTGGCGGGATAGATGCAGAGCGGAGCTTTAGTCAGTCTCCTGGTGGGACTTCTGGATCGCAGGCCCGTCAATCTTCGTACTCAGGATTCAAGTGTGGGGGACCTTTGGGAATACAGGCGCAGAGCCATCATTCTTCGTACACCGAAGTGGATGACTTCATGAGCTACCTGTTCGCCACAGATCCCGTTGCGGCGGCACAGTTTGTCAAATGCTCAGATGACGAGCAGGATTTGGAGTAGTCCTGTTATATCATAAATAGCTATATGTACTGCTTATCTTAGACATTGTTTGTATTCGGGATGCCCTTGTTCTAGGGCGAATCATTGTACATTTTATTATCATGATTGTTTTTACTTTTGGCATTTAACGGAACCAGATAAGCAAGTAGATTAATCAAAATAAATAATGACAGAAAATGCACTGAATAACAGATTTGAACAAGTAAAATTTACTGTTATTATGCACTATTATTATTATTTGCACTGTCGCACGAGCCCGGAATGGATTTGGCATTGTAAGGGAAATGGTTCACGGGTGATGACTGGAGCGTTGCTGCGTGGGATGCTTTTACTCTGTGCCTGATAGGCACTCTATTCATGTTTACGTCGCTAGGAGTATGCCACCGCAGGGTTCTGGACATGGTGGGGCATTGCCGGGGCAGAGAGGACATTGTGCCCTTGATCTTAGGCGAGACCTTTCATGGCATTGATCGAATGGCGACCGGTAGCTGGTACATATGGGGAGGAAGTCCCTCTTTGCTTACTCTGTGGCTGAGGGAGAGGTGTTATACTCGAGGTTCCAATGACGTGTGATCCTTGGTTCTTCTCTCGACGACCCTCAGATGTTTGCTTGGGCCCCTCGATGAATGATGTTGATGAAATGTGTGGCCACACTCAAGTGATTTGATAGAGATCAAATGCATTTGGATTATCAACATATTCAAAATCGAGAAAGAATTGAACGGAATGAGTTGACATAGACAATGACTCATATTCAATTAGACATCGTGGACAAAGAGATTATGACATTTGATCTATCAAGGAATCAAGCTTTGATGTTATATTAATTGGGTGGATATAATGGTTTGCTAGAAACCAATTATGACTTGTGAGGTCATGTTTTGACTCACTACCAACATAATATAATTCCTATTAGATCACACAAAAAGAACGAATTTGATTCGGGCTGAAATTATGGAATCTAGTCTCCTGGGCGACTGCTGAGATTCACCTTGGGCGACCGCCCACAAGTCAACTGTTGACTTGGGCGGCCACTGAGGTGAATAAGGGCGACCGCGCAGGAGGATTTCGAAACAAGCATGAAAGACTGTACAACTGGGCGACCGCCGAGGTTCATATGGGCGACCGCCCAGGTTGGGTTTCGAATAAGGACAAAAGGGTTGCATAACTGGGCGACCGCCCAGCACTAGGTGGGCGACCGCCCAGCAACCGTTTCAGCAATCCGTTTTGGCTTCGAAATAGGGCTTTTCTCCATAATAGTTAGGGATATTTATAAAGTATAAATATGCCCTTTTGCCCCAGCCATAACATACAAATTTTAGGGCTTGATAAACACAATTATCTTGATTTTGATTACGAATCAAAGATCAAAACATCCTAGATTCAATTCCATATTAGCCATAGATTATTGAAAAGTGTTTCAACAATCAAGAGGATCATCTAGAAATCCAACAAGAAGCGTTCTTGGTTCGTTCGCGTGTGGATCACCATTAGAGGGAGGTTGCTTTATCTCCTAAAGCTTGAAGACCTCCATTGTTGATTTCATCACCAAGGTTGAACAAGGAAGATAGAAGATTCGATATCAAAATTCGAGGCTTGAATTTTGAGATCTATTTTGACAAACTAAATCGCATTCAAGGTATATAATTCTATTTCATAATTTTTCTAATCTCTTCATCCTAGACGGATCTAAGGGCTAGGGTTTTGTTTGTTATTTCTAAGTTCTTCCGCTGCGTTTGTAACCCAAAACCCAACAGTGGTATCAGAGCCCTGTCTTGCCATGATTAGGATTGAAATTGCATGCTAGATTTAATTTGATTATTTGCTACCATGTTATATGAAATAGATATAGATTTATGTGTTTTGTTTTTATGAAAAACAAGTATATATGATATGCCATGTTCATGATTAATGATGGATTAATTTGATTAGTTTATCACATAGGTTATTGATCTATTAATATGATTATTTAGATTTGTAATTTCTCAAAATTGAAATCAAATTGTTTGTATGATATTTTGTGAAGCCCTATGTTCATGATTATGTTCACATGAGATCTATGTTACAACCATGCGATGTTTGTTACAATATGAAAACCTTCTAAATATTTAAGTCTTATGTCATTCCTTGATTAGAACACTTGTGATATTTTAGGGTATTTGATGTAGTTTCAACTCAGTTGGGTGCATCTTATATCTTAATTTGTGATCAAGGTGAGATAATGGTTGTTGTAGTTTTGACTCAGTTAGGTGCATCGTTCCATGTCTCACATGTTTGAAAAAGGTTTTGACTTAATTGGTGCTTTCAAATGAGATTTGACCCAAGGCATAGATGAGATTTAAAACATGTTTTTTTGACATATGATGTCTAAGAAAATCTCATAAAAAGATCTAAGAGTCATATAGTGATATGATTGATGTTTCTACCTAAATAGCTTGATTTCGGGCATTGACTCAGTTAAACCAAAATCAAGTGAAATATGGATCTTTACCTACTATGATTATATGATACATGTTTGTATTTGAAGGTGTATAATTTAGTGAAAGTATTTATGAAATACGTTATTTGCTCTTAGATGATAAATGTGTTGATATTAATATATGTTTATATTGTTTGCATATTTTATTGTAGAATGGCTAATCACAATAATCAATCCCTTTCACTGCGATCAGTCCTTGAGAAGGACAAGCTTGAGGAGAGCGGTACAAACTATTCTGATTGGATTAGAAGCCTTAGAATTGTTCTAAAGCAAGAGAAGAAACTGTACGTTCTCAATGAACCCATTCCACCTCAACCTGCTGCAAATGCTTCTAGGGCAGATAGGGATGCGCATAAAAAACATAATGATGATTCTACAGATGTTGCATGCCTTATGATTGCCACTATGTCTAGGGCTCTTCAGAATGACCTTGAGCACATAGAGACGTCATTTGATCTTGCTGAGCGCTTAAAGGAAATGTTCCAAGTGCAAGCAAGAAATGAGCGGTTTGATGTGGTTAAGGCCCTAACTGCATGCAAGACGCAAGAGAGGCAATCGATGGGAGCTCATTTCCTTAAGATGAAGGGTCACATTGAGCGTCTCGAAAGTCTTGGAAATCCGATGAGTTTGGAACTCGCCACGGATTTGATATTGAATTCATTGCCTGAAATTTATGGTCATTTCATTATACACTATCACATGACTGGCATGAATAAGAATCTCTCGGGATTGCATGCGATGCTTAAGACCGCAGAGAAGAATATCAAGAAGCCCCGAACCGATACTGTGTTAATGGTTAACAAAGGCAAAGGGTTCAAGAAAGATGGCAAAGGTAAAGCAAGTGTTGCTAAACCTAAGGAAAAAGTTGCCGTTGTCGGAGAGGCTCCCAAGGCATCTCAAAAGGATGCGGTTTGCTACCATTTCCAAGAGGTTGGTCACTGGAAGCGCAACTGCATGGCTTATAAGGAAGGCCTAAAGGCGAAAAAGGACAATACGATTGCTGTTGATTCAGGTATCTATACGATAGATATTTTCCTTTCTGTTTCTAGTTCATGGGTATTAGATACCGGATGTGGATCTCACATTTATTTAAATGTGCAGGGATTAAGGAATAAAAAGCTGCTCAAACAAGGTGAAGTTGACCTACGTGTGGGGAATGGAGCAAGAGTTCCTGCATTAGCCGTAGGGAGATATGCTGTAACTTTACCTAGTGGCTTAGTACTTGTTTTGAACAATTGTTACTATGTTCCGGATTTGAGTAGGAATATTATTTCTGTTTCTTGTTTGGATAATGAAGGGTATAATTTTCTTATTAAGAATAAGAAGTTTTATATTTATTAAATGATATGCTTTATGGTATTGCAAATTCATTTAATAGTCTTTATGTTCTTGATGTTGATGAGAAACAAAATAGTGTTGAAAATATTTATCATGTAGACAAGAAGTCTAAACCGAATGACGTGAACAACTCGTTCATGTGACATTGCCGGCTTGGTCATATAAACGAGAAACGCATTTCTAAACTCCACAAAGATGGAATGTTAGACTCACATGATTATGAATCATATGAGATATGCGAATCTTGTTTATTGGGCAAAATGACCAAACCACCCTACACTAAGAGTAGTGAAAGGGCTAGTGACGTATTGGGCTTAATACATACTGATGTATGCGAACCAATGAGCAGCATTGCTAGTGAAGGATTTCGGTATTTCATTACATTCACCGATGACTTATCTAGATATGACTATGTCTATCTGATGAAGTCCAAAAGTGAATCGTTTGAGATGTTTAGAACATTTCAAAATGAAGTACAAAATCAACTTAGCAAAACAATTAAAGCACTTCGATCCGATCGTGGTGGTGAGTATTTGAGCCAAGAGTTTGACAATCATCTCAAAAACTGTGGAATTGTTTCAGAGTTGACTCCACCCGGAATGCCACAATTGAATGGTGTTTTCGAGAGGAGGAATAGAACCCTATTAGATATGGTTCGTTCGGTGATGAGTCAAGTAGACCTTCCTATATCCTTTTGGGGACATGCATTAGAGACTGCTGCATTCACACTGTACATAGTCCCTACTAAACCGGCTCCTAAAAACCCACATGAGATGTGGCATGGAAGAAAACCTAGTTTATCTTTCATGAAGATTTGGGATTGCGAAGCTTATGTGAAGATACTTGTCTCTGATAAGTTAGCACCTAAATCTGACAAGGTTATTTTTGTTGGTTACCCTAAGGAAACTAAAGGGTATTAATTTTACAACCGTGTTGAGAACAAAGTGTTTGTTGCTCAATATGATACTTTTCTTGAGAAACAGTTTCTCAATAAAGCATCTAGTGGGAATAAAATTGATCTTGAAGAAGTTCAAGAACTCAAAAATAACATAGAACCGATAGTAGAGACTGAACCAACTCCATAAGAAGTTGTGGAACCGGTTCAAGATCCACAAGTCCATCGTAGATCAGATAGGTTACGATCCGCACCCGAGAGATATGGATTTCTTGTATCGGAAAGTAATGAAGTGGAAGTCATTGAGAATGACGAACCTACTTCTTATCAAGAGGCGATGTCCGATCCCCATTCGGATAAATGGTTAGAAGCCATGAAATCCGAATTGCAATCCATGTCGGATAATCAAGTTTGGAACTTGATTGAGCCACCCGAAGGTGTAAAAACCATAGGGTGCAAGTGGGTCTTCAAGAAGAAGACTGATATGGATGGGAAGGTGCATACTTACAAGGTTAGGCTTGTTGCAAAGGGATATAGGCAAACTCATGGTGTAGACTACGATGAAACCTTCTCGCCTGTTGCCATGCTTAAGTCTGTTAGAATTTTGATTGCCATAGCCGCATATTATGACTATGAGATATGAAAAATGGATGTCAAAATCGCTTTCCTTAATGGAAAACTGTTAGAGGATGTGTATATGACACAACCCAAAGGTTTTGTAGATTCAAGAAATTCTAACAAGGTGTGCAAGTTGCAAAGATCCATTTAAGGATTGAAGTAAGCTTCTAGGAGTTGGAATCTTCAGTTCGATGAGAAAATCAAAGAGTTTGGTTTTATCAAGAACGAAGATGAACCTTGTGTATACATGAAATTCAGTGGGAGCGTTGTGCTATTTCTCTTATTGTATGTCGATGATATCTTACTCATTGGAAACGACATTCCTGCGCTTCAGACTGTCAAGTTTTGGTTAGGGAAATGTTTCTCAATGAAAGATATGGGCGAAGCCGCTTACATCCTTGGTATCAAGATCTATAGAAATAGATCTAAGAGGATAATTGGTTTGAGTCAAAGTACCTACATTGACAAGGTTCTTAGAAGATTAAAATGGAAAATTCTAAGAGAGGCAACTTGCCAATGGGTCATGGTGTTGCTCTTAGCAAGACGCAGTGTCCTAAGACAACTGATGAGCGAAAGAGGATGAATGATATTCCATATGCTTCGGCTATTGGTTCTATCATGTACGCTATGATTTGTACTAGACCCGATGTCTCGTATGCTTTCAGCATGACGAGTCGATACCAATCTGATCATGGTGAGAACCATTGGATGACAGTCAAGACGATCCTAAAGTACTTAAGAAGGACTAAGGATGCGTTCTTGGTATTTTGAGGAATGGAAGAAGATCTTGTTGTAAGAGGTTACACAGATGCTAGCTTCAAAACCGACAAAGATGATTTCCGATCGCAGTCGGGATTTGTGTTTATGCTTAACGGAGGTGCGATATGTTGGAAGAGTTCCAAGCAGAGTACTATTACCGATTCTACTACTGAGGCCGAATATATAGCGGCATCCGATGCAGCTAAGGAGGCAGTTTGGATCAAGAAGTTCATTATTGACTTGGAAGTTGTTCCAAGTATCACTAATCCGGTGGAACTTTATTGTGACAATAATGGTGCCATTGCGCAAGCAAAGGAACCAAGGTCACATCACCGATCCAAACATATACTTAGACGTTTCTATCTCATTCGAGAGTTCATTGATCGAGGAGACGTTAAGATATCCAAACATATACTTACCCATGGACCTCACATGATGGTCATGTGAGGTCCATGGGTATTAGATACATAGATGGAGCCTAGTGTAAGTGGGAAATTGTTGGTGTAATGCCCTAGGCTATAGTTATGTTTAACTTGAACCGTTATGTATCATCTTTATCATTTATTATAGAGCATGTTTATACTGTTCATTATATGTTTGCATGTTTATTATATTGAATTGCGTCCCTAGTTGTTGTGAACAACTAGTATAAGTTGGTAATGGATAATCATAGAGATGATTATATGCATGGAGATGCATATTACACTTATGGATACTTGCTAGAGAACAAGTATTGGACATGACCTACTTATGAGATTTATGACATGGTCTGTTGTCATGATAGTCGTGTTATTGAATCCTTTGTACCTGAGATTATCATCGTCTTTCACATGATGAAGATCGTGTTTGATATAGTCTAACACTATCTTTAATCGGATAGCAATAAGGGCTATGTTAGCATGTTTGGATTCATGTAAGGAAGAATGATAAGTCGAGACGGAATTTGTCCCTCTTATGAAGAGAGAAGTTTGCTTGGGCCCCTCGATGAATGATGTTGATGAAATGTGTGGCCACACTCAAGTAATTTGATAGAGATCAAATGCATTTGGATTATCAACATATTCGAAATCGAGAAAGCATTGAACGGAATGAGTTGACATAGACCATGACTCATGTTCATTTAGACATCGTGGACAAAGGGATTATGACATTTGATCTATCAAGGAATCAAGATTTGATGTTATATTAATTGGGAGGATATAATGGTTTGCTAGAAACCAATTATGTCTTGTGAGGTCATGTTTTGACTCACTACCAACATAATATAATTCCTATTGGGTCACACACAAAGAACAAATTTGATTCGGGCTGAAATTATGGAATCTGGTCTCCTAGGCAACCGCTGAGATTCACCTTGGGCGATAGCCCACAAGTCAACCGTTGACTTGGGCGACCGCTGAGGAGAATAAGGGCGACCGCGCAGGAGGATTTCGAAACAAGCATGAAAGACTGTACAACTTGAAATAGCCCGGATCCGAGAGGCAGCGCGTTCGCGCCCCGGCATCTGGCATTTGGTCCCCCGCCTCACGGCGGTTCGTTTTTTCGTTTCGTTGGAGGTGTCTCGCCGTTTGTTTTCGCATTTGTAGAGTCGCCACGCCGTTTTTATTAAGCCCAAAACATTGAAAAGGGCATCGCTTAAAGATAATTTTAAACCGTTTTTGTGTGATGAGATTTTGAGTTCGGAGGTCGAGATGACTCCCGGAAGAGAATATTAGAATATTAGAGCTCACTCCGAGTAGCCTCGTAAAACGAGTCTTTCGGATACCCCTAATATCCTTTAAATGTCAGGTGTGTGTGTGTGTGCTTTTAAAAATGCATGTCAGACGGATGTCTACATTGTATGTTATGTATGGAAATGTATTGAAATAGTAATGGAAGGAAGCCTTACCAATGTTGGTTCGTGTCCTGCCTTCCGCCGGGGAATAGTGTTTGAGGTCGGAGTAGCGTTCCTGCATGGATCGGGATTGCTTCGGAGGGACCGGTTGTCTCGCGGACAGAGTTTCGGCGTGAGTTGAGGTTGTAGGCCGTCGCCGGGCAGCGGTTCGCGTGCGTGGGGATCGTCTGGATCACTCTGGGGCAGAGATTCGGCGTGCGTTGTGGTGGCAAGAGTCACTCGGGCAGAGTTTCGGCGTGGTTTGGGATCGTCGGTTTGACTCGAAAGAGCCGGACACCGTGGAAAGACTGTGCAAGGCCTCTGAGTACCACGAGGGGCCTCGTAGTACCTCGAGAGTGCCTCGGGCAGCGCGCGGAGCGTCTCTGAGCGCTCGGGGAGGCTTCTGAGCACCACGAGGGGCTCGAAAGGCCTCGGAAGGATCCGAAAGGGGCCGGGAATGCCTCGGAAGGACTTAGAGGGGAAGCCGAAGGCCTAGGAGGAAGACAGAAGTGGGAGGTGTGTGAAAATGAGGAGGGGGAGCCCTCTATTTATAGTGCCGTATTAGGTGCAAAGAGGTCCGTACGGACCTCCCCGGTAATCCAAGATTTTGGTTTTCCTCGATTTGAGGGAATCTGTGATGATGGAGGAATATTTGCAATTATGGTGTCCCCGAGCAATAAGGTCCGTACGGACCATCTTGCATGCAAAGAGGTCCGTACGGACCAACTAAGCATGCTGGGTAATCATTTCTTCCGGATTTGAGGGAATATTGTGGACTTTAAGAAGATTCGTAATTATGACAACAAAGAGGTCCGTACGGACCAATATTGCTTTCCCAATTTCCCGAAAATTCCCGAAAGGTCCTTTTTGTCCCTTTTTATCCCTGCAAAGGCTCCTCCCTTGGTTTGGTTGGGGGTTTAGAGAGGGTTTTGAGTGAGAGGGGTCGTCGAGACTGTGTTGATGAGTCTGCGGTGTTTCCGTGTGTTTGAAAGGGTGTGATCCAGATTGGGGTACTTACGAAGCCCCTCGACGACGTCACTTATGAAAGAAGTGGGGTCGCCGATAAGATAAGGGTCCTAATCTGGATCGCGTCTTTGGGGAGAGGAAGTGACCGTGGGAGGTCGGTGTGAGGACGTGGTGGTGTCCTTTGTGTGACCGCATAGGTCAAGGGCCGCATGGACCCCGATAGGATTCCTACGTACTTGGGGGAATCAAGCCCGATCGTAGTTCGTGTGTGGGGTGAGTGTTTGTGGTGCGGGCGATGGAAGGGAAGAGGTCCTCCGCTGAACTCATGTGTGGACGTGGTAGTGTCCCTGGGTGGACCGTGATAGGTCGATGGCCGGACCGTGATAGGATTCCTACGTATCCCTGGCGGGAATCAAGCCTGATCGTAGTTCAGAGGTCGTGAAATCTGTGAGTGTGGGCGTGGTGGTGCCCTGAAGTGTGGTGACCGCCGAGGTCAATTGTGAGGACGTGGTGGTGTCCTGGGATGGAAATTTTACGATTTTCCTAATCGGGTGGTTTAAGGCCTTCCAGGCCGGAGATAGTGATTTGGGAGGTTTATACGGTCTTCCGGACCGAGTGGTTTAAAGCCTTCCGGTCTGGAGGTAGTATGAAGACTTGAGTCGTCTTACGGTTGCGGTTGCCGTACGCGAGGACTTTGAATCGTCTTCGCCGCCGGGTGCCACGCCGGGAGGACTTTGAATCGTCTTCCTAGCGGCAGCTTGATGTTATGCGCGAGGACTTTGAATCGTCTTCTAGCCGCAGCTGATGTTATGCGCGAGGACTTTGAATCATCTTCTAGCCGCACGCTGATGTTATGCGTGAGGACTTTGAATCGTCTTCTAGCCGCAGCTGATGTTATGCGCGAGGACTTTGAATCGTCTTCTAGCCGCATGATTGTGGAGGCGTGGCCGCCAGTGCTTTGATAGCGAGAGGCGTAGATGCCTTTGTGTTTTTGCATGTTGAGTAGAAGGTTGGACTTACGATGATCGCCGGTGCTTGCGTTGCCGTTGAAGTGGGCAAGGATGACGGCCGGTGATTGCTTCACCATTTGTCATTTTAGAGGCGCTTCGTGCCTCGGGGACTTGTACTCGGAGGTGTGGCTCCTTTTCGTGCTTGTTTTGCCGTTTGAGTGGGCAAGGATGATGGTCGGTCTTTGAGGATATGCAGTCTTGTATGACTTCCCTTGACTTGTTGGGGGAGGAGCTCGGGCTTACTTTGATGGCCGGTGCTTGCGTTGCCGTTGAAGTGGGCGAGGTTCGGGCTTACACTGACTGCCGGTGCTTGAATTGCTGGGGATGCATGACCTTGTAGGGGCCCTTTCTGCTGAGAAGATGACTTCGGACCTTCTTCGAGGGCCAGTGGTTGAGTTGTCGTTGAGCGTTTTGGAGGCGTCTTGTGCCTTGATATCCGTACCGGGAGGTGTTGGCTCCTTCTTGAATTGCCGTTGAGCGGGCGGTGGTTGAATTGCCGTTGGAGTGGGCGAGGTCCGGGCTTACGTTGACGGCCGGTGGTTGAATTGCCGTTGAAGTGGGCGAGGACCGGTCTTACACTGACGGCCGGTGGTTGAATTGCCGTTGAAGTGGGCGAGGACCGGTCTTACGTTGACGGCCGGTGGTTGAATTGCCGTTGAAGTGGGCGAGGACCGGTCTTACACTGACGGCCGGGGATTGAATTGAAGGGTTAGGGACCATTCTGCACTTGGATTTGCTGGAAAAGGCCTTAGGACAGCCAGGGGCAAAGATTATAAGGGCAGGAAAGTAATTTGGTCACCCCTTGCAAAGAGGTCCGTACGGACCAATGTTGAAATTTACAGTTCCCAGGTTTTGACTGGGTTTAAAACCGAGGCATCCCCTTCATTTCCCATTTCCAGTTCGTGAACCAGGCGAGAGAGAGAAAAAATCCTCCATTTTTACCAAAATCTTCCATTTTTTCGCTTGAATCGCTTGCAATGGCGGAAGGATCTCGAAGGAGTCGTCGTCAACGCAGTCAAGAGGTGGTCGAGCAACGGATGGAGCTTCAAAGAAATTGGATTTCGTTCGTTCCATCTTCGAAGAACCCGGATGTCTTGTATTCGAATTCGGAGGTGCACAATCGTCGCTCTATGAACGTTGGGGAGGTAAGAAATCCGTCCGCTTTTGATTCCTCGTCGAATTTTTGAATGCTAGAACTAGGTTTTAGTTTTTCGCATTTTTGAATTTTTTTGTTATTTTTTATGCCTTTTTGTGAAATTCTTGATGAATTGTTGAAAATGGACATGTAAAAATTGTGGGTATGTGTATTTTGTGCAAAAATGTGTAGATTAGCTTTTATTTGTGAAAATAAAGTGCCTCTCTAATGAAATGCATGCTTTGGTGTTTTGTACCGTATGCTATTTATGTATGTACATTATGAGAAAAATTATCGTGTAGTGATAATTTTTGTGAAAAAATGTGACATGTGCCGTGTTTTGTGACGGGTTTTGTCTGAAAGTGTGTGCCGTGTAGGGACGGATTTTTTTGAAAAATGTGTTATGCATATGTGTCGTGCCGTGTGTGCCATGTTTTTGGGTGACGGACTTTGTGGGGAAAATATGTGCAATATGTGCCGTGTTTTTGTGACGGGTTACATGTGCCTTTGCCGTGTTGGGACGGACTTTTTTGAAAATGTGTCGTGTAGGGCTTAATCCCTTTTTTTTTTCTTTTGAGAAAAATGTGTACAGTGTGTGCCGTGTTTTTGTGACGGGCTGCATGGGAAAAATTATAATGTATGTGAAAATTATGTGCAATGTGTGCCATGTTTTGTGACGGGTTATTTGTAAAAAATATGTGCAATGTGTGCCGTGTTTTGTGACGGGTTATTTTCATGGCTTTCTGTGTTGGGACGGATTTTTGTGCCTTTTGTTTTGTATTAAGTACTGTGATTGACGTACCTTTGCTGTGTTTACCTGCAGGATGCGGGGCTTATGGCCGGGAAGGCCAAGAGGATGAAGACTCGGGGATCGCTCGAGGCTGTTGTTGAGCCGCGGCAGCGGATGCCCGATATTTCCGTGGATGGTAGGCCGAGTCCCCTGAGGCCGGTCTACGCTTCGGCCCGGGGTGTGTTCGTTGAGAACCCGGGTCGGGGTTTCGACACGAGGAAGAACAAGAGCGTCTTCCTTGGCCTTTCCGAGTACCGGTGGATACCACCCACACCTTCCATCCGAGCCGGGAGAGGCGACGGTGACGCCGACCGACTTTGCCGCGATCACCGGCTTTCCTTCAAAGGAGGGCCTGCACGGTGGAGAGATATGATCTCCGATGTGGTGTTGACCGAGCCGCCGGGCTTTGAGCCTCGTCCTCGCAGGGCCCGGGCATGTTGTATAGTGATGTGGAGCCGAAGATCACGGCCAGCATTGGGCCTATGTTCGGGACCGGCCAGTGACGGCGGAGCAGCTTGGCGCGCTCCTTTTGTGGTATGCACCGTCCGAGACTTTGTTCTCGAACCACGCGACCGCGGCTCCCTTTGCTCGTTGGAGAGCTTGATTGACCCGGATAGTGGTCTCGTGATATTGCTTGGGGCGAGGCGTGCTTGGCCGAGCTCTACTTTTCCTCGGGACCGGTTTAGCCAGGGTGCGCCGTCGTTGGCCCTGTTTGACTTTGCTTTGGAGGTAATGAGTTTATTGCCGTTTTTGATTTAGCAACTTGTCGTTTCTCCGTTTTCTTTTGCACCGAGCCTTTCTCGTTTTTGTCACAGTGTGGTTTTATGAGGTTTTCCAAGGCTTCCCGTGGGATAGAGATCCGGGCCGTTGCCGCGTACCCCCGCTACGTCGGGCCGGGCTCGTGACGGCGAGGAAGAGGAGGACCAAGCAGGGGGAAGCTCACCATCGCCTACGGGATGTGCAGGAGCATCTGGAGAGGGGTAGCCCTGAGGGGTTCGTTTTGTTCCCGTGGGCTCCTGTGATGAGGGGGATGAGTTTGAGGGGGCTCCCGAGGTGACAAAGCAGCCAAGATGCCGCGGGGCTTCGACTCCGCGATGTTATGTATCCGGGGAGCGGGTCTTCCGGGCAAAGATGGCCCCGGTGGCTTCCCGTGGCTCCGAGGGACCCTCCCTTTGGGATGCTTGATTCCCGGGACATGGACGTGCTCGATTTTGAGAGGTACCTGCGGTGTGGGCGCCGAGGAGTTCATCTTGTATGGAGAGGAGTACGGGGCCTTCGTGGAGGAGGAAGCCGAGGACGCCGCAGTATCCGGCGAGGAGAGAGAGGCCGGCCCGCAGCTCCCCTGCAGGTTCCGATGCCGGGCCGGATTTCACGTATGTCCGCGGGGACGGATCGAGGAGGAGGGTGTCTCGTACCCGTTCCTCGAGCAGCTCCCGCCGCATACAGAGCGGATCCCGACAGATCGGTGAGTGTGCCGACTCTTTTCCATCTTGGCATCTTTTCTCGTATTTTTCTTTTTGTTGTCGAGTATAACCGTATTGCCGAGCGTTTCCTTGGTCGCTTGTTGTGCAGTCCCGGGAGAGCCTATGATATGCCGACTCGCCGTTACGTGGCGATGAGGTCGCTTGCGAAGAAGATGGCTTCGAAGATATCTTGCCGGTCTCGCGACGCGTGCCGCGTACGAGCCTATGCCTTCGAGGCATTCTCAGACGTTCCTCCGCCTAGAGCCGAGCCGGAGCCGCAGCAGAGGGACCTTCGAGGGGGCGGCATAGCATGGATGCCGGACATCTTCGGAGCTCCGAGGCACAGCACTTTTATCGCTTCTTCCTCCTCAGATGCACAGGCGAGGGTCCGTCGAGCCTTCCTTCTTCGATCCTTTCGCCGGATTTGATCCTTCGGATTATTTTGAGTGGCAGCCCTCGGCTGGGGCTCGGTACTCGATGACGAGGATGTGGCGGGCGAGTTCACAGGATGCCCGACTTCTCTCGGGAGGACCTCGGCGAGGATGATGATGATGTCAAGAGTCGGATTAGGGTCCATTTGCTTTCCCTCTTTCCATATCTTCTCTTTTTTTTTGTTTAGCAAATGTACATTTGATATTCCCGTAATAAAACACTCATATTTGCACGGCAAACAAAGATTTTATTTTAAGATGTAATGTCATTTTTGTGATTCCCGGATTTGTCCTAGAAATTGTTGCTATTATTATTATATTTTTGTACATGCCACGTGAGCCGAGAGTGCGTTTGTGGGTAGTGTATGTTTGCCGGGAATGGCTTTGGCCGTGTTTGGGCAAGCTTTGGAGCAAGGTCCCGCCGAGGACAAATGGTTGTTGTACCGTTTGTCGGGGAAAATGGGTTCTTTTTGCAAGGAGGTCCGTACGGACATACTTAGCATGCAAAGAGGTCCGTACGGACCAACCTTGCTTTGGGAAGGACATAAATGCTTTCCAAAGTTGTCCGGTTCTTCCCCATTTCCCCATTTGCACCATTTTCGAGCTTTCTTCCTCATTTTCTCTAGGAACCTCCATTTTTGCCATGGATTCTTCGTACGTCCCTAGAATTTTGCCGAGGCTTTCGCAGAGAGGCAAGCACACTTCCTCGAGCAACTGAAAACGTGGATGCGGCGCCGTATGAGGCATCGTAGACGGGCTTTCGAGGTAAGGTTTCGTCTTTGCTCGATTTGGTCTTTTAAGGAGTTGGTTCCCGATTGGGATTTGTTGCGGGCCGCCGCGGTTCGGGATGTTAGGAGGCACGTGTACTGCTTTCTCCTACAATGAAATGGTGCCCACTTTTGAGGATTTTCGGGCTTTGATTGGAGGACCTGAGGCGGAGGCCATCTCGCTTCCTTTCGATTGGTGGTGCCGCGCGAGCGTGAAGCTTGCAGCTTTCTTCGTACTTCGTTGGAAGAAGTGCAGTGGCATGATCCTTGATTCGGGTCATATCGACATTTCCGAGCCGCCTGAGCGGTTCATGGCCGATGATGAGAGTGACGTCTCTTGGGACGCATTTGCCTTGTGCGTGATGGCGACGCTTTTCCCGGGTCGCCTCCTTGGCATTTGTGATGGGGCTTGCTAGATGTGGTAGGGCACCGCAGAGCCGGGAGAGGATATTGTCCCGTTGGTGCCGGGGGAGACTCTTCATGGTATCGATCGTCCGGCGACCGGGGATCATTTTATGAGAGGGGGAAGCCCCGCTTTGCTCACCTTGTGGCCGCGAGAGAGACTTCGTGCCATGCCCGAGGCTCCGACGTCGTTTAGCCCGTGGTCATTTGCTCGCCGACCTCTTGTGTTGGATGCGGATCACCCGCCCGGGAGAGATGGATGGCACAGCTTGGTACGCATCGTATCCGCCGGTGGGTTCCGCACCGGAGGATTGAGACTAGGAGGATCTTGGCAGAAGGGTCCTACGTTGTCGAGTTCCAGTTTGTCTTGGTCCTCCTTCTATATTCCGTCGCTTGTTTCCCGGCAGCTTGGGATGAAGCAGAGCCTTTGTTGGCCGGGATGACCTTGCTACCGCGGAGGTAGTTCCTCTTTGTATGGCAAACCTTCAGTGCCTTCTTGTATTTTCTCGAGGGTATGGAAGTATTCCGCTTTCCCTCCCGTGGTACTCCTTAGACGTCGGGAGAGTGTCGTGTTGACGACTCGCACTGGCCCGGTATGAGCAAACTGCGTGTCGGGCAACCCAAGTGGCCTCTGGGAGAAAGCAGTGCGTGAAGCGATTCTGGGACCCGGTTGCCGTAGTAGCTATTGCCTTAGGAGTGCCGAAGCCCGGGTCTCGACCCTTCGATGTGACGGGAGACACTTTGTTTGACTACGAGACTAGAGTTGACCGACCGACAGGAGAGGTCCTCTTTACGTACTCGCAGGGAGGAGATCCGAGCCGAAGCACGGCGAATGAAGCCCCGAGAGCTACCGGATTGTTTGACTCTACGGGGAGGACCCCTGATCTCGGACTGAGAGACGCAGAGTTGGTTCACGTGGAGCGAAAGAAGACTCGCCGGGGACGAGGGAAGAAAGGGAAGAATGGCGAGGGGACAAGCGCAGATGGCGCGGAATGACCTCCTAGGTATCCATTCATTGCATTGCAAACACATTATTTGTTAAATGTATTAAGCTGTCTTTTAGCATGTTGTGAACTTGAGAGTAGACCGTGCTTGAACTCATCAAGAAATGTTGTAACCGTTAGTGATTTGTGATTTACTTTTAAAGCTTTGTCGAGACGCAAGATCTCTTGTTTGCCTTTGTTTCTTTTGTGCACTTTGTCGGCATCCATCTTTGGACTTTTCTGTTGCATTTGCGGACTGAAGCAGTCTGGGCCATGACGGCAATCCCCTTTGCTGAGGCTTTGTGCTTGGCTGAGAGGTTGAATGCTCCCTTGATAAGTCGTTTTGACGGTCTTTTTCGCAGCTTCCTTGCCTCTTGTTGGCGTCGGGCTCTTGACCTCTTTTTCGCAGCTTCTGCTTGAGCTTCTTTTATTTATTGTTTTTTTTTTGTTTTTTGTGAGCCCTTGCTCGAGCTCTCTTTTTTTTTATTTTATTTTTTTTTGAAGCGCGTGAGGGCGAAGACAAGCCCCCGGCTTGGAAGCGTATACGAGCCGCCTGCTTGATGCTGAGTGACCCTTGGATGTCCTTTGATGTTGCCGCCGTCGTTTGACTTGGTCAAGGTGACTGTTGGGGCGTGTTCTTGAAAAGTGCGTAGCTTGATGGAGGTCTTGATTGACATTCAAACTTTTGACTTTTTGTGTATTTTTAGACCGGACCAATTAAGGTTGCCTACGTTCCTGACTAGAGGGCTCAGTGTCCGCGTAGTTCGACACTACATGGAGTGCCAAGAGATGCACAAATGTTCTTCTTTAGGCGAAGTATCTCGCGAAGTTTGCTTCCGTTGACCGGATTCATGAAGTGGATTGCCGTCTAGGTCCGCTGCCTTCATGGCGCCTCCGGAGAAGATCTTTAGAACCACGAAAGGGCCGATCCATGTGGGTTCCCATTTTCCCGGCTGGTTGGTTCGAGCGGGAGGCTTTTCTTTGAGTACAAGGTCACCTTCCCCGATGTCTCGGGATTTGACTTTCTTGTCGAAAGCTCTAGCCATCCCGCTTTGATAGGCTCGGACGTGTTCCATGGCCTCTAGTCGTCGCTCGTCTAGCGTGAGCCAATTCGTCATGTCGGCCGTGAGCCATTCGACTTCGTTGATGTCATTTTCCAGCAAGACTTCTGAGTGAGGGAATTTCCACTCGATGGGAAGGACTGCTTCCATCCCGTATGTCGTGGCAAATGGGGTTTCTCCCGTGGCTGTTTCCGACTGATGTGCGGTAGCCCCAAAGTGCAAGGTGCAGCCTTCTCGGGCCAATCTCGTCCTCGGGTGGTCATTTTTCGGATGATCCGTTCGAGGGTTTTGTTTGCCGCTTCCACGGCGCCGTTTGTTTGTGGCCGGTAGGGAGAAGATTTGTGGCGTGTGATCTTGAATTCAGCCAGCTAGCCTGTCGAATTCCCCTTCGAAGTGTGAGCCATTGTCCGATATGACCTCATTTGGGATGCCGTATCGGGCAGATTATGTTTTCCTTGAGGAAATGCGCGACCTTCTTGGAGGTGAGTACCTTGTAGGACTTGGCTTCGACCCATTTGGTGAAGTAGTCGATGGCTACTAAGATGAACTCGCGACCGTTGCTGCACCTCGAAGGAGCAATTTTCCCGATGACGTCAATTCCCAAGTGGCAAATGGCCAAGGTGTAGTCATGCAAGAGAGATCGTGGGGGCAGATGATTGAGGTTGGAGAACCGTTGGCACTTGTCGCAGCTCTTTTCGGACAAAGTGGATGCAATCCGCTCCACGGAGATCCAAGAGTAGCCCATCCCGAGAATGATTTGCATCGTGGCTCGGCATTCATGTGGGGACCGCAAGCCCCATTGTGGACTTCATTCATGAACTTGTTTGCTTCTTCTTGGCCGATGCAACAGAGGAGTGGCCCGTGGTAGCGTTTCTTGTATAAAGCATGTCCCCGAGGATGACGAAGTGAGAGGCAAGGTGTTTTAGGGCCATGATGCTCTTGGTTTTGACCCCTCCCGTGTGGGTCCTCCTTGTTCATGAAGGTGGTTTCCCGTTCTTGAGGTATTGGAAGATCCGGTTATACCATGGCTCATTGACGGGCTTAGGTTCCGGGTTCGATCTCACAACAAGAGGCAGAATTTCCTTTCGTCCGACTTTGAAGGGTTTGATTGCTTTTCCTTCCGTGGATTTCCACAAGGGAAGCCAAGGTGGCTAAGGCATCTCGCAAACCCGTTTCGGTCTCTTGGCAAGTAGTGGAAGGTGACCTCTTCGAATTGTGTGATGAGGTCCTCCATGCAGCATGGTATTTTTGCAAGCCCGGGTCTATGGTTTTCCACTTGTTGGAGACTTGGTTGATGATCAAGGCCGAGTCCCCATAAACTTCGAGTTTTTGACATTCCTCTCGAGTGCGGCTTGTAGTCCAAGAAATACAGCTTCATATTCGGCGGCATTGTTGGTTACCTCGAAATTGAGCTTTATAGCAATTGGGGTGTGCTCGTCCTGGGATCTACCAAGAGCATACCGATGCCGTTTCCTTTTGTTGGCCGCTCCGTCGAAGAACAAGTTGCCATCGGTTTTCGCCTTCGATTGCGAAGATTCCCTCGTCTCGGAAATTGTGGTTCGGGGCCTCGAGCCTCGTCGGTTGGGAAATCACCGCTTGTTCACCATGGCCCGTCCCTTGATTGACTTTTTGGTTTACGTACTTGATGTCAAATTCCGCTAGGAAGAAAGACCATTTGGCGAGCCTCATTGACAGAGATGGTTTGTCGAAGAGGTACTTGATCGGGTCCATTTTGGAAACCAAGTGTACCGTGTGCGACCGCATGTAGTGCCGTAGTTTCCCGACAACCCATACCGTAGCCGCGCAGGTTTTCTCGAGGGCCGAGTAATTGAGTTCGCCGCCTTGAAACTTTCGACCGACGAAGTAGATGGCGTTTCGACCCGTGACTCCTTCTTTTCTTGACAGAGCATGGCTCCAACCGCGGTGTCGGGCACGCTAGGTATAGCAACAAAGGGCTTTTCCTCGTGGGGAGGACAGAGAATCGGAGGACTCACAAGGTATGCTTTTATTTTTTCAAAGGCATCTTGGCATTCCGAGTTCCATTCGATGTCGGCGTTCTTCTTCATCGCTTTGAAGATTGGCTCGCACATAGAGGTCAATTGGTTGACGAAGCGACCGATATACCGTAGGCGGCCCATGAAGCTTTTCACCTCTCGTCCGAGTTTGCGGTGGTCTCATTTCGATGATAGCCTTTGATCTTTGAGGATCCACCTCGATGCCTCTCTCGGTGACTCACGTATCCCAAAACCTTGCCTCGCTAACCCCAAATGTGCATTTGGCGTGGTTAAGCCTCATTGGAGTGTTTTCGGAGGCGTTTGAAGAATTTTCTCAGTGTCCGTGAGGTGTTGTCCGTCTCGATCCCTTTGAGTGAACGATCATGTCATCGACGTACACTTCGATCTCTTTGTGGATCATATCGTGGAAGAGGGCGGTTCTTTGCCCGTCGTAGGTAGCCCCGCGTTCTTTAGTCCGAACGGCATTACCGTGTAGCAAGAGGTTCCCAGGGGGTTGTGAAAGCCGTTTTTCTTGGTCTTCTTCGGCCATCTTGATTTGATTGTAGCCGGAAAAACCGTCCACGAAGGACTTGACTTCGAAATTGGTCAGAGTGTCTACCAACATGTCGATGTTAGGTAGTGGGAAATCGTCCTTGGGACTTGCTTTGTTAAGATCTCGGAAGTCCACGCAACCGTACTTTTCCATTGGCCTTGGTGACCGTGACGATATTGGAGAGCCATGTGGGGTACTCGATCACCCCGATGAAGCCGACGCGGAGCATTTTTTCGATCTCCTCTTTGACTTGTAAAGACCACTCGGCTTGATTCGGCGTAGCTTTTGCTTGATGGGCGTAGCCTCGGGATTTAAGTGGAATCCGGTGTTCCACAATGTTAGGATCTAATCCGGGCATGTCTCGGTAAGACCAAGCGAACACGTCCACGAACTCTTTGAGCAAAGGCAGCCAATGCGTCTTGCTCGTGCCGGTGAAGAAACTTCCGATTTGCGTCTCTTTTGGCTCTTCGCCAGCTCCCAAATTCACTTTGGTTAAAACCTCCTGCAGCTTGGGCCCGGTTTTTCTCTCGTTTGACAACATGCTTAAAGATGTGCTTAATGTATTGTTCGTTTAATGTGTCCGCTTCTTTATCAAGTGAATCGTTATTAACCGATTGTGTGTTAGTTAATTTATCGCTGTTAAAGATGCAATGAGAGGATACTCGGAAAGATCGAAGCATTCATTAAGAGCATACGGAATACATTATTGGCAATGAGTTCGTAATCTTCCGGCGTGAGGCCATCGATGACTCGAGAGACTCAAATTCAAAGATAATGGACTCGTGGATGAGTTTTGACACTAGACTCTAGGACTCGAGGGGTCGACCAAGTTGTTCGATCATGTCCTTTTTGGCCGGGCAGCTGGTCCGAGAAGGTGGCCCGCTTATTGAGTGGCAATGAGCTTGATAGGAGATGGGGCTTGAAGGGTTTTATGTCACCGTTCCCGATCATTGCTATCACAGAGTTATCGAAACAAAATCGATTAGATCTCGGCATCTCGATTTCTTCTTTGAAAAGAAGCGAGGTGGAGCAGCTGGCTCGTCCCAAGTCGTCTGCGGAGTCTTTTGCTTTTGTCTTGGGCATTACTAGCTCGAATGCAGACTCGTCCCGCTTGTTGAGGACAGGAGTGTTGACAGAGAGTTTTTCGAGTTCTTCTGCCAAAGAGGGGGTTTTCCCGAACCAAAATTCGTTGTGAATAGTGGTGGTTGTGGATCCCGGCAGGGGCGGTGTGTTGAGAAATGCTCTTCGGACGGGATTTGGCTTGAGGCCTCTCGAATCTTGCCAGTTACGCTGAGCTTGTCCATGGTTGTCGGCCAACTTTGTTTGGCGCCGATTTAACTTCTGTTCCTTTTCTCGGATCTTCTTCCAAGTTACCGGCCTTCTTTGTGAAGTACTTGGTCATGTCGAAGCTGTAAGGACGAAGATCGGAGATTGCGTGCAAGCCTCTTTTGTTATCTGTGGAGCGTTTTAGTGCAGCTCGCTTGTCCTCCGCAATGTGTTCGGGAGTAGGAGAGTATCCCAGGCCGTGCAGGGTATTCTCGTTCTTTGATATTGATGATCCGTTGAGTGCCCCGATGGCGTTTTCCCAAACCGAGCCCCGGATGTAGTTCATGTGCTTCATCATTTTCATCGGGGAGGGATCTTGTCCCAAATCAAAGGCAGGTCTATGTGGCACACTTGGGCCTTTGGGCTTTCGATGGTGAACCCTGTTAGCATCATGCCATCATCGTCGGGTTTGATCTCTAAGACCGGGACGCCGTTTGTGTCGGTCCATTCGTTGACTACGCTATCACCGTAGATGATGGTAAGATCTGTTCCTTGGACGAACTTTACGCACCGATGGAGAGTGGATGCCACCCCATTGATCTCGGTGTAGCCAAGGGCGTCCCAAAATGGCGGTGAATGTGATCGGGATGTCGATGACTTGGAAATCCGTCGGGACCATTTGTTTTCCAAACCACGGGTTCAAGGAGGCTATTCCCAAGACTCCGGGCGGGATGTTGAGTCGTGTGCCTTGATTGCACGAGTCGAGGGCTTTAGATCGCTTGCTTTGATCCCTAGCAAATCCATCATTTTAGCCGGAAGGACGTTCATGGATGATCCCCCATCTACCAACACCCGTGAGACGACGCTCGTCAGTTGAACTTATGTAGAGAGGCTCGTTATAATTCGGCCCCAAATTTTGGAAGGTCGAGCTCTGTGAAGGTGATGATATTGTTGTAATTGACGTTGCCAATCATCTGAACTGCTTCATCAGTGTCACCGTGATGGGAACCATGGTGCAGGCCAGGCTTTCTTCCAACTTGAGCTTGTGCGGGTAAGATGAAGTGAGTAAGGACCAGAGCGAGATGTTAGCCTGAGTGCGCTTGAGGCGTGTCAAGGCAGGGATCTTCACTTTGGGTCCAAGGTTTCGGCTTCTTTGGTGTAGGGTCCCTTTTCGGTTCGTGGCTCGGGTATGGCTGGCCTTTTGTCTGTCCGTGGAGGATTCACTGGGATTTGACCGGAACGTGTCGAACATTCACCTCTGGACTTATGGTTTTGCTTGTCTCTCCTATTTCGTAGTGGGAGGAGCCTTATTGGCGTAAGGCCGCATCGCGCATTTCAATTCGTTCACTGTCATGGCTTTTACCGAAGCATCAATAGTGGCTTTGAGATCTTCCCAAGACAGGGGTTGGATTATCTGGACCTTTGGGCCTTCGGTGGCGGTGCGAAGCTCGTCCCACTGATCATGGAGCGGACATTGCCATGGCCTTGTGCGCAGCTAGGCTTGGCTGGAGTAGATGACATAGTAGTCAAACTTTCCCGAGGGTTCTCCAAGGGTTCCGACTGTGGGATCACCGGATTCGTACCTCTTTTCCAGCTTTTGTTGAGAAGATAGCTTCTTCTTTCGTCGAGGACGGCCCTCGTTCATTGCATCTTGGAATTCCATTTCCGCACAAGCGCTTCTGTCGCGAGCGTCCCACGAGATGTGTTCGTTGTTCGGCGGTGGTACGGGACCTCGAGGAGGCTGGATGGGCAGGCTTTCCTCGGAAGGTCTTGTGGTCTTACGTCATAACCTTGCATGGCTCGTACGAGGGTAACGAGGTTGACTTACGGGAGACAATGAGAGATGTTAGAGGCATAGGAGCGATCATGACTTGGGAAGCCCCGAGGTAATCGGGTGGCTAATGTTCGAAGTGGTGCATGGCACCTTCGATCCGAGCTTGTTGCTCACCTTGACGTTTCTCAATAGCCATGAGGACCTGCCAAACTTCTTCCAATGTTGGGAAATTTCTTGGGGGTAAGGTCCCGTTCTCATCGTTGTTATCCACCGACTTGGCCACGGGAATTGTGACCGTCCCGGTGACAGTCGGAAGGAGGTAGGACCTTCTTTGTTTTGACCTTTGGGAGACGGGTTTCGGGTACTCTCGACCACTCTCGTTAGTTTGGAGGGTGACGGGCAAGGTTTAGACACGGGAATGGCCTAACGGGATAAAGGGGAAAGCTCACGTGGCATGCGGTTTCCGTTTCTTTTATGTTTTGATTTTTTTTTTTGTTGTTTTAATTTACTGAAAACAGGTTTTCTCGGAATCCTAGGTAGGTTGGAAAAGATCGCTCTTCTTTTTCGCAACTATGCTAGATCTGGGTCGATGGAGACCATACGTGCGGCTATAAGCCCCTCGTTTTGCACCCGTATTTCGACATCCCGGGGTGGACGGCCCCGGGCGAGGGTCCTATAGTGCAAGCGGTTTCCACCGGCCTAAAGAAAAATCGAACCTAAGGACCGAGCTGTCATGTTCGTTTTGATGCGTTAGCCACGTGAATAGTGAACCGAGCCGGCCACCGAGTCAAGATCGAGTCAAGAGTTCGGCATGACCTCTCTTTACCTTGCTTGCGCAAGGGATGCGTGACGTTAGGCATTGGGTGGGTCATATTGTCATGGGCGACGTATCAAAGGCGTGATGACATGGTGTCATGTGAGCATGGATGTATATCCGGGACGGAACATCGTTCAGGTGTAGCTTCGGAAATCAAGATCGGGTCAAGATTTTAGCATGACCTTTCATCGCTTTGCCTTGCGCAAGGGATCTTGAGTTCCGAGCCTTGACTCGAAAAATGGCCGGCATGGTATATGTATCCGAGCGTATGACACCTGGGCGGGTAAAAACCAACCGAGTCCGGGACAGAGTGTGACTCATGACTCAAACGTGCGGGGTTGACGCTTGGCTAGGATGGGATGTTTGGAATGATCCCGTGCGCGTCCAAGAGGCCTAGGAAGACCGAACGGACTGCAACTGAGACCACTCGGGTTGAGGGTTGTAGTGTGCGGTGTATCCGAGGCGGCGGTGCGCGTAGCGTGCGATGTAATCCCAGGCAAAGAAGCAGTGAGTGTAGAGTGCGGTGTAACCGAGGCAAGAAGCGAGTAAGCGTGCGGTCTCTAAAATTCTTTTTTTCTGAGTAAAACAGAAGTTTTTGAAGAATTTTAAATGTATGCACAGATGTATATTGATGCATTTTTTTTTTTTTGTATTTTTATTTTTTTTGTAAAATAAAAAAGTAAAGCACGTGCACACACACACAACAGTTAAAGGAAGGGGTAAAATGAAAGTTTGACCCTCATCATCGTTTTTAAAAATCTTTTGTTTTGTTTAAAAAGATTTTAAAACAAAAATATCCCCAACGGAGTCGCCAACTGAAATAGCCCGGATCCGAGAGGCAGCGCGTTCGCGCCCCGGCATCTGGCATTTGGTCCCCCGCCTCGCGGCGGTTCGTTTTTTCGTTTCGTTGGAGGTGTCTCGCCGTTTGTTTTCGCATTTGTAGAGTCGCCACGCCGTTTTTATTAAGCCCAAAACATTGAAAAAGGGCATCAGTTTAAAGATAATTTTAAACTGTTTTTGTGTGATGAGATTTTGAGTTCGGAGGTCAGATGACTCCTCGGGAAGAGAATATTAGAATATTAGAGCTCACCCGAGTAGCCTCGTAAAACGAGTCTTTCGGATACCCCTAATATCCTTTAAATGTTGTGTGTGTGTGTGTGTGTGCTTTTAAAAATGCATGCTGTATCGGATGTCTACATTGTATGTTATGTATGGAAATGTATTGAAATAGTAATGGAAGGAAGCCTTACCAATGTTGGTTCGTGTCTGTCTTGCATTTGGGAAATAGTGTTTGAGGTCGGAGTAGCGTTCGGGTATGGATCGGGATTGCTTCGGGAGGGGCCGGTTGTACGCGGACGTAGTTTCGGCGTGAGTTGAGGTTGTAGGCTGCGTTCGGGCGGCGGTTCGGCGGCGTGGGGATCGTCGGGATCACTCGGGCGAGAGGGTCGGCGTGCGTTGTGGTGGCAAGAGTCACTCGGGCGGAGTTTCGGCGTGGTTTGGGATCGTCGGTTTGACTTGGAAAGAGCGGGACACCGTGGAAAGACCGACGAGGCCTCGGAGTACCACGAGGGGCCTCGAGTACCTCGAGAGTGCCTCGGGGGCAGCGCGGGAGCATCTCGGGAGCGCTCGGGGAGGCTTCGGAGCACCACGAGGGGGCTCGGAAGGCCTCGGAAGGATCCGAAAGGGCCGGGAATGCCTCGGAAGGACTTAGAGGGAAGCCGAAGGCCTAGTGAGGAAGACAGAAGTGGGAGGTGTGTGAAAATGAGGAGGGGGAGCCCTCTATTTATAGTGCCAGATTAGGTGCAAAGAGGTCCGTACGGACCTCCCTGGTAATCCAGTATTTTGGTTTTCCTCGATTTGAGGGAATCTGTGATGATGGAGGAATATTTGCAATTATGGTGTCCCCTGAGCAATAAGGTCCGTACGGACCATCTTGCATGCAAAGAGATCCGTACGGACCAACTAAGCATGTGGGTAATCATTTCTTCCGGGATTTGAGGGAATATTGTGGACTTTAAGAAGATTCAGTAATTATGACAACAAAGAGGTCCGTACGGACCAATATTGCTTTCCCAATTTCCTGAAAATTCCCGAAAGGTCCTTTTGTCCCTTTTATCCCAGAAAGGCTCCTCCCTTGGTTTGGTTGGGGGTTTAGAGAGGGTTTTGAGTGAGAGGGGTCGTCGAGACTGTGTTGATGAGTCTGCGGTGTTTCCCGTGTGTTTGAAAGGGTGTGATCCAGATTGGGATACTGTAAGTACCCAAATCTGGCTCATGCCTTCCGGTTAAGTTTCCCGGCAATTCCGGCAAGTTTTCCGGTAATTCCCCGGACTTTCCTAGAGTTCCGGAACAATTCCGGAACTGTTTCGAATCACCTAAGGGGATAAGAGACTGCTTGGAGCCAAAGAAGCACGTTTTTATTTCATGAGGAATTCCCTTCTAGAAGACTGCCACCTTGCATGTTTCTAGAAGGAACTGCAGGTGGCTACTTATGTCGTGCGATATAATAGGCCATGAAACCTTCTAGAAACCTGCCACCTTGCATGTTTCTAGAAGGAAAGCAGTTATGGCTTGTTATGTCGTGCGACATAACAAGCCCATGCAGGCAGCCTATAAATAGAGGCCTTCACCTCTCATCATACACACACCTCTTCCACCCCTCAGTCCCCCTCTATAGGGAATACGCCCAGAAGCCTCCCCTCTCCTCACATACCCCCAAATCACACTAATCCTCTCAAATCAATCACACACACACTTCCCACACACACACACTTCCTATACACATCAAGAACCCAAGGTTCTCACGGATTCAAGGCTGGACATCAACTCCGGAGGAGGACGCTAGAAGGCTCCTATATCTAACTTGATATAGGAGTTGTGGATCTTCAAGGGTAACGAATTTCTACCCTTTTCCACTCTCTATTTTCATTCAAATGTGAAATCTCTATGCTAAATGCATTTATAATATAGTATTCTGATTAAAGTTGCATACTTTATGTTATATTACCCAGATCCACATTTTATTTCATTACATTTCATATAAAAGCTCCGGTTTGACTTGATTTTGCATGAACACTCAAGATGAGTGTGGATCCCTTATATCCACACCCTCTTGAAGTGTTCATTATTGATAAACATGCTCTCTGAGATCTATTGGTGAAGTAACTTGGCTATTTTAAGGCCTTGTTACCTCTGTAGCTCTCAGTTGTTGAAGTTCTGCAAAGTGGCTAGTTATGTCACGCGACATAGGCAGCCTATGTCACGCGACATACTAAGCCAGTTTGCAGAGACTTCACAGTTTCAAGCTGTAATCTGATGTTAACCCTCATTAAGCTATAACCTGATGTCTATCTGCAATTTAGATAGTATCTATGTACATAATATGTCATCTTTTCATTAAAATATCATTCTCATACATAAAGGTGCATCCTTTGCACCTAAATCCCATTTTTCATGCATTAAAATAATTCTTTTTTCCATTTAAAATCCCTCTTCACATTAAAGATGCACTCTTTGCATTCAAAAACTCATCTTCATACTCAAAATGCATACTTTGCATTAAAAAATCATTCTTTGCCATTTTCATGCATCATTTGTGCATTAAATGTTGTTTTCCAACATAAAAATGCATTCTTTGCATAAAAAATCTTTTCTTTGCACAAAAAGCATCCCTTGCAACCAAAAGACATGCTTTACACTCTAAAATGCCATCTTTTCACTAAAGTATTATTTTTACATGCATTTCCCCCATTCCCCCATTAACAACTTAGGAATGGACCGGTGTAAAGTTCTTATCTTTACATTGTTCCTTCCATTAAAGGTTCACGATTTCTTTAGAAAAGGGACACCTTGAACTCTATATCTCCGATTATCGCTTAAGAAAGAGTATGAAGCCTCTATACGAGCTCGACCGTCTTAAAGCGTAGGATTGATGAGCTAAGGACCCTCCTTTTCTAAAGAACCTCATCTTTGACCAAAAGAGAGTCATTCTCTCGATCACGCAAGTCCCGAGGGTCCCGAGGTTTAAAATGCGATGATCACAAGTCATAAGATGAGGACGGGATCATAATCCCGAATACATAAAATCCAAGAAATCGGCGACAACCAATAAATGGTTTGTACGTCCGGAAGACAACTTGGGACATTCCCTCCTTATTTTCAAACACATGCACACAAGAAAGCACGCAAGCAAGCACGATTAATGAAATCATGGGAGACTTGCTCCGGCAAGGCACCTTGGGTGAACGCCAAACGTTCTTCCCAAGGGGTAACTTAACCTCCGAACCCATAAAACCTTTTTTCAAAGTTTTGAGGTAATCAAAATGGCGTGGCGACTCCGTTTTTCAAATTAAACTCGGATGTCTTCAAACTCGCGTGAATCCAAAAACAAAATTTGGGCACACATTCACAGTTTGGCGACTCCGCTGGGGAAATCCCAAAGGAGAAAAGCTTTTATTTTCAAAACAAAAATCGATACTCGGTATATAGGTGGAAACCACTTACCCTTCCTGTACACTCCCTGACGTGGGAGTTGGGATAACCGGTGGTTTAACAATCCACGTACCAGTATCCCTTTTCGAAAAACAATTTTGAAAAAAAAAAGAAAGCTTTTCCCTTTGAGCGGGTTAGACTCCCATCGCCGATTTCATTAATCGTGCTTGCTTTCTTTACCATGCATTGCATCATTTGCATCTTGGAATCTGTGCATACTTTGAAACGGGAAACAACCCGAAAAATAGCAAAAGGAGTGGAACCTGGAAAATTGATCCATGCAGTCGTACGGCTCAATCCTCATTGGATTCTGATCGGGCGACCTCAGTGGCAATTCCACCAGGAAAAATCATGGTTAATCTGGCAGTCCTAGCAGCTTGGGGCTATTCAGCTCCATGACTGGGGCTCCCGAGAAAATTTACGTGCTTATGTGTTGCATTTTCCCCGTCCCGAAAATCATTCCTTTAAAACACATTTGAAAATCTCTGTTTTAACTCAAAAAGGAACATTTTTAAGGAGACCGCACACTACGCGCACCTGATATATCTGTACACTTTGCACGCACGTCCTTCAAACCCGAGGGTGGTTCAGTGCGATCACGGACGGCCTTACGATGCTCCCGGGCGCGCACGGAATCATCCCAACCTCCCCATGGCAGCCAGTGTCGACCAATGCACAGTCCGTGTCACACGTTTCAAAAAACCGTGACTTTTGGTTGGTTTTTGGTCTAGTCCGTGTCATATAGCCCAGTTGCATACCCACGTAAAGGTCAAGCCTTAGCTCATAACGGAAGCCAAGATTTTCGCTCAAGCGAAATTCTGCCGAAATTCCGACAAGGAAAAATCGGTGGGATCTTGACTCCAGGATTGACTATTGACCTTGACCCGCACGGAATGCGTAAGAGTCAAGACCGAGTCTTTGCCAAAAATCAAAAGATCTTTCGCTCAAGCGAAGCTCTGCCAAAATTCCGACAAGGAAAAATTGGCAAGATCTTGACCGGCATTGACTTCGATTCCGGCTCACGCACCGTGTATGCAACGAAGTTCAATGTGACACCGTGTCATCCGGCTTTTTACCGCCCGACCCATGCCTATTATTCTCTCGGACATTACCAAAAGTCAAAAACCGTCATTCGCTCAAGCGAAATTCTGCCGAAATTCTATCAAGGCAGAAAGACGAGACTTTCCCGGTATTGCCTTGACTATAATCCGCATCGCTCGTGCGTTGAAAGGTCCTATGACCCGCTAGACCCGATAGGAGCGTTCTTTACTCTCGGTCGGTGGGATCCGCGTGCCCTATAGGACCCTCACCCGGGCCGTCCACCACAGGAGGTCGAAATACGGGTGGAATACGAGGGGCTTATAGACGTAGTGACGGAACCCACTGATCCAGGATCTAGAGTAGTTGCGAAAAAGAAGGGCAAATCCCCTTTTCCAACCAAATAGAAATAAATAAAAGACATTGTTTTAAGTGAACTTGAACAATTAATGTAATCATAATTGCATGTTCCTATCTCTGAAATCCCTAATCGAGACCTCCTTGGTCCGATTTCCGATTTTCTATTCCGACCTTTCATGGTCAAACCCCTAATCGAGACCTCCTCGGTCCGATTTCCTATTTGCCTATCTCGACCTTTCATGGTCAAACCCCTAATCAAGACCTCCTCGGTCCGATTTCCTATTTTCCTGTCCCGACCTTTCATGGTCAAATCCTTAATCGAGACCTCCTCGGTCCGATTTTCGATTTTCCTATCTCGACCTTTCATGGTCATATCCCTAATCGAGACCTCCTCGGTCCGATTTCCGATTTTCTGTCCTGACCCCTAATCGAGACCTCCTCGGTCCGATTTTCGATCTTCCATCTCCCGACCTTTCATGGTCAAATCCCTAATCGAAACCTCCTCGGTCCGATCTTCGATTTTTCATCTCTCCCTCTTTCGCGGTCAAATTCCTAGTCGAGACCTCCTCGGTCCGATCTTCAATTTCCAATCTTGACCTTTCAAGGTCTAATCTTTTCTGATCAATTAGGATTAGGAAAAAATGTATTTTGAGTAAAACTTAAGCGATAAGTGCATGTTACTTGAGCCTTCAGCCTAAACACCTACCTTCGAGTCTAAACCTTACCTACCCCGAGTCTAAACCTTTCCTATCCCTTTCCCGCAGCGAGAAGGAAGTGGACGAGAATACTGGGTCAGCGGCTTTTCAGAAAACCTTAGGTTCAGACAGTTCATCAGCTCAGAGAGTCAGAATGGCAGATTTGACAGAAAACAGTGAGGGTGCAGGAAATCAGATGGTTAGGAAGGAAGAGTTAGTCCTGGCTTTGGAAAGTGCCCATAAGGTTCATCAGGAACAGCAAGCCATGCTTATTGATGCACTCCGTCGTCATGGAGTTCAGGTCACAGTTGAGTCGAACGGTTCTCTGGTAGTGGTCGAAGATGAGACTTCGGAAACAATGATTTCAGTCCCTTCATCCTATAACCAAGACCCCCCAGCCTATAACCAATACCTTCCTCCATCCACATATGATCCCCTGCTAAGGACCACTTCTCCTCAGTCCTTTCCAACATCCCAGCTCATCAGGGCTTCATTGCATTCAGCTCCTCAGAACGGATTGGGCTTTACCCCGCCTGTCTCTCATTTTCAGCAATACCTGCCAGTTTATGCTCCAACCTCACATAATCAGTTCAAGATATGTGGCTATGTTCTGAAGCCCCTATACTCGCCTGAATGCGATCATGAGTTGCCAAAAGAAAATCTGGATGATTCAAGTTTCCAGCTGTCACCTACCGGACTTAATGAATTCAGCTGTCAGTTTGCTACTGTGGTTCCTTCTACTGATAAAAGTCCTGTTGCGGTTTCCAATAACTCGAGAGTCCCCGTTGATCCCCATGTGGCAATATTGATGGAACAAGTGAAACAAATGCAAGAGAAGTTTGACTTCATGATGAGTATCAATACTCCCTTAACCCCAGACGTCGAACCAAGCAAGGAAATGACTCCACCAAAAATGACCCAATGCCACCAGCACCAAACAGCAACCGTACCCATGTCAGCACCAGTTCCTCACAAAGGAAAGAGTGTCGTAGCCTCCTTCAGCCAAATCCAACAATGGAACCAACTGGACAATGGAACTCCGAGTCTTGAGAACAATGTCTCCCGAAAACTCCGCAATACGGATATGCCTTTAAGCAAGATTCTGGAAAAACTGATGAAAGAAAAGCTGATAAAGCCATTGGAAAATTGGAAGCCCAGGAATCACAATGCTCAGTTGGATGAGTCTAAGCATTGTCTTTTCCATCAATACCCTGGATACGACACTGATGATTGCACCTATTTGAGGTATGAGATCCAGAAGTTGATAGAAGATGGGAAGCTAGAAAACCTCCATGGGCCAAAAACAGAAAGCTATGGTAAGAGGTCGATTCGGGAAGTGGAAGGTCAGAAACGTCAGCCTGATAATTTTGGGATGCCCATGAGCAAAGTTTTCAACGATTTGGTGAAACGAAGCCTTCTCACACCTCTCGAGAATTATAAGCCAAGAAATCCCAGTAGAGTTGACAGGACCAAGTTCTGCGAGTACCACAAGCATTTTGGGCATGTGACAGACAAGTGTGTGGGTCTGAAGAAAGAAATTCAGTGGCTGATCTACGAAGGAAAGCTCAAGTTACCTGGCAGTCCAACCAGTGAAGAGTAGCTAGATTAGGGTATACCTATCCTTAAAAAAAAAAGAAAAGAAAAAATAGTCTCTCAGTCGACCTTCGTAGGTTCTAGTACTTTTTCCCTTTCAATCAGGTCCTCTACGAACATTGTAATAAATCTTCAATTTTCTATAAAAAGTCTTCTTCTTTTCTTGTTAGACTTAAGACATTATTTGCACACCTACATTACATTTAATGAAATGGTTTTATTTTATATGATCACTTGCATTGCTCAACAAATAATCTCTCGAAATAATTAACATTCTGATTAATCGGTGTGAGAAAGTCAACTAATGCCATCAAGCCATACACTTTTCTCACCCCGCAAAAGGCCTTCATCAAAGCCATACACTTTCCCAAACCATGTCCTCCCCATCACCTTGACCAAGTCAACAACGGCGACATCATCAAGGGACAGCAAAAGGCCACTCAGCTTCAAAAGATTGACCCCGTGTCGGCAACAACCTCAAGGGTATCAAGAATGTTCAAGCGAGGGCTCGCCTTGGTCCTCGGGTGCTTTAGAAAATAAAAAAATGTGTAGTGCAAAAAGAGTAATACCCGGCTAAGTGAAAATCCCGAGAAAAAAGCGATCTAGGCAAAAACGGGGTTGCACATATATAAAAAAAAATCTTAGTGCAAAAAAAAAAAAAAAAAAAAAAAAAAAAAAAAGAGTAATGCCCGGCTAGGCTGAAAATCTCCAAAAAGGACGTCTAGGCAAAAAACGGGGTTGCACATAAAAAAAAGAGGCCAAGGACCCAGCACCGCCCATTAAAAAGCTTGACGGAAAGGCAAGATCAAAGCTCAGAGAATGAAAGTTGTCGATCGGGCGGTCGAAGCAAAGTCGAAGCATTTCATAAGCACAGTAGATCCTTTCTCCCCCAATGAAAGAGGAAGCAATTGAAGCAGCCGTCCAAAAATGACTTGGTCAAGGAATCATCCGAGGCCCAAGCCTCACCATCCAATCTTTTCATCCGAGCCTTTTCACTAAAAGGAACCACAAATCCCATTTCCCAAAGCCAAACACGGTCAGGCCAAGGCCGAACTACGGCGACTGAGCTCCTCACAACGAGGGAACGTAGGCAACCGGCAATGGTCCGGTCATAAACATATTCAAATTCACGAAAACCCGGTCTCATCAAATGACCTCTCCCATAGACACGGTCAGATTCCGAGAAAACCCGGTCTCATCAATGACCTCCCTATACACAAACTTTTCTTTCACACCCAACCTTGATCCGCGACATTGGTTGACTTTCTCCTCATGATTAATAAGAATGTTTTTTCATATCGAGATTAATGGTTGAATAACCCGAACATCAATAAAGGGTTTTAAGCAATCTTGTGATCATTGTAAGTAAAACAAGTTTTCAGATGTCTTGACAAGTCTTCCTTTTCTACATCTTAGGAAAAATAGTGCTAAACAACGATTTTACGTCGGCGAGGAGCTTCCATACACTTTTACCAACCTTTCTACGCTTATACTCTCTCAAAAGAGTCAAACACAAAGCGAGTTTTGTGCCTACATCGAATAAGGCCGTCAAAATAACACAAAATTGGGATCTATTCCCACTCTTCGAAAAAATATGCCCCTGCATGTATAAATTTCTGAAATTCTCTTCGTCCACATCTTCTTAAGGTTGACTGATTGACTAAATAAAATAAAAAAGAAAAAAGAAAAAAAGGATAGGTTTTCCCTCTTCTGCTACAATTCGCATTAGGTCTGCCTCGAAACTCTCCAAGGTTGGGACTTTGTCAAGCGTTCCTTTAAGCTGGGGCTTCTTTAGCCATTTTTGGGGTTCGCATCAGGTTCTTCACTAGGTCCCAAGATAAATTCGATTTTGGTCAGATCAACCTCAGGATCACTTTCGCATGTATCAATCATATTGGGATTTTTGCTAGGTCACCAGACTGGGGCTTCGCCAAGTCACTTCGCCTACTCAGTTCATTCAACGGGGCTTTGCCAAATGAAAGGATCTTTCCTTGCTTTAATGAGACATGGGGCTTTGCGAAAGTTTTTCCTCGAGCCGGTGCTCCGATAAGTCACATCCATCCCTAGAAGAGAAGTTTGGTCACTTCAACATACGCTTTGATTGTAAAAGCACATCGGCATCAACTTCAAATGCCGAGTGTGAGAAAGGAACATTCATCGAGACTCGAGGTTTAAACCCGGTCTCGGCCAAGAGGGAATTCCGGTCACGTTGACAACATCTCGCAACAACAACGGTTCGGTCCGCGCCCGAGGGATACAACCCCACTGTTTGAAACCCGTCTTAAACAATTCCCAAATACATTCCATATGTACATCCTGACCCAGTCCCTACCATGTTTCCAAGAGAAAAATCATCCCTAGGCTCAAGTACCGTGCCAATTGCTAATGATAACGTTTTCTCCCAAAAGCGCCTTCGTTACTTCCGTTATAACGAGATAACGCCGGGCGACAGGTTTCCTAATTGTCAAAACGTCGAAAATCCTAGACATCGTTCCTAGCTGTCTAGGTAAAGCTTGAACTATGATCAAGGCTTGATTCCTCAGGGATACGTAGGTAGCCTTTCATAAAGGTTCAGCCATCCGACCACATTGGTCACCTTTTCCCTTCTCCATTCTCCAATGGTGCGTAAGCTTTTCATAAAAGTCCAATTTTATGACCATATTGGTCACCCCTTTTGATTTGGAACATTCCTATGAAGGATTGGTTGTTTGACCTCCTAGGTCACCCCGTTTCCATCCTTATAGGAAGGGACCAAATATCTCTTTGCCATTGTCCCAAGGAGGCCGGGTAGGTGATCTCTTTGATCCCCCAATTCCAACACTGTGGCTTGCGGTTCCATTCCGAGTTCCAAAGGCAATGAAAAGCACGGTTCGAGGCTTATTAAGTCGCGCGACATAACAAGCCATGTCGTGCGACATAACAAGCCACATCAGACATCAGACATCAGCAACTTCCTGTTCTCCCCAGGGCAATCCCCGACTTGTCAATAGCTGCAAATACCACCCATCCACTTCTCAGATGCATAGGGGAGGGTTCATTTACCCCATGTACACCCATACATTCATATTCAAGCCAAAAATTCATTCAAGTCACCCAGTTCTAGCCGTTTATCGTACATCATTTCATAAACGTGTGCAAAAGAGAAAAAGGCTAGCAATGTACATTCAAACCAAAATAGACCAAGTCTAAGAAATGTGCATAAGTAAAAATAACATGTGTCTTCCCCAAAAAGGGTACAATAACCAAAAGTCTCAGGGGGAAGGGGGGCTACTCTGAATCCTCTCCATCACCCTCTCCATCATCCTCTCCCTCATCTCCATCCTCGTCGTCATCCTCAGCCTCCTCTGGCTCATCGTCAGGATCATCCGAAGGTGCCTCATAGGCTATGGTCTCCGTGCGGTAATAGTCATCGAGCTCGGTGATAACAGTAGAGTCAAGCTCGTAGTCTGTAGCCGTCTCAGCTCCCTCATCCTCATCATCATCGTCTATCTCAACGGGTCTGTGAAGAGGCACATTTGGCCTCTTTGTCCGAGGCCTCGGTCCACTCATACCCCCGCTGGTGCCCTCGCTGGTGCCCGCGTCATCAGAACGGCTCTTCTTCCTTCTCGGTTGGCCAGGTGGAGAGATATCAATCGAACCCTGTGACCGGCACTGATTCTTCCAGAAACTCATGCCTTTCTGGAGCTTGCCAATCATGCCCACAGCGCCGGTATAAGCCCTGGTCAAGTGTCTGTAAGCCTGAGCCGAAACCTGTTACAAGCAGACATAAAAAGCGTCAGAATGCAGTTCTTGATAACAGGAAGAGATGCAATCAATCCAAGAGACGTAAGGAGTAATACTTACAGATCTAGAACCTCGCGGGAGCACCAGATGAGGATGAGTCTGTGACATATCAATGTGAGCTCGCCTCATGCGACCGCCACCCTGATAATCAATGAAAGTCGGGGGCAAAGGAGGTCTAGCTACGTAGCCAGTCGAAGGCCCCGCGCTATGAGCGCCATAACCAACCACAGTGCAGTGGGGATGAAGATGTCTAGCCACGTACAAAGTATAGTCCCCTCCCGTGTGTAGAGATGTCTTTGCCATGCCTACAATCGGAGCATCTACATTCGCCAACCGGCGAGGCGGCCACATCCTAGGCCGGAGGATCATCGGGGATCCGAGCGTGCCTATTCGGCCCATCTTTGTCTATACACTCTCTCTCCTAGATACAAGGCGTCTCCGGACAAGCCCACTAGCGGCTTGCGACACTGCTGTCAAGTGCGCGGCATGATCCAAATCCAGGTCATCGTAACGGCCGGTCCGGGGAACAAGCTCGGCCTGCAGTGGAATCCCTCTCGGGCATGTCGGCGTATCATGGTACGAGGCCGTGATCCTGCACCTCGAACCCTCCGGTGTCGGGTCATTTCCTGGCATTCTTTGTCCACCGACGAAGAGCGGGAAAAGTGGTGGCAGGAAACTCATCCTATATCGCCACTCATAACGGCCAAAGTACTCGAAGGCCTAAGCACGAAAAGGAGAAGAAGAAGTCAAAACGGAAAACAAGGGATATAATGAAATGCGCAAAAGAAAAGAGATCAAGGTGAGAGAATACCTCGAAAGCCGGATGAAAGCGGTGAAGTACTTCGCCTTCCCTCTCGGGCGACGTCATCTAGGGCCGGATACATCTCGCCTAAGCTGCCTCCCCCGGGACGGTATTCCGACAGTATCCCGGAGCTCTTAAAAGCTCCAATAGTGAAACCAAGGCGGTAGATGCGGCTGTTAATGAACAGCATGTCGGAAAAGCCCACCCATACAAAAGCTCTAGCCAATCTCTCGGCTCTCAGCCGGCTCTCAACGGGATCATCTACCACAGTGTAGTCCCTGCTCTGCCCCTCAATCAGGCCATGTAGCACCCCCAACTCATATCCATTCCCCTTCTTGATCCGGGGAACGAAACCAAGTAAGCCCATAAAATCATCATCAGCAATAAGTGGGGCTCAACTCCTGTACGAGGCTCCTCTATGTAGAACGGCTCATCCGTAAAGGGCAATCCTGTGATGACCGCAAAGTCCAGCGGAGTGACTGTCGTCTCACCCCAAGAGAAGTGAAATGAGTGAGTGGTCTCCCACCAGAACTCTCTGAATGCCCTCACCAGATCCACACTCCTCTGAGTGCCCCCGATGGCCTTCGCCATCTCAAAAAATTGCCCTAGCCCAGCAGCGTAAATCATGCCCTTAGGCGAGTCCACCTGCTCCACGACTACCCAGCAAGCTATCCCATAGCACTGCCAATCACCTCGGGGAGCCACGAGTGCGTAATTCTGCAAGAAAACATGGCACAAGTATTAATATTTCGTGCTATTTAGAAAATCATCTCAAGCAAAAATGGGTCAAAACGGATCAATGAATGGCATGCATTACACCTCCCGGATCAATCTATGATTTCATGCCGAGTTCATGATTTAATTCATAAGCCCAGTCTGAAGGCATTCAGTTCAAATCAATTTCGCCCAAATTGAAAGAAATTTTCAAGAAACCCTAGGTTTCTTACCTCTTCCTTCTTCCGAACATCCGAAGTATGCTCATCGAGCTGTGGGTAGAAATCTCCTCTTGGTGCTTCCGGAAGAAACGGCCGTTGATTCCTTTGCACCCCCTTTCTTCGAGTAGCTAAGTTGGCATGTTGAGAAGCCCTCTTGGTCGGATAGAGCCTAGGAGGCATTCTTCAATTGAAATCGAACTAAAAGTGTTTGATTTCTCTTGATTTCTCTCAATCCCCCTCTGATGTTTGCTCTCTCTCTCTTCTCACTGTCGCCTCCCTCTCAATTTCAAGTCCAATTGAATTTCAAATGGCGACTGTGCGTGTTTTTAATGATTCTGTCCGCAGGGCCTGTTATGTCGTGCGACATACTAAGCCCCTGTGGCTGATTTTTACAATTTTGCCCCCGAAGGCTCCATTTCACGATTTTGTCCCCCGTAGGCCTGTTTTACCCTTTGTGCCCCTAGACCTTTCACTTGGGCATGCAATTTCCGTTATCTTTTAACCAAGATAACATCTTTTTCAGAAAATATCCCTTATCTCTTAAGCAATTAAGCTTTCTTCCCAGTCGCCTCCGTTAATTCCGTTATAACGGGATAACGCCAGGTGACATCCTCCAGTAATTGTCAATCAGGTGACATCCTCCAGTAATTGTCAATCAGGTGACATCCTCCAGTAATTGTCAATCAGGTGACATCCTCCAGTAATTGTCAATCAGGTGACATCCTCCAGGATTGTCAATCGTGTGACATCCTCCAGTAATTGTCAATCAGGTGACATCCTCCAGTAATTTGACATCCTCCGGTAATTGTCAATCGGGTGACATCCTCCGGTAATTGTCAATCGGAGTGCGGTAAGCCGGTGACAGCCTCCATTAATTGTCAAAATCTCAAGAATCCTAGACATCGTTCCTAACTATCTAGTGATGCTCGAACTACGACCAGGCTTGATTCCTCCGGGATACGTAGGTAGCCTTTTATAGAAGGTTCAGCCATTTGACCACTTTGGTCACCCTGTTTCTTTGTCACTCCTCAGTGATAAAGCAGCCCCTCATAGAGGTTCAGATGTCCGACCACCTTGGTCACTCCTAGCATATCCCCAGTAGGATCAATTGCTTGACCTCCTAGGTCATTTTCTCTTCTATTTCCCCAGCAAGAGACCAGTTTCTCTTCCTCCTCCCCCAGCGGATCCTAATTCCGAACTACGGCCTGGCTTGATTCCTCCGGGATACGTAGGTAGCCTTCCAGAGGTTCAGCCACTCGACCAACTTGGTCACCCAATCCGTCTCGGCATTCACCAGATTGGATCCTTTTCTATCGACAACCCCACTCGCCCTGCAAGTGACGTTGCCGAGGGGCTTCTGTAAGTACCCAAATCTGGCTCATGCCTTCCGGTTAAGTTTCCCGGCAATTCCGGCAAGTTTTCCGGTAATTCCCCGGACTTTCCTAGAGTTCCGGAACAATTCCGGAACTGTTTCGAATCACCTAAGGGGATAAGAGACTGCTTGGAGCCAAAGAAGCACGTTTTTATTTCATGAGGAATTCCCTTCTAGAAGACTGCCACCTTGCATGTTTCTAGAAGGAACTGCATGTGGCTACTTATGTCGTGCGACATAATAGGCCATGAAACCTTCTAGAAACCTGCCACCTTGCATGTTTCTAGAAGGAAAGCAGTTATGGCTTGTTATGTCGTGCGACATAACAAGCCCATGCAGGCAGCCTATAAATAGAGGCCTTCACCTCTCATCATACACACACCTCTTCCACCCCTCAGTCCCCCTCTATAGGGAATACGCCCCGTAAGCCTCCCTCTCCTCACATACCCCCAGATCACACTAATCCTCTCAAATCAATCACACACACACTTCCCACACACACACACTTCCTATACACATCAAGAACCCAAGGTTCTCACGGATTCAAGGCTGGACATCAACTCCGGAGGAGGACGCTAGAAGGCTCCTATATCTAACTTGATATAGGAGTTGTGGATCTTCAAGGGTAACGAATTTCTACCCTTTTCCACTCTCTATTTTCATTCAAATGTGAAATCTCTATGCTAAATGCATTTATAATATAGTATTCTGATTAAAGTTGCATACTTTATGTTATATTACCCTGATCCACATTTTATTTCATTACATTTCATATAAAAGCTCCGGCTTGACTTGATTTTGCATGAACACTCAAGATGAGTGTGGATCCCTTATATCCACACCCTCGTGAAGTGTTCATTATTGATAAACATGCTCTCGAGATCTATTGGTGAAGTAACTTGGCTATTTTAAGGCCTTGTTACCTCTGTAGCTCTCGATTCTTGAAGATTCTGCAAAGTGGCTAGTTATGTCACGCGACATAGGCGGCCTTATGTCACGCGACATACTAAGCCGGTTGCGAGACTTCACGGTTTCAAGCCGTAATGTCGATGTTAACCCTCATTAAGCTATAACACGATGTCTATCTCGCAATTTAGATAGTATCTATGTACATAATATGTCATCTTTTCATTAAAATATCATTCTCATACATAAAGGTGCATCCTTTGCACCTAAATCCCATTTTTCATGCATTAAAATAATTCTTTTTTCCATTTAAAATCCCTCTTCACATTAAAGATGCACTCTTTGCATTCAAAAACTCATCTTCATACTCAAAATGCATACTTTGCATTAAAAAATCATTCTTTGCCATTTTCATGCATCATTTGTGCATTAAATGTTGTTTTCCAACATAAAAATGCATTCTTTGCATAAAAAATCTTTTCTTTGCACAAAAAGCATCCCTTGCAACCAAAAGACATGCTTTACACTCTAAAATGCCATCTTTTCACTAAAGTATCATTTTTACATG
The DNA here is from genome assembly GCA_022495995.1 of Adenophora triphylla var. japonica. NCBI lineage: Eukaryota > Viridiplantae > Streptophyta > Magnoliopsida > Asterales > Campanulaceae > Adenophora > Adenophora triphylla. Next base: position 217,336 of record JAFEMH010002417.1, read on the forward strand.
CATTTCCCCCATTCCCCCATTAACAACCTAGGAATGGACCGGTGTAAAGTTCTTATCTTTACATTGTTCCTTCCATTAAAGGTTCACGATTTCTTTAGAAAAGGGACACCTTGAACTCTATATCTCCGATTATCGCTTAAGAAAGAGTATGAAGCCTCTATACGAGCTCGACCGTCTTAAAGCGTAGGATTGATGAGCTAAGGACCCTCCTTTTCTAAAGAACCTCATCTTTGACCAAAAGAAAGTCATTCTCTCGATCACGCAAGTCCCGAGGGTCCCGAGGTTTAAAATGCGATGATCACAAGTCATAAGATGAGGACGGGATCATAATCCCGAATACATAAAATCCAAGAAATCCCGAGCGACAACCAATAAATGGTTTGTACGTCCGGAAGACAACTTGGGACATTCCCTCCTTATTTTCAAACACATGCACACAAGAAAGCACGCAAGCAAGCACGATTAATGAAATCATGGGAGACTTGCTCCGGCAAGGCACCTTGGGTGAACGCCAAACGTTCTTCCCAAGGGGTAACTTAACCTCCGAACCCATAAAACCTTTTTTTCAAAGTTTTGAGGTAATCAAAATGGCGTGGCGACTCCGTTTTTCAAATTAAACTCGGATGTCTTCAAACTCGCGTGAATCCAAAAACAAAATTTGGGCACACATTCACAGGTACTTACACAACTGGGCGACCGCCGAGGTTCACATGGGCGACCGCCCAGGTTGGGTTTCAAATAAGGACAAAAGCGTTGTACAACTGGGCGACCGCCCAGCCCTAGGTGGGCGACCGCCCAGCACCCGTTTCAGCAATCCATTTTGGCTTCGGAATAGGGCTTTTCTCCCTAATAGTTAGGGATATTTATAAAGTATAAATATGGCCTTTTGCCCCAGCCATAACATACAAACTTTAGGGCTTGATAAACACAATTATCTTGATTTTGAATACGAATTAAAGATCAAAACACCCTAGATTCAATTCCATATTAGCCATAGATTATTGAAAAGTGTTTCAACAATCAAGAGGATCATCTAGCAATCCAACAAGAAGCGTTCTTGGTTCGTTCGCGTGTGAATCACCATTAGAGGGAGGTTGCTTTATCTCCTAAAGCTTGAAGATCTCCATTATTGATTTCATGACCAAGGATGAACAAGGAAGATAGAAGATTCGACATCAAAATTCGAGGCTTGAATTTTGAGATATATTTTGACAAACTAAATCGCATTCAAGGTATATAATTCTATTTCATAGTTTTTCTAATCTCTATATGCTAGACGGATCTAAGGGCTAGGGTTTTGTTTGTTATTTCGAAGTTCTTCCGCTGCGTTTGTAACCCCAAAACCCAATACGGAGCTCATCCCGCATCCCCTTGTCCCTATCCAAAGACTTATTAGCCGCATCAAGCCGGCCAATGAAGCCCTTCAGATCTGCCTCCTTCTCAATCAAGGACTCTGTCAGAGTCTTCACCTTCTCCTCTGCCTTCATCAAGGCCTTGGACTTAGCAGCCAAAATTTTGGTCTGCTCGAAGTAGTTAGTAGCCTGATCATTAGAGATTTCTCTCAACCGCAGGATCTTGTTGCCAACTAAAAAACAGGGGAGTTTCGATCAGTAACCAGTCTGGAAAAAGGGGGTTACGGAGATAAAAAGAAAGCTAAAGTTTACCTCAGTAAACGCAAGGCCAATATCCCCCTTCAGGGCGGATGCATTCTCCTTGGCCCCAACATTCTGGTAGAAGTCAGGTGGTGTAGAGCCTATTCAAATGACCAAGCCTCACTATAGATTGAAACCCTCCGCGAGCATAAAGATCCACCCCTTTGATCGCGGGCACATCCTTGAGCTTGCTCTTCAAGCCCTGCAGCCTTCACGCGTGCTGATAGGCAGAAGAGGGTAAGAAAGAGAGCAGGTCCTGGCCCCTCTAGCAGGAGGAGTGGAGGCTTGGGCATGAGCCACATCAGATCGATGGGTACTTTGTTGTTTGTCCTTGCTCGCACCCTTGGTCTCAGTATCAGCCCGCTTCCTAGTCCCAACGGATTGACCGGTGGGGATTGTACGGTCAGAAGGAGGACTAGGGCTGTGAGCAGATGGCGGTGGAGGCCTTTTGGGGAGCAGAGGCAAATCCTTAGTCATAGGAAGACCCTTGACCCCGGCCAGCGGGGCGCCAGAAACCTTGTCCACAACGGGCAGAGAAACACTCACTGCAACTACTTTGCCTAAGGCTGCTTGCCTGGCCGCCGCCTCTTTTTCCTCTTGGCGATTTTTGTTCGCCTTCATTTGCGCAGTAGAGATCTTGGGGGCCATCTCAGGAATACTCATCTAGATCTACTCTGAAGAAAAAAGAGTTTGATTAGAGAGAAGTTCAAAAAATGAGAAGCAATTAAGCAGTTCAGCAAAGACAGAAAAAGAGACCGAACCATTTTGGAGGTTCACAGACCGCGCCCATCATGCACGTCCTGCAGTTGACCTCAAAGTCATAGAATTCATGAACCCTCCAATCAGGATCATGAAGTTGGGGCCCAATGGCCACCCTAGGGGCATAGTAGCAACCCTCCCTCTAAGGGGACACCCCTGAAAAAAATCAGTAACGGCTAGTTGTTGATGATCGCGCTCACATCAAAAATCGGTTGCTCCCTCTCGATCACGAACTGGGCTAGATGGACAGCTAGAGAAACTTGAAGCTCTTCAGAGGCATTCGGGCTAGGATAAGAGCTGGCAGAAACCCTAACAAGGACAACATTCTCTGGTTTGGCAAAAGACCACCCAAACCTAGACTCAATGACCAGAATATTCTTCTGGTTCCACTAGTCGAATTTATTGGTGGGGGTAGAAAAGGTCCGGGCAGAGTTGTTCTTAGTTTTCAGCCCAAGGTTGCCATTGGTTATTTGGTTGGAATAAAAGTCATAGAGCCTGGAAAGGGAAGGTTCAAAACCCAAAACCTTGCACAACTCTATGAAGGAGACAAGGGCTCTAATGGCATTAGGGGTTAAGTGCATGGGAAGGCTGCGGTTGAAATTGAGAAATCTGAAAATGAATGGATCAAGGGGAAGTCTCAGTCCGTTCTCAAACTGGATCCTATAGAAAATGCAGGCTCTATTGTCCCCGCGGACATCTATCACAGTCTCAGACCTCAATTTCCCCTTCACCTCCACTTCTTGAAGTCCGCGGACACGGAAGAAGTTGGGGTCAATGGCATAGGTGGTGTACATCTCAGACTCCCAGTCCGTAGGGGTCATCTCCTTATTCTTTCTCCTCTGACCGCGGCCAGGATTGGTTGCACCAGCATGGCTCTTGCCGCGGACAGCGACATCACCCTCCTGACCTTCCTCAAAGGCATCTACAATCTTGGTGGCCTTCTGGGTCGTGCCCGCAGCCATGCGGTCTTTCTCTTCGAGGTCATCTTCCTCGGTCTCCGCGCTCTCAGAGCCAAAGAGACCTATAGATAACCCTTTGAGGGCACCTCTCCATCTTCATCCACCTCCATATATTCACCGTCATCACCACTACTATCTAGATTCACGACAGGGATAGATTGGTCCGCGGTGTGGATATCGGGATAAATGGTGTTCAAGGGTTTCACATCTAAGGGGAGGCTCCAATCTTCAGCAGCCAGTCAAGGGTCCACATTCATCTCGTTAGGGTCCATTAGGGCATGTTTTTCGAAATCAGTTATCATTCCGGGATTATGAATTGCCCTCCTCACCAGTTCAACAGCGTTCAACGCCTGGTCTCTCTCTCGAGAAAACTTTCAACAAACCCCCCATCACAAAATTTCTTAATCGATTGGTATCCCCCAACACCACCATATGACCATTCACAATCAGCTTTTTCTTGGCCTCCCACAACCGGGGTGGGAGCCAATTCCCCCATTGATACTTTTCACAGAAGTAATTAAAACACTCCAAGGACAGCCTAACCCAAGCGTGGGCAACATTCCTATAGATACCTCCTGATTTTTTACAAACCGCAAAGGTATCCGGATTATTTCCATCACCCAACTCTAAGGGACGGATGGGACCGTAAGTACGGGTCATCATCATTGATCCTAAGGAGCAGAAATAGAGAAGAAACAAAAATTAAATGCAACTATTACTTACGAAAGAAGATTGGGAGGAGGAAAACGCTAAGGAAGGCAGCAAATTTTCTCTCTCTAAAAGCAATCTGAAGGTCTGAAAGTGATAATAGGGGTATATTTATAGGCTTACCTATACGGGTCGACCCGTATTAAATAGCCCACAAATCGTTCCCCTAGAATCACGAATCGACGCCAACACTTTGAATTTCAAATTTTTGCCGGTTGGCAATTATGGCACCTATTGGATTGTTGACACGTACCATCATTACCTGACACGCACTGGCGTTTCACCTGCCAAGGGGCCCACCAGCATAATCGGGAAGCATAGCAAAAAAGCTTCTACAAGCTTTCACACGTGCCTCTCACATGCGCCAATTTGCACAGGATACAGAGCAAAACCAGCGAAAAAACACAACACTGGTGACCGCAAAAAGCGATCTGATAGAAGACCGAGCCTAGAAAATATAGCTCCTCGCTCAGACCATAAATAATCTCTCACTTGGAGCTAGGGGCCACTGATGAGCCCGGACCATTTAAACCAGGTCCAAGCTCGATCTGGTCCAAATGCCAGGTATGACGTGGGATATCCTAGACCACCAGAGTCAAGACCGCGGACAGATAGACCGTCAAAGTCAAGATCGCGATACTCTCAGATCGTCCCAGTCAAGACCGCAAACAGCCTAGACCGCCGCTAGGGTGAGCGCAAAATCAGACCGCTTCATCCGTGCAGCGTTAATATCATTGGACCAGCGCCCATATTGGCTGATCGCGGTCTCATACCAGACTCCCGGTTATCTCACCAGACTCCCGGTTAAAGGCAAAGCTTATACAGCAAGTTTCCTAACGTGCTCCGACATACAGTAGCCGGCTTATTCCAATCGCATTGAATGCGGCTCAGGCGCCTACTATGTCATTTAATGCGCCGTGCTAACTCTTCCAAATACACGGCTCCTGTCCACATTAACGACATCCTCTCTGCAAGTGAATCTTACTTTACTGGCAGGCCCAATCCGATGCGGACATGTGTATCTGATCAAATACTAAGATGTCCTTAGGGCTGACCTCATGACTTACATCAACAAGCAGCTCTCCATCACCTATAAATAGAAAGCCCTTGTCCCCTTGGACAAGTGTCAAATTGACATTGCAAGTCACATTGTCTAAACCCTAAACACACAAACACTCCATGACATTTCAAAGTCTTGTTCTCATGTTATTATATCCTCTAAGATATCTTACTCTCACACTCGAGAAACTGAGTTGGAGTAACATCCAGCTTTGACCTTAACGATACTCATTTCCTGTGTTGTATTCTAGGTACATCTGAAATATCCTACCTTATATTCAGACTCCAAAATACGTGGTGTCATCAGGTCCAAATACACAAACACTTATATGAACTCAATCATCAAATTATGATTATGAGACATGCTCAAATGATATTCATGATGATCGGAAGATGATGTGAATTACGAAGAAGAAGATGTAGATGCATTACTAGTATGTTAATGATGGATATTAAAAGTATAGTAGTGACATTGATATAGATTTGAGGGAGGATGATGATGTTCCAATTGATGATGACGTGAAAATATATTTGATTTATTATGAAAGGCCAAAAAATTCGGAGATATGAATAACCGTTGAATTGTTTTTGATGATATACTCCCTCCGTCCCGGAACTTGGTTCACAAACACTGTTTGCACTGGTTTTAAGGAGGGAGTATTATATTGAAAGTGTTGTGAGTGTGAAAATAAAATAGGAAAGAGAATGAGTGGAAAGAATAGTAAATTATAATGGTGTTGTGAGTATTAAAATAATGTAGGAGAGAGAATGAGTGGAGGGAATAGTAAAGATTCCTTTCCATTTTAGGTAAGTTTTAAATGTGTGAAGTAAGTTTTGGGACGCCCAAAAGGGAAAGTGTGAAAATTGTTCCGGGACGGAGGGAGTATACAATGCGGTATATAAGAAGCAATACAAGTGATATTATATATATAAAAAATTACTAATGATGAAATGATGGTTTAACTTTGCTAAGAAAAATAAAGGAATGATGGTTTCTAAACAAGGAATGAAAAAATTACATTTTAGTTATCTACGTCTTTATCTTAACTACCGTCTTATACCTTTAAAAAAAACAAAAAACAAAAAAAAAAACTTTCATCTTCAATTCGGCATTTAATATCTCAAATTGGATAATATTTTGCGTTGAGCACTCGATATATTTCGATATATTGGAGAATCCAGTTGAACGAAGAGACACCCACCAAATATCCCAAAATTCGATAAACATCGTTGTGTAGTAAGAGCAATGGCAACATTTTCATTGTGATAGAATGAGAGATTTGTCGCAATTGCAAGATGAAAACAAGAATAAACAGACAAATAAACATATGCTCTCAATGAGAACAGAAATCAACGGCTCTCAATGAGAAAAGAAAGCAACGACTCTTAACTTAGGAGATAATTTTTTATATATATATGACAAATTACATATAATTGAAAATAATAACACAATTGTTTGTAATTTCAATGTTTAAATTACAAAAAAAATTGTATTGTTGAGCCAATGAGATGAAGAAGTTGAAAGTTTTTGTTAAAAAAGAGAGAGAAGAATCTTCTCTCTCTTTTTTAACAAAAACTTTCAACTTCTTCATCTCATTGGCTCAACAATACAATTTTTTATTAAGATTCAATTAAATTCACTGTTAAAAAAATATTTTTAGAGCGAGGAAAGAGCGTATGTTACTATCAACATTTTTTTTTAATAATGCAAGGACAATATATAGATGTTTTTCTAGTGCAAAGACAATTTATAGGAATATTAATAGTACTCAAGTCACTTTCAGTTGGTAATGGCTGACTTAATTTCCACATTAAGACAGGTTCATTTAAGCTCATTTTTTGTTAGGTTAGATTTCACGGAGTAATTGGTTCCTCGTGAAAGTCATTGTAGCCTAGCTTTATTTATACTCACCTCACCTGTTGTGAATTTGGTGCTCCCCCGTTGCAATCTAGATAAAAAATCAATAAATCCATACACACAATATCACAAAAAACATACACACAAGAACACAAGAGCCAATATGTATTCTAATATGTTGCTACACAACTACTATATGTTCTAGGCCGAAATTATGCTTATATAGTTATACAAGGAAGCCCTAACTCAGTTTAAGAAGAGATACAATCGAATTAGGAAACAAATCAAATCTGCAGCACAAAGATCGGGCGCAGCGCGGCCGCCCTCAAGGCCAGTGCGGCCGCCCTCCTTGGCAGAGACTTCTTCACCCACGAAGGAACTCCAGCGCGATCGCCCTCCACCACGAGCGCGGTCGCCCTCCTTGACAGAAGCTTCCTCCGAGATTTTCCTCCTTCAATCTCACCGACTCCTCCGACTTAGGCCCCTTTTCTTCCTTGTAGTTTAGGACTCCAATCCCAACAATCTCCCACCGGAGACTAAACTAACAAACATAAAATCACCCATCAACTTCCACCACGGAGTAAAGACCTTCGAACACATTTTCCCCCATCCATATTGGTTTGACACTACCTCTCCTCTCCTCAAGTACTAAGGCGAGTTGAAACCAAGCAACGTTTCAACCTCTCCGTGTTAGATCGTTCTTGCCTCCCCAAATCAGCTTCTACATTGATTTCTCCCCGCAAGTCTAACTTCGCCTTCTTCCTCCAGACCCACCTTCCTCGCAATGCTTCCCCTTGAAACTCGGACACACCTTGTTTCTTGCATCGTCTGTTTTTGGTCTGAAACCGCTCTCTGTTAGGGCACTTGAACTTCCACACCACGTTGATCAACTTTGAGTCCCCCCAACATACCGTTTCTTGATGTCTCCCCTTTCACATCAACAGGCCGGTTCTTTAGCCTCTTGCTCCCATCAGAATGAACATCGACATTGTAGGTAGAGTACAACATCTTCCCCTTAACCCCACGAGCCAACACCTTAGCCCCTTTTGTGACTTCCCAAGACCCACCAATGAAAGAAACACCATACCCTTCACTGTCAAGTTGTCCCAACATGCATCACGTTGTGTAGTTGTAAAACAGCCCCGTTAGGTGTCTTCATCATCATATCCCCCTTACCTTTGACCTTCAAAGGCTGACCGTCACCAAGATAGACAACCCCAAAATCTCCAGTTTTGTACTGCTTCATTGATTCTGCATCCCCACTAGCATGACAAGAAGCTCCAGAATCCAACACCCAATCTTCACCCGACTGCTCCTCTCCTAGGATTAATACATCTCCACCATCATCCACCACGTGTGCACCACCATCTTTTTCCGGACAGTCATAACTGATATGCCCCAATTCACCACAATTGTAGCACTTGACCTTTTTCCCCTTTTTAGGTCCTCCCTTTCCCCTATTTCTCTCCACCCTAAGTGCAGCCCCATCTACGGAAGATTCTCCCCTTTTCTCTTTCCTTCGCAACTCCTCTTGAAGGATGAGATCTCTAACCTCCGTATACACCAATGCTGTTTTCGACGTACTAATCGTTGTGACAGTAACCTCCCAACTATCAGGCAATGATTTTAGTAGAAAACAAGCTAGCACTTCATCGGAGAAAGTAATATCAACACTTTTCAATTGGTCCACCATACCTTTGAAATTGCCGATATGACTTGCCACTGTCTGCCCCTCTGACATCTTCGCATTCGCAAACCTCTTTATCAAATACACATTATTGATATTCGACGGCTTCTCATACATGTCGACGGCGTTTTGCAAAGAACTCCACCGTTGTCTTGGCCTCCATAGCGTTCCGTGCAACGTCGTCGGTTAGGGCACTCCTTACCGCTCCTAACGCCTTCCGATCCAACGTCTCCCAATCCCCTTGTGACATGCCTTCGGGCTTCTCCTTCAAGGGTCCATGAAGATCCTTACAATAAAGGTAGTCTTCAATCCTTTTCCTCCAAAACGTGAAATTCACACCGTTGAATTTCTCGATTGAGTTCTTCATCTGACTGCTTCACCAAAAGTCCCCAAGAACGCGATTCAAAAAATCAACTAATGAAACTTTGAATCCTCCGAACCACTGCTCTGATACCAGTTGTTGTGAATTTGGTGCTCCCCCGTTGCAATCTAGACAAAGAATCAATAAACCCACACACACAATATCACAAGAAACACACACACAAGAACACAAAAGTTGTTTACCCGGTTCATTCACCAACTCGTGAACTACGTCCGGGGGCAATTGCCAAGCCAATATGTATTATAATATGTTGCTACACAACTACTATATGTTCTAGGCCGAAATTATGCTTATATAGTTATACAAGGTAGCCCTAACTCAGTTTAAGAAGAGATACAATCGAATTAGGAAACAAATCAAATCTGCAGCACAAAGATCGGGCGCAGCGCGGCCGTCCTCAAGGCCAGCGCGGCCGCCCTCCTTGGCAGAGACTTCTTCACCCACGTAGGAACTCCAGCGCGGTCGCCCTCCACCACGAGCACGGTCGCCCTCCTTGACAGAAGCTTCCTCCGAGATTTTCCTCCTTCAATCTCACCGACTCCTCCGACTTAGGCCCCTTTTCTTCCTTGTAGTTTAGGACTCCAATCCCAACATCACCAACATTCAACAAAATATACAACCACTTTTTTGAGAACCAAAAAAATATACAACCATTTGGGATATTGACGAGATTTGTCAATATCTTTTCCATATAAATATATGTAAATTAGTTAGGTTAATATTCTCTTAATTTAATTATCGAGATTTGATAGAATTTGGTAGAGATAAATTTCTGAGAAAGACTCTCACTTGATATATATTGTATGTACACGGGCACTTTGTAAAGCAAGAAAACAAGTTGTTCAATTTCTCCTTCTCGTGTTCTTGGTTTCAACTTGGTATCAGAGTCTGGCTGATCCAATCATGACAAACACGAATATTAGTGGTGAGAAGAAAGCCATGGATGAGAGGCGCTCACCCTATTTCCTGTCGACAAGTGACAACCCGGGGCAAATTATTACCCACATTCAACTTAAGGGTGATAATTATGAAGAATGGGCTTGTGTGTTTCAAGGGTTCATTGCGGGCCAAGACGAAGCATGGATTCATTGATGGGACGATCAAGATGCCGAAGGAAGAGGACGAGATCGACCAATGGATGACTGTCAACTCAATGGTGGTTTCATGGATCTTCAATACCATTGAACCATCATTGAGATCCACCGTGACATATACGGAGGAGGCAAAGACTTTGTGGGATGATTTGCAAGAGAAGGACGAAAGTGTGGCCGTGTATTATGGCCGGATCAAGAAGCTGTGGGATGATCTCAATGATTTTGAGACATTGCCTGTTTGTTCGTGCAGTGGATGCAGATGAAATCTCGGGGCCACGCTGACCAAACGACGTGAGGATGAACGAGTACATCAGTTTGTTATGGGACTAGAAACACCGAAGTTTGAAAATGTGAAGTCTTCCATCCTGAACACAAAACTGTTGCCTAATGTTAATAAAGCATATTCCATGGTTGTAAGGGAAGAAAGAGTTCGCAGCAGTGGGCGTGCTATTATCCTGCACCTGTTAGTTTTGCTGCTTTTAGACAGTTGGAGGAACAACTGGTCACACAAGTGGTCAGACAACTGTCGGCACATATGGTTCAGGGGGGGGGAAGAAAAGATGGGAACAATGTTGTTTGTCCTAAATGTAAAAAGAAATGACACGATGTGGAATCGTGCTACAAACTAGTGGGCTACCCAAAATGGTGGGGAGAGTAGCGTATGAGGAACACCAAAGGGAGAAGTGGAGGACAGTTCTCTTCAACGGGAAAGGATCAAAGAAGGTTCGGCACAAAGGCTAACACAGCACAATTCGATGATACAGATCAGGCTCGTGCTTTGGGATTTACAGCAGAGCAGTGGAGTCACTTCCAGAATTATGCGCAGACACAAGTGCAATCAATTGGCCGCACAACTGGCTCAACTAACCATCTGAATGGTAAGATAAATAATGACAAAAGCCAATAGTGGGGCCAATCGATACATGACAAGGAATATCTATCTGCTTAAACGTATTCATGATATTGAGGCTAACCATATAGGTATGCCTAATGGAAAATACGTCGTGGCCACGAAAGAAGGTGAATTTGACATTGGAAAAGGATTGGTTTTGAAAAATGTTCTTTATGCTCCGACTTTTAATTGCAATTTACTATCTGTCTCTCAGCTGCTTAATGATTCAAATGCTTTAGTGCACTTTTCTGACAAATAATGTGTGATACAGGATCGGGCCTCGAAGATATTTATTGGTGCGGGTGAACTAAATGAGGGGTTGTACTATCTGAGAAGATCATCATAAGTTTGCAGTGTCAAGGAATTCGGAAGCTACCAATTGTGGCATGAACGTCTTGGACATCCATCAAGTAAAGTAGTTGGTTTATTGTCTTTTATTTGTCGTAGTATCATTAATAAGGACGTGTGTGGGGTTTGTTGTCAAGCTAAACAAAGTAGAGACAAGTTTTTATCAAGTGATACTAACCCTATTGAGATTTTTTATTTAATTCATTGTGACATTTGGGGTGACTATCGTAAGTCGGCTATGAGTGGTACAAATTATTTTTTGACCATTGTGGATGATTGCTCTCGCGCTATATGGGTTTATCTAATTCATCACAAGAGTGATATTTCTCAAAGTTTGAAAAATTTCTTTGCCATGATTGAAAGACAGTTTAATAAGCATGTTAAGAAACTTCGAAGTGATAATGGCCAAGAGTTTATGTGTTTAACAAAATATTTTCTTGAAAATGGTATTGAACATCATACTACTTGCATTCGCATGTCACAAAAAAATGGGAGGGTTGAGCGTAAACATCATCACCTCTTGAATGTGTCTCGTGCATTGTTGTTTCAAGCCAAGTTACCTGTAAAGTTTTGGGGTGAGTGTGTTTTGGCTGCCGGCTACTTGATAAATCGTACACCCTCGAAACTGTTACATGTAAAAACCCCTTATGAAATCATTTCTGGGAAACCACCTTCTTACCAAAGAAGTTTTTGGGTCTTTATGTTACGTGCACTATTCTAGGAGGGATAATGATAATTTTGCTAGTCGTAGTAGAAAATGTGTTTTCTTGGGATATCCCTATGGAAAAAAGGGATGGTTGGTATATGATCTTGATGAACACAAGACACTTATCTCAAGAGACGTTGTTTTTGTGGAGAAAGAGTTTCCTTTTGCTAGCATGCGAATTGACTCAGAAGAATCTTACACGGATTCAGATATATTCCTTTGTCCAACAACTGATATGGACACTTGTAAGGAAGACAATATTGGTGTGACTACAGGGGTGCCTAGACAGTTGACAGAATAGTTAACCGAACAAGTGGCTGAACAACAGGTTGATCAACGGGCAGACGGTGATATAACTGACGTTGTGTCTGAACAGCTGACCGAACAAGTGGAGTTGATCAGGTTATTGAAGATGTTGACCAGCCTGTAGATGGTGAGATTTTGGGTCGAGGACAGCGAGTTAGGGTGCCTTCCACAAAGTATTCATCGACAGAATATGTTTTAAATGCTAAAGTCAGCCCCCATCACGTTCACCTTCCCAACAAAAATCTTCAGGTACTCGCTTTCCTTTGTCACATTTTGTTAACTGCACTAAATTTTCGGCGGCACATAGATGTTTTTTGGCAGCTATTGATTCAGGTATTGAGCCGAGAAATTTTGGAGATGCTGTTAAATCTCCATAATGGTGTGAGGCCAAGAACAAACAACTTGATTCTCTCGACCAAAATGGCACATGTGAACTAGTTGACACGCCCATTGACAAGAAGTTAACTGACAACAAATGGGTATATAAGATAAAGTACAATGCGGATGGGTCCATCGAACGTTACAAAGCTCGTTTGGTGATATTAGGGAATTGTCAGGTTGAAGGAGTTGATTATAAAGAAACCTTTGCTCCAACAATCAAGATGGTTACTGTTCAAGTATTTCTCTCAATTGCTGCAGTTCGTGGTTGGGAACTACATCAAATGGACGTTCATAATGCTTTCCTCCATGGAGATCTCAATGAGGATATTTATATGAAGATACCTTTGGGCCATCCGTCTTCTTCTTCTGATAAAGTTTGCAAACTCAAAAAATCGCTCTATGGTCTCAGTCAAGCACCTCGGTGTTGGTTTGCAAAACTTTCCACGGCTTTGAAGAGGTATGGGTTTATTAAGTCATAATCGGACTATTCTCTTTTCTCATTCAAGACTTCCGCTGTTGAGATACATGTCCTTGTTTATGTTGATGATTTGGTCATTGGTGGTAATGATCCTAGTTCCATTCCTCGCTTCAAAGAGTATCTTAGTAAATGCTTTCACAAGAAAGATCTTGGCCGCCTTAAATATTTCTTGGTTCTTGAAGTAGCAAAGCATCCGGATGGTATTTTTATTTCTTAGCGTAAGTATACGCTTGATATTCTTTCTGAGACTGGATTTCTTGGAGCTCGTCCGGCTGATACTCATATGGAGCAAAACCATCGGTTGGCTCTCACTGAAGATGATGATTTACGTGATCCTGAGGCTTATCGGCGTCTTGTAGCACGCCTTATATATCTCACCATCACACGTCCGAAACTTTCATATAGTGTGCACATTCTGGCTCAGTTTATGACCAGCCCTAAGATAGCTCATTGGCATGCTGCTTTACGTGTTGTACGATATCTTAAAGGTCATCCTGGCCAAGGCATTCTTCTACGTACAACCTCTAATCTACAACTTCGTGCTTACTGCGACTCAGATTGGGCTAGTTGCCCGCTTACTCGACGCTCCCTTACTGCCTATTTTGTGTTCCTCGGTGATTCTCCGATATCTTGGAAGACCAAGAAGCAGACTACCATTTCTCGTTCGTCGGCTGAAGCCTAATATCGATCCACGGCTAATGCTATATGTGAGCTCAAATGGCTTCGTAGTCTGCTTGGTTCCTTTGGCATTCTTCGTAAGACTCCTATGACTCTTCTATGTGATAGTCAGTCAGCTTTGCATATGGCTCAAAATGCTGTTCATCATGAACGTACAAAGCATATTGAAGTTGACTGCCACCTTGTGCGGGATGCTGTTCAACAGGTGTCATCACAACTCGCAAAGTTCACACTTCCGCTCAACTGGCTGATGTTCTCACGAAAGCTTTGAATGGTCGTCAATTTCAAATTTCACTCGGCAAGTTGGGTGTGTTTGATCTACACTCTCCAACTTGAGGGGGTTGTTGGGATATTGACGAGATTTGTCAATATCTTTTCCATATAAATATATGTAAATTAGTTAGGCTAATATTCTCTTAACATAATTATAGGGATTTGATAGAATTTGATAGAGATAGACTTCTTGGTGGGCAAGACTCTCACTTGGTATATATTGTATGTACACTATGTTGGGTTTCGAGGGTCCATGCGCAGCGGAATAATGCAAATTAACTCGAAAACCCGGAGCCCTAGGATCCGTTCTAGATGATTAATTAAGAAGTATGAAATAGAATTACCAACCTTGTGTGCTTTTGTCGTTGATAAACGCGTTCCAACTCCAGATTGAAGAACTAGTGAATCTTCGATGAACGATCCTTGAATCACGAACGTAAGATCTTGAATGGCAAAGATCCTCTATGTGTATCCACGCGTTGAACGAACCCTAGAACAATTCTAGATGGATTTCTAGATCCTTTGATTGAAACTCCTTTCAATCAATGAAGAATTATGGAATGGTGTTTTTGATTTTCAATTCACAAAAAGAAAACCTCTCAATTTTGTGTTTCTATAAACTCAAAATTCGTGACTGGCTGCTAGGGTTGAAGAGGGATAGTATTTATACTTTATAAATATTATTCCCTATTAAAAACCCTAAACAAATTCGGTTTCAGCGTACAGCGGACGTGGGCGGTCGCCCACCAAGGCATGGGCGGTCGCCCATCTGTACAGTGCTTGAAACGCTTATTCGAAATCCCAAATGGGTGGTCGCCCACATGGGGCTGGGCGGTCGCCCATCAGTACAGCTACTGATGCACAATTTCGAACAACATGTGAGCGGTTGCCCATAAACATTGAGCGGTCGCCCAAGCTAACTATTGACTTGTGGGCGGTCGCCCATGGCACACTTGGGCGGTCGCCCATGAGACCAGATACCATAATTTCCATTTTCGACAATTCGTTCGATGCGTGTGACCCCATAGGACTATATTATGTTGGCAATGAGTTCGATCACATCGATCCTCATAAGACATGAGCGGACTCTAGCAAGCCATCATGCCTACCTAAATAATATAATATCAAGTTCGATTTCCTACATAGAACATATCACAATCCCATTGTCACACGATGTTATATTGAACATGAGTCATGGTCCACGTCAACTCATATTGTTCAATGCTTTCTTGTTACCAAGTAAATTGATTAATCGAATGATATTAATCACATTGATTCATTCGGGCATGGCCATGCACTACATCAATCTTACTTACGAGTGGCCTAGCAAACATCTCTCTTTACGAGGGACAAAATTCCATCTTGACTTATCATTCTTCCCAACAGAAATCATATCATGCCAATAATAGCCCTTATTGTTATCCGGTTAAAGATAACGTTAAACTATATCAAACATAATATTCATCGAGTGGAAGACGATGATAATCTCAGGTCAAAGGATATCAATGATATAACTATATGAGATTTATTTATGACTTTTGACCAGGACATAAATCTCATAATGGGTCAAGTCCAGTACCTTGTCTCTAACAAGTACCCATGAATCTAATGTGCATCTCCATGCATATAATCATCACATGAGTATCCATTAGACTTCATACTAGTGCTTCATAAGTACTAGGGACACGATTATTAAAGTAAACATGGAAACATATATAATAATCAAAATAACAATCTCTTATATAAATGAAAACTGACATTACATATAAGTCTATCTCTATAGGCCTAAAGCACTAACACCTACACACTACACTTTATAAAGCAAGAAAACAAGTTGTTCAATTTCTCCTTCTCGTGTTCTTGGTTTCAACTAACCACTTGATATCGTAAAATCATTACCCTACCTTATCATCTTACTTTTTATTATTCTATTACTTCCGGGGAAAAGGCGAGGAAAGGTAGTTTCACTTTTATATTTTAATTTTATATTTTGATATTCAATTTAATCAAATTTTGATCGTAATACTATGAAAAAACTCAACTATTTCTATATAATTGCAAAAATTGTTAATTTAGGTTATTCCTAAGAAAATTTGACTCATAAATTCCTTTTAATACAAATCACTACCGCTCAAATTTCTTATTAAATTAAATGGCCCACAAGTTTTTATTTAGTAATATAATATAGGGCGAATGACATTTTTGACCCCAAAGTTTAGAGGGTGTTTCTAAAATTGACCCCATTTTATCACTAATTACAATATAGGGTCCAAAGTTCATATTAAGTTAACGTTTAAGGGTTTTTAACCAATTTCGTTAGAAAAATTCGTTAAATGACCACGTGCAAGTTACGTATCACTTAACGGAGGATGTTTTTTAATACAAATTTTTTCGTTTTTTTTTAATGAAAATTAAATGAAAATAAATAACCAGAATAGAAATAGTTTATTACCGTCTAGTCATTTAGTCTAATCAAAACTTTATAACATTACAGAAATACCATATTAACAAAAAAAAAAAACATTACCCCTACTCTGCCATTTCACACACACACACTTTGTCTCTCTCTCTCTCTCTCTCTCTCTCTCTCTCTTAATCTCTCTCTCTCTCTCTTTAACTTTCTCTCTCTATCCACATCTTCTTCCTCATCTTCCAATTCATCCCCCTCCATCAGCTCACCCAGCATCACCCCCCACCTCCACCCACCACTCACCTCTCGCCATCGCCGCCTATTATGTCTCTTTAACTGTATACTCAGCATAGTCCTGCAGTGCATATTTGAAAAAGGTATTCTTTATGTGGTCAAGTTTGAATGCCTTAACTTTCAGTCAACATTAAACAAGATTAGTGTGTTTTTCTACTGCTCCTCCTTAGTATTGTAAGTACCCCAATCTGGATCGCTCCCCATCCGACACACGGGAAACACCGCGGACTCACACAAACATGATCCCGAACACCCGTAACCTTCAAAAACCCCAAAACCACCAACAAAATCAAGGTAGGACCCTTCCGGGATAAAATAAAACAAAAGGACTTTTGGGAATTACAAAAAATAGTCAGCCTGCATAATGGTCTGCACAGACTCTTTTTCACCCATACATCATAATTACAAAATCCTCTTAAAGTCCACGATATTTCCTTAAATCCGAGAAAACCAAAAATTTGGTTTTCCCAGAACAAGCCGTGCGGACCATTTTGCACATTTTCCAAGCCTATAAATAGAGGGATCTCCCTCTCATTTTCTTCACACCTCCTTTCTCTCCTCTCTCTTCCCCCAGCCTTCATGCTCCCCTTTAAGTCCTTTCGAGGCAATCCCGGTCACTTTCGAGGCCTTTCGAGCCCTCCCGAGGCACTCCGAAGCCACGAGACGCTCCCGAGCCGCCTCGAGGCGCTCCCGACGCATCCCAAAGTCCTGCCAGTCCATCCCGAGCCATTCCGGTCCATCCTAAAGCCCTGTCGGACAATCCCAAGGCATCCCGAAGCAAGCCGAACTTCTGCCGGACAATCCCGAGGCATCTCGATGCACGCCGAACCTCTGACCGAGTACAACCAACACTCCCGAGGCATGCCGAACCTCTGCCCGAGTACAACCAACACTCACGAGGCACACCGAACCTCTACCCGAGTACAACCAACAATCCCGATGCACGCCGAACCTCTGCCCGAGTACAACCAACACTCCCGAGGCACGCCGAACCTCTGCTCGAGTACCACCTAGCACTCCTGAGGCACGTCGAACCTCTGCCCGAGGACACACCTAGCACTCTCGAGGCACGCCGAAGCTCTGTCCACAGACAGCGGTACATCCCGAAGCAATCCTGGTCATTCCCGGAGCACTATTCACACTCAAACACTATTCCCAAGCGGAAGATAGACACGAACCAACATTGGTGAGGCCTCCTTCCAATACTATTTCAATTAATTTCAATGCATAGCATACAATGTAGACATCATATTCAGCATGCATTTCTAAAAAGCACACACACACACACACAACTTTTAAAGAAAGAGGGGTATCGGAAGACTCATGTATACGAGGTGACTCGGGTGAGCTCTGTTATTCTCTTCCCGAGGCATAACCTGACCTCCGAACTAAAAATCTCATCACACAACAACTTTTTTTAAACAATTCCTTTTCTCAATGTTTTGGGCTATATCAAAACGGCGTGGCGACTCCTCCAAACGAAACGCAGCGACACCTCCCGACGAAATTGCGAGATGTCGGGGCCCGCGCAGGCGGATCCGGGTAATTTCAGTTGGCGACTCCGCTAGGGACGTTTGTTTTAAAAAACTTTTAAACAAAAAAAAAGAATTTTTAAAACAATGATGAGGGTCAAACTTTCATTTTATCTCTTCTTTAACTGTTGTGTGTGTGTGTGCATGTGCTTACTTTTTATTTACAAAAAAAAAATGCATCATAATACATCTGTGTACATATATTTTTTTAAAAAAATCTACAATTATTTCTGTTTTACTCAGAAAAAGAATTTTAGTGACCGCACTCTTATCCTGTACACTGCACACTACAACCACAAACCCGGAGTGGTCTCAGTTGCAGTTCGATTGGTCTTCCTGACGCCTTTCGGATGCGCACGGGATCATTCCAAACATCCCATCCTAGCCAGTGTCAACCCTGCACGCTTGCATCACACTCTGTCCAGACTCGGTTGGTTTTTACCCAGTCCGTGTCATGAAGCCTGGATACATATCCCATGCCGCCCATTTTTTGAGTCAAAGCTCGGAACTCAAGATCCCTTGCGCAAGTAAGACGATGAAAGGTCATGCTAAAATCTTGACCCGATCTTGATTTCCAAAGCTACACCCAGACAATGCTCTGCCCCGGATATACATCCATGCCCACATGACACCATGATATCAAGCCTTTAATGCGTCATCCATGACAATATGACCTAGCCAACACCTAACGTCATAGATCCCTTACTGTGAATGTGGTGCCCAAATTTTTGTTGGATTCACGCGAGTTTGAAGACATCCGGTTTAATTTGAAAAACGGAGTCGCCACGCCATTTTGATTACCTCAAAACTTTGAAAAAAAGGTTTTTACTTGGGTTCGGAGGTTAAGTTACCCCTTGGGAAGAACGTTTGGCGTTCACCCAAAGTGCCTTGCCGGAGCAAGTCTCCCAAGATTTCGATGTCGTGCTTGCTTGCGTGCTTTCTTGTGTGCATGTGTTTGAGAAAAAAGGGGGGGAATGTCCCAAGTTGTCTTCCGGACGTACAAACCATTTGTTGGTTGTCGCTCGGGATTCCTTGGAATTTTATGTATTCGGGATTATGATCCCGTCCTCATCTTATGACTTGTGATCATCGCATTTTAACCTCGGGACCCTCGGGACTTGCGTGATCAAGAGAATGACTTTCTTTTGGTCAAAGATGAGGTTCTTTAGAAAAGGAGGGTCCTTAGCCCATCAATCCTACGCTTTAAGACGGTTGAGCTCGTATAGATGCTTCATACTCTTTCTTAAGCGATAATCGGAGATATAGGGTTCAAGGTGTCCCTTTCTAAAGAGATATGGAACCTTTAATGGAAGGAACGATGTAAAGATAGGATCTTTTACACCGGTCCATTCCTAGGTTGTTAATGGGGGAATGGGGGAAATGTATGTAAAAATGAATCTTTAATGAAAAGATGACATTTTTGGGTTGCAAATGATGCACTTAGTTTAAAGAAATAATCTTTATTGCAAATGATGCATAAAGATTTGATTTTTATGCAAATGATGCATTTTTGTTGAAGAAATTGGCATTCATTATGCAAATGATGCATAAAGATTGCATTTTGAAAAGCATATGATGCTAGTTTATGGTAAAGACATGGTCTTTAAAGCAAATGATGCTTGAACAAGGGATTTTGGATGCAAATGATGCATTTTGATTGAAAAAAGATTTGATTTTTATATGCAAAGGATGCATGAAGATGACATTTTTATTTGAAAATGGGGGTTTTAGGTGCAAAGGATGCACCTTTATGGGAAAAGACTACATTTTTATGACAAATGATGTCTAATGCATGCCAAAGGGGAAGGGGGAATATAAAGATAGGATCTTTAATCTACCAAGTCCCAAGCAATATAAAAATAATGCAATGAGCGAATTATAAAGCAATTAGGATGCAAAGGTAGGGCGTGCGAGGTTACCAATAGCTTCCTTCTTCTTTGGTCGGAGCTAGGAGGAGAGGTTGGTCTTGGATCTTCAAGGAGGAGGGAGGGAGCTTCTTGGCCTTCTTCTTCACCTTCTTGAGCTTCCGGCGATATTCTTCACGTATTTGGAGTGTTTGTAGGTGACTTGTTATGGATTGTGTGTGTTGAAATGGGTAGAGGAGGGCTCTATTTATAGGCGATGCGGATAAGGCTAATGAAGCCGTGCGGCTAGGGACGACGAGCTAATGCGGCCGTGCGGCATTATCCATTGTGACTCGGCATTTCTAGAACCATGCAAGGTGGCAAATTCTAGAACCCTCTTCCTAATTAAGAAAACGTGTTTCTTAATTAGGAAGGCTCCTCTCAAACCCTTAATTTAATTTGGGAATTTGTTCCCGAGAACATTTCCAGGAACACTAGGAAGGTCAGGGGAATTACCGGGAAACTTACCGAAATTGCCGGGAAATTTAACCGGAAGGCATGAGCCGGATTTGGGTACTTACGAAGCCCTCGGCAACGTCACTTGCAAGGCGAGTGGGGTTGTCGATAGAAAAGGATCCGATCTCGGCGAATGCCGAGACGGATTGGATGACCAAGGTGGTCGAGTGGTGAACCTGCGGAAGGCTACCTACGTATCCCGGAGGAATCAAGCCGGGCCGTAGTTCGGAATTAGGATCCGCCGGGGAGGAAGAAGAGAAGCGGTCTCTTCTTTGGGGAAATAGAAGAGAAAATGACCTAGGAGGTCAAGCAATTGATCCTACCGGGGATATGCTAGGAGTGACCAAGGTGGTCGGATATACGAACTTCTATGAGGGGCTGCTTTATCACTGAGGAGTGACAAAGAAACAGGGTGACCAAAGTGGTCGAATGGCTGGACCTTTTATAAAAGGCTACCTACGTATCCCGGAGGAATTAAGCCTTGATCGTAGTTCAAGCATCACTAGATAGTTAGGAACGATGTCTAGGATTCTTGAGATTTTGACAATTAATGGAGGCTGTCACCTGATTGACAATTACTGGAGGATGTCACCTGATTGAAACTAGAGCTTACGTCACTGTCGAGTGGATAGAGGTAGCTAGAGTTTGGTGAACTTGAGCATACGTCTCAATCTCTTTCGAATCAGAGATATGGGTTGCCAAAGCTAGAATGATACGTCTCAATCTCTTTCGAATCAGAGATATGGGTTGCCAATGACTTGAGCATATGTCTCAATCTCTTTCGAATCAGAGATATGGGTTGCCAAAGCTAGAATGATTTAAGCATACGTCTCAATCTCTTTCGAATCAGAGATATGGGTTGCCAATGACTTGAGCATACGTCTCTATTCGGGATAGAGGTAGCTTAAGTTGAGAGAAACTTGAGCGTACGTCACTATTCGGGATAGAGGTAGCTTAAGTTGAGAGAAACTTGAGCGTACGTCACTATTCGGGATAGAGGTAGCTTAAGTTGAGAGAAACTTGAGCGTACGTCACTATTCGGGATAGAGGTAGCTTAAGTTGAGAGAAACTTGAGCGTACGTCACTATTCGGGATAGAGGTAGCTTAAGTTGATAGAAACTTGAGCGTACGTCACTATTCGGGATAGAGGTAGCTTAAGTTGAGAGAAACTTGAGCGTACGCCACTATTCGGGATAGAGGTAGCTTAAGTTGAGAGAAACTTGAGCGTACGTCACTATTCGGGATAGAGGTAGCTTAAGTTGAGAGAAACTTGAGCGTACGTCACTATTCGGGATAGAGGTAGCTTAAGTTGAGAGAAACTTGAGCGTACGTCACTATTCGGGATAGAGGTAGCTTAAGTTGAGAAAAACTTGACAATTCGGAGGTTGTCACCTAGCGTTATCCCGTTATGACGGAATTAACAGAGGCGACTGAGAAGAAGGCTTAATTGCTAAAGAGATAAGGGATATTTTCTGAAAAAGATGTTATCTTGGTTAAAAGATAACGGAAATTGCATGCCCAAGTGGAAGGTCCGGGCGGGATTGTAATTTACGCTCGGAAGCGAATGAAGCCGCCCGGCATGAGATGGAGAAAAAGGAGCCGTACGGCTAGAGACCTGTTTTTTCCAGATTATTTAAAATCAGATTTGAACGGGCCATTGGCATTACATTGCCGCCCAAGAACGCAGAGAGAGAGAGAGAGGAGAAGGGAGAGAAATTTTGAAATTCCTTCAATTCCCTTTGGCTCTACTGATTTGGAATGGATCCGGAGGGGAACCCAATGCCGAGGCAAGCTAGAAGGAACATCTCCGCGGCTTCGAGATGGAGGAGGAAGGAGCTTGTTCGGACGGAGAGGAAGTATGACTTCCTTACGCCTCCATCGGAGCTCTATCCGGGGAGAAGGGAGCATAAATCAACGAACCCTCGATCGGTTGGGGTAAGCATTCTCATTTTGCTCAAATCCATCGATTTTGATTGAATTTTGAATGATTTAGGGCTTGACCCAAATTTTAGGAATTTTCTAGGATTTTCTTAGGATTTTTGAATGATTTTGAGATGCATGAACAACCTATGAGGCTAAGAATATGCATGTGCAATTTATTTGATGAAAATTATGAGAATGACTCACTTTTTTCTCGCAAATGAAGTAAGAATGAGAATTGTCTAAATATGAGACGGAGTTCTTGCCTTGTGCTAGAACTAGGTCAAAATTCTGATTTTCAATGAGAAAACATGATTTTGGAAGATGAAAATGATTCATGCATGCCATTTTATTTGAAAAATAATGCTTATGTGCAAAGAATCGTGAAAATTATGATTTTGTGCCTTAGGAAAACAACGTGCTTAAAATGACGTGTTTCAAATGATGAAAGTCACGTTTTTTGATGCAAATGATGCTAAAAAAACTTTTGTGAATGCTTTTCTTTTGAAAACATGTGCGCTTTCGTGAATATATGCATGCTTTTGAAAATGATGAATGATTGACACACTTCTTTGTTGTGCTTGTCTACAGGAGAACAAGTCTAGAGGACCATCTGAGATAGCGGTCAGGCTTTGGCAGAGGATGCCGGATTTTGAGAAGAATGGGGTGAACCCCAAGAATTTGGTGAGGGCTACCGGTGCGGACGCGTTTGTAGAGGCCATCGGCACGGGGATTCACCTCACGTCTAAGAGCAAGGGCTTGGTCCGGGCCCTATACGAGTTTTGGTGGGATAGCACCCATAGCTTCCACACAGTAGGAGAGCGACGGTGACTCTGCCGATTTTACGGCGGTGCGGCTGCGGTTCACCGGGAGGCCCGTGACTTGGAGAGACCATATTACAGTGAGGAGTTCCAGGCTTTGGTTGGATTTGAGCTGATTCCCAAGGGATTGGGTATGGAGACGCGGAACGTCGAGGTGGCGATTCGAGACTTGCATGCGAGAACTTTCTTGCTAATGATGTGGCCTTGCCAGCGGTAGCTAGAGCATTCGTGTGGTTGATGCTATCGGTCACTATCTTTGCTAATTACGGGACGCTAGCCATGACTTGCCTCCTTGACTCTGGAGGATGTGGATGGGATAGGGACGGTCTCTTGGGGAGAGGCCGGATTGGCGGAGTTATACTTCTCTCTGGACATGTACGGTCGAAACAAAGGCTGCTTCCATGGGCGCTTCTCATTTGCCCTTGAGGTAGCCTCTCTTTCTCTTCTCTTTTCTCTTTTACGTCTTGAGACTTCTTATGACCTTTTGATGTTTTTGAACATGCGAGGCTGGTTTTGCGAGGTGATCGGGTTCTTTCCTTGGAACCGACGAGTGATATCACCATTTTCCCTGCGATGGTTATTTGGAGGGAGATGTGAGGGATAGGTTCACGGGGAAGACCCGGATCACTTTCGACTACAAGATGGTGAAGCACATGTGCTCAACAAGGATGGACCGGATGGAGTGGACTTCTACCCACAGGGCGGTATCCGAAGATTTTGTTGGGAGATGCTATTGAGGTGACGAGGCGAGAGGAGGTGGCTCATTTGGGCTGACTTGCGACATCATATATCTGGGGACCGTTTCTCGAGGCAAAGATGGTCATGTCCCTCCATTGGACGCCATTACTCCACACGATCCTCCCGGCACGGATCTTTGCCGGCCCGAGGAGCGCGGGCGGATGAGATTGAGAGGTACCGAGGGAGGTATAGGCTGCGGAGGAGTATTTTGACATGGGTACCCCTACGCTGTGTTTGTGGAGCGGCGCCTGAGGACGCCACGGCGCGAAGGCTGGCGGTCACTCGGGGATATGGGGAGGATGAGCCTGCTGACCCGCCTATCCCTCCTGCACACCTCTCATACGTCGTACACGGAGTACCGAGGAGGATGAGGATTCCTGTCACGACACGAGGAGCCCCGGTATACCACCGCCACCCGATAGCATTTGTGAGTATACTCTTAGGGTCTTATTCCCTTTTTAGCTTTCGGATTTTACATTTTTTGCAATTTTACGAGATTTTTACGAGATTTTACGAGATTTTCTTTTCTTTTCTCGGGTTCCGGCTCGCACCTATGACGGGTTGGTCGGGCGAGAACGGGGGTTGGAAAGACGTGTGCCGATCCTTGGTCAAGAAGGCGCTGCGCTACTAAAGCGTCAACAAGCGTGCGGGAGCACGTGCGCAAAAGGAGGCATGTCGGGCGCGGCATCCTCTTCCTCGGCTTCGGAGTATTCATCCAGTGCCGGGCCTCGGGCGAGGTCCTAATGCTGATATCTTGGAAGCGGTGGCGGAGTACGAGCACGACAACATCCCTCTTTCCGATGCGAGCGACCGGGAGGACGTGATGAGAGAGCCTAGCGTCTATGAGTGAGCGGTGATGAGGAAGAAGAAGAATCGGAGGCCTAGGAGGTCTCTAGAGTAGATTTGGAACAAAACAAACAATGAACACTTTTTATGCACAACTTGTTTATTTTTGCTTTATTTTGACGCCGGATGGGGCGAAGACATTGTATTTACGCTTTATTTACTTTTCTAATTTATGCTTTTTCAATTTGCATATTATACGAGCCTCGGGGCGACTTTTTTGCTTGGAATTGGGGGTGGCGGGCCAAAATGATTTATAATGGTATATAAATGCTTGAATGGCTTACGGATATGTTTTTGTACGGGTTTTGGTTGAAAAAGTGGGGTGAAAACTCCCTTGGGCAGCAACTTTGGTTCTTTGCAGAATTTTTTCTGCGAGAGGGCTAATGTAGCCGTGCGGATAGGTCTCAGGGCAAATGAAGCCGTGCGGCTCACGGTTACATACAGGCTGGTTATTTTACGAATAAAAGCAAGGCTTGGCCATTTCATTTCATTTTCACTCTAGACTTGTCCCAATTGTTCCCGAGCACATTTTGGACCTAAAAGCACCATCTTTGATCACTTTTGCGATGGAGAGGCCCGTTAGACTACAAAGGGGAAGAGACACCATTTTCTGTCCGGTCTTCAATCTTGGGCGAGACATAACTTCCAAAATCACAAGGGGCTGCTTGATTCTTCCTTCAAGATCAAGTCTTTATGGCATTTGAGGGATCTCCCGCCCGATTGGGACTGTTGAGAGCCGCAGCAAAGTTACGGGACGTCGGAGACATGTTTCTTGCTTTTCTTACAACGAAATCGTCCCAACGCACGAAGACTTGAGCCTTGATTGGGGTCCCGAGGCGAGGCTATATCTATTCCGCTAATCGGAGACGTGCCGGTGGCGGTAAAGCTTGCATCTTTTCGAGATTCCTGCAGGAGAGGCCGAGATGATGGTAGCTTCGGACAGATTGACCTTTCCGAGATCCCGGGCGAGGTTTGGATCTCCGGCTATGGCTGCTACCGTGGTGGCTATGGACGCATTTATCCTTTGCGTCTTTTACATTACATTCTTGCTGAGTCGTGGGGATTTGTCATGGTGGTCTCCTGGACATGGTCGAAGGCTGCAGTGCAGGAAGGATATCGTCCCACCGGTTTTGGGGGAGACTTTGCATGGGATCGACGGGATGGCTCGGGAGACCATTTCATGAGGTCGGGAGTCCGGCTATGTTGACTTTGTGGGCTGCGGGAGAGGCTCGGGGCTTTGCACGGGGCTTTGCCGACTCGGTGCCCTTGGGTGATTTCTCGGAGAGGTGCACCTAGGCGGCGGAACGGGGTAGGCGGGAGGCGATGATGGCTAGGCTATCCACTTCGGACATCCGTTGGTGGATACCACACTTTGGAGGTTGCGGACCGGGAGGATATTTCGGGAGTCTTATCTTTGTGAGGGTTCCGGGATTACGCTGGTCATCCTTCTACATACCACGCTTGGTATCCGGGCGGTTTGGGGCTTTACGGGAGCCTTTGAGTGGCCCGGGAGGACATCCGGACCATGGAGGTGATGTCTCTAGACATGAGGGACCCGGCCCGGCTTCACTTTTTCTCGAGGGCTTGGACATACACTTTGCTTTCCCACCCGGGGCTATCTTTAGGAAGCGGGAAGAGCACGATCTTGACCACTGTCTACTTGGGTAGTACGAGAGGGAGATGGGAGCGACTCGGGTTATCTTGGAGGATAGACCGAGTTTTATTGGGGGATGACCACGACTCGAGTAGGACTACGAGGGAGACCGAGGCTAAGGCGAGTTGCCATAACCAATCAGGTGACTTGGTCGGGGACATGGAGGCTCGGTACAAGAGGTTGTCGAGGTTGCTCATTTGGCGAGTCTCGAGAGGGAGGAGATACGGACTCGTGCTCGTATAGAGAGCGCTTATTGACACGGGGTTGGTAGAGGCTCCGGTGAGGATACCGGAGGTCGGGATGAGGGATACCGACATTATTGAGAAGAAAAGGAAGAAGACTCGACGAGGCCGAGGAAAAGGGAAGAAGGCGAAGAAGACTCGGCGAATGACGGCGACAAGTCTTTTCTCAAGATCCTCTTATTGCCATTTGCAAACACATTAGTTTATTTAGGCATTTTATTGTATTTTAGATCTTTTTAGCGAGGTTAGCGAGTCAAGAGGTAGACCGTGCTTGAACTCATCAAGAAATTTTTGACTTGTAATGAACAAGAAATATTATTTTAGAAATTAATCAAGACATGTTTCATGGAAATTCAAATGTCTTATTACTTGGGACCCGTTTTATGAAAACGAAATACCCTTTTATTTATTGCTAAGGACGCACTTTATGGAAGCTTTATTGCCCTTTTTTTATTGTTTAGACCGAACCATATATGGCGCCTACGTTCCCCTTTTACAAGAAAGGCTAAGGGGCTCGGGTCTTCGTAGTTCATTACGGTGAACTAACAAAACTAAGTCTCTTTTTTTTTTTTTTACGTGCAACCTGTTTTTGCCTAGACCGCCCTTTTTGGGGTTTTTCGGCCCTAGTGGGTATTACTCTTTTTGCACTAAGATTTTTTATATATTTTTTTTTTATTTATTTATTTTTTATTTTTTTTCGTGCAACCCTGTTTTTGCCTAGACCGCCCTTTTTGGGGTTTTTCGGCCTAGTGGGTATTACTCTTTTTGCACTAAGATTTTTTTTTTTTTTTTTTTTTTTTTTTATTAGACATAGTATCTTCGGAGTTTATCACCGTTATTTGGGTGGACAAAGGGATTGCCATCCAAGTCTGCAAGCTTCATTGCTCCTCCCGACGGTATCTTACGCACTACATAAGAGCCGATCCAAACGGGTTCCCATTTTCCCCGGGGTTGTCTACGGTAGGGGCTTTACTTTCGGCACTAAGTCACCCTCTTTGATGTCTCGGCCTTGACCTTTTATCAAACGCTACGGCCATTCGCCTCTGGTAGGCTCGGGTGTGTTCCATGGCTTTTAGCCTTCTCTCGTCAAGCGAGGGATAACTCATCATGCCGGCTGCGCAACCATTATACTTCATTGACACTTTGTTTTCCAGGAGGACCCTTAATGACGGGATTTCCAATTCCACTGGTATCACTTTGCTTCCATCCCGTAAGTTAGGGCAAAAGGAGTTTCTCCTGTGGTACATTCGACAGACGTTACGCAGCCCCGAGTGCTAGGTGCGGCTTTTCGGGCCAATCACGACCACGGGTGGCCATCTTCCGGATGATCCGCTCGAGTGTCTTATTAGCGGCTTCCACAACTCCATTGGTCCGAGGTGCATGCGGGAACGACTTGTGGCGAGTAACTCGAATTCTCGACAGCGGTCTATCGCAGTCTCCTTCGAAGTGCGACCCGTTATCGAAATGATCTCGTTGGGCACCCCATATCTTGCAAATTATGTTTTCTTTGATGAACCGGGCCACTTTTACGGAAGTGAGGACCTTGTAGGACTTGGCCTCTACCCACTTGGTGAAGTAGTCGATGGCTACAAACACGAACTCGTGCCCATTGCTTCTGTCGGGGCTATTTTCCCTATCACGTCAATGCCCCAAGTTGCAAACGGCCAAGGAGTCGTCATGCGATCACGGGTCATGAGGTGGGAGATGGTTGAGGTTGGCAAACCGGCGGCACTTGTCGCGAGGTTCGGACGTCTTTGGGACGCGATGCTGTCTCCATGGAGATCCAGTAGTAACCCATTACGAGGATCACTTGCATCGGGGCTCACGGCATTCATGTGAGGACCGCAAGGACCATTGTGAACTTCGGTCATCAACTCTCTGGCTCTTTCTTGAGTGACACATAAGAGGAGTGGTCCTTGATAGCGTTTCTTGTACGGGTTGCCTCCTAGGATGACATAATGGGAGGCCAACCTTTTCGGGGCTCGCAAGCTTTTGGCTCGACACCTTCTTTTGGTCTACCTTCTTCGTCTAAAAGTTGACTCTCCGTCTTTGAGGAATTGGTAAATGCGATTGTACCAAGGTTCCTTTATAGGCTCGGGTCCCAGGTCCACTTCACAACGGAAAGGCCTGGGGCTTCTCTTCTACCCACTCTGAAGGGCTTTATGGCTTTTCCATCGGGATCTCTACCAATGAGGCTAGAGTAGCTAGGGCATCTGCGAATCTGTTCTTTTCCCTCGTCAAGTAGTGGAAAGTCACTTCTCTGAATCTGTCAGTCAACTCCTCCATATGGGCATGATACCGTTGCAGATTAGGGTCCACAGATCTTCCATTTGTTGGAGACTTGGTTGATGATCGGTCGAGTCTCCGTAAACTTCGAGCTCCTTGACATTTCTTTCTAAGGCAGCCTCTCCAAACCAAAGAATGCAAAGCTTCATACTCGGCGACATTGTTCGTGGCAGAAAGTTCAACTTGAGGGCTATGGGGGTATGCTCATCTTTCGGATCGACCAATAGCATTCCTACACCATTTCCTCTTTTGTTAGCGGCTCCAGTCAAAGAACAACCGCCATCTATTCTCGTGCTCAACCGCAAAGATCCCTTCATCTCGGGAATTGGGGTTTAGGCCCTCTCGTCTTCATTACTGGGAAGTTCGCCAGTGATCGACAATGCTTGACCCTTGATGGCCTTTCCGGGTCACATAGTTGATGTCGTATTCTCGCCAAGAAGAAGGACCACTTCGCTAAACGCATCGAGAGGGAAGGCTTGTCAAAGATGTACTTGATGGGGTCCATTTTCGAGACCAAATTCACAGGGTGGGCTTCGCATATAATGCTTCAATTTGCCGACTACCTGCACTCGCCTCCCGCACAGTGTCTTTTCACATGCCGAGTAATTGAGCTCACTCCCATAGCTTCCGCCGACAAAGTAAATGGCGTTTTCTACCCGAGAGTCTTTCTTTTCCCCGAGCAAGCATAGCCCCAACCGCCGTGTTCGCGATAAAGTGAGATAGAGCGTAAGAGGCTTCTCGTCTATGTGGGGGCATAGTACGGATGTACTAAGTATGCCTTGATCTCGGTCAAAGGCATCTTGGCATTCTTCGGTCCATTCTCGTGTCCACATTCTTCTTCATGAGCTTGAAGATGGGCTCGCACATAGTGGTCAACCGATTGACGAAACGGCCGATGTACCGCAATTCTACCCATGAAGCTCTTGACTTCGTCCTGGTTTGAGGTGGCCTCATATCCATGATGGCTTTGATCTTTCGGGGTCAACTTCTATACCTCGCTCGTGACCATATACCCAAGCACTTTTCCCCTTGTCACTCCGAAGGTGCATTTGGCAGTGGTTTAGTCTCATGGAATGCCAGTCTCAACCTCTCAAAGAATTTTCGTAGGTCAACAAAGTGCCGCCCACCCTCTCCTTTGGAGTGGATTATCATATCATCTACGTAGACCTCAATCTCCTTGTGGATCATGTCATGAAAAAGCGCGGTCGCTGCCCTTTGGTAAGTAGCCCCGGCATTCTTGAGCCCGAAGGGCATTACCGTATAACAAGAGGTTCCCCACGGTGTGGTGAAGGCCGTCTTTTCTTGGTCTTCCTCGGCCATCTTGATCTGGTTGTAGCCTCGCAAACCATCAACGAAGGATTTGACTTCGTAGTTGGCAAAGTGGAGTCCACCAGATGTCTATGTTTGGCAGAGGGTAGTCGTCTTTGGGCCGGCCTTGTTCGCATCTCGGAAATCCACACCAGCCGCACCTTCCCATCGGCCTTGGTTACGGTCACGATGTTGGACAACCATGTCGGGTATTCAATGACTACGATGAACCCTACCCGCAGTAGCTTCTCAATTTCTTCTTTGACCTGTAGAGACCATTACGGCTTAATCCTTCTCGCTCGCTTTATCGGCTTAGCATCCGGTGCTAGAGGGATTCTCGTGTTCTACTATCGAACCTGTCTAGCCCCGCATATCCTTGTATGACCATGCAAACACGTCGACGTATTCTCCGAGCGGCTGATAAACTGTCCCTTTCAACCCCTCGAAGAAGCTTCCAACCCGTGTCTCTTTAGGTTCCTCAATAGTACCCAAGTTCACACTTATCAAAACCTCCTCAGCTTGGGCCCGGTTTTCCTCTTTTCTCGAAACCTCGCTTATAGATTTCTTTAATGTATTGTTCGTTTAGTGTGTTTGCATCTTGTTCAAATGATTCATTATTAACCGTTGTTAAGTTTTGAGTTAATTTATCATTTGTTAAGTTGGCAATAAGAGGATAATCGTAAAGATTTGTCATTTCATTCAAAATAAGGGGAAAGATGACATCGATTACATTTTCATAATCCTCGTGCGTGAGGCCTTCGGATGACTCTCGAGGACCGGAATTCAAAGATTCCCGACTCGACCGAATAGACAACAGGTGTTTGATACGACCGGGTTGAGAAGGACGGGGTACCAATCCAAGCTCCGTGATCATTTGCCGTCGATCAAGCTATCGGCCCCGAGAATGTCTCCCAATTCTTCAATGGCATTTCGTCTTAGTCACCAAAGTGCGAGGATCAAAACGACTTTCACCATCGTCTCCAATAACGGCAACTATCTCATCGTCCGAACCGAAGTCGATCAAGTCCGGGATTTGTGCTTCTTCGTCAAACAACTCTTGCAAACCCCACTGATCGTCTTCACCGCCGGCGCCTTCTATCCGCCGATCTTTGGAAGAGCTAACTCAAAGGCGGAGAAGTCCATTGTCCCGGATGCCGACTCTTTGACACCGGCCGGATTTCCTTTCAAGGCGTACTCATTCCGAACGGTAGTGGTAGCCCTGTGGATATCTCGGCAAATCAAGGAACATTCTTCGAACGGGATTGGTTGACTTTCCCTAACTTTCTCAAGGTTCTCTAAAAGGGTTTTCTCGCAAGGAGATCCGCGATCACTTTCATCATATTGTGTCCCTCCTTTTGTAAAGTAATGGGTCGAGACAGACCGTAAGGATGGAGCCGGACCCCTTCACCTTTCGTGCCTTTAGCTTTTCCGGCATCCCGAGAGTTCGGTTTGTACCCCAAGCCATATCTCGGTAGTCTGTTCCTTCACATCAATGATGGTGTTACGACCTTGAAGTCTTCTACCCAATCCAAGTCCCGGAAGATAACTCATTTTTCGCATCATTCTCATGGCAGAGGGATTTTATCGGAAGTAGTGGTGAGGTCAAGGCAACACACTTGTGCCTTGGAAGAAGCTACGGAGAATCCGGTCAATGCTAACCCTTCATCATCGTGCTTGATCTCCAATATCGGGATATCCCCAAAGGCCGGTTCCTTCTACCGTGACACTATCTCCATAAATGGTGGTGATAGTTCCATCACTCGACCGAAATTTGACGCACCGATGCAAAGTAGAGGCTACCCCGTTTATCCGGGTGGATCCAAGGCCGTCCCAAAGAAGGCAAGAAATGAAATCGGAATATCAATAACTTGAAAGTCAACATCCATGACCTTTTTTCCGAACCACATCTTGAGAGTGGCGATCCCCAAAACCGATCGTGCAAAGTGGAGTCATAGGCCTTAATAGTCTCGACTAGAAGGCTTTAAGTCCGTTGGCTTCTGCATCCAATAAATCCATCATTTTAGCCGGCAAGACATTCATTGCACCCTCCATCGACTAATACTCGTGGCAATCGACGCTCTTCTAACTCGGACTGTGATGTAAAGAGGTTCGTTATGACTAGCCCCATACTTTGGCAGTGTCTAAGTCAGTGAAGGTAATGATGTTTCCGTAGTGGATATTTCCAATCATTTGGACGACCTCATCCGGGGTGACATCTATGGGCACCATGGTCTTGGCCAAACTTTCTTCTAGCTTCAACTTATGAGGGTATGAAGAGGTCAACAGGACCATAAGGAGATATTGGCTTGGGTACACTTCAACCGAGTTAGGACCGGATCCTCCTTATCGTAGTCGCTTTTCTCGCTTCGGCTTATAAGGTCTTTTATCTCGTTTTTGGCTCGTAGACGGTGCTTCTTTTGTCACCCTTAGCCGCTCAACATTCATCTCGCCTGCACCGAGTCATCACATAGACATTGGATTTTCCTTGGTCATTATTCCTACTGGAGGATTCTCACAATTCTTTCAAAGTCGAGGCGGATTCTTACCGGCGTATGGCCAATTTCGCCGATTGATCTCGATTGACGGTGCCGCCGAAGCATAGGCGGCTTCCCGAATCGGTCCTGTGTTACCGGCTTTGACCTCTTCTCGAGTTTGACCGGCTGATTTCAACTTCACATTCTCCGTTTAGAGCTTTCACAGCCTCATTCAAACTTTTCAAAGTCGCATGCAACAAGAATTATCACTTCCGTGAGTTTGGAGCTTGGCAAATGGCTTTCTCATCCGAACCTAGCAACTTCTTTAATAAAGTAGGATCACATTCCTCATCACCGTCAAGCATGTTTTTCTTTCCCCGGGGTCAACCTTCCGACGGCATCTTTGACGTTGGCCAAACATTTTCTCAAGTGGGAAATTCCATCATCAATAAGGATTTCAAGGGGTCAAACCTCATGGCGGGTTCCTTTTCCTTACCGTCGAGAGATTTTCCGGGCTTTTTGGCTTCGGGCTAACCACTCCTCTATTGTCCCTTCCGGCACTTCGACCGTGTCTTCATCGTTGTCACTACGCAGCTCGTGGGAACTTTCGCCTTGGCTCTTATGACCAATGAGGGCAAAAGCAGGTCGGGACACTTGACGCCATATGAGGGGTATCTCGTACTCTTCCTCGGGCTTAGGGATTACCAGAAAACATCATTATCATCGTAGGACATAAAGGGACTCGGGGTCGCCTCTAAACTCAAGACTCTTTCCAAGGCATCCATACATTCTTCTTCGTACCAAGTTTCGTGGAGTGACTACTAACACCGTGGATAGAGTCTACCCTTCCCGATGAGAGTTTGGCTTCGCGACGCTTACATGTTCCAGATCGGTGGGCGGAGCCCACTTCCCTCTTTTGGCTAAAGCTTCGATCAAGTTCCTCCATTCACCTACCAAGTCCTTGTACGGAGTATTGAACTCTAGGATATAGGACTCATACACTACCTCATCCTTCTCCGAGCCTTTGCATAGGCTGCAGACACACTTTGAAGTGATTTCATCCCCTATTCCAGGTCTGTGGCTTTCTACCTCATCTTGCCCTTCGGGTTTCACCTCCGTTGGCTCCAAGTCCATTCCTTTTACTGAACTGTCATCATCGCTGTAAATCCATCCATTCCTATTCTCGTTTTTGACTGACTCTTCACTGTAGCTGTCTGAGAGGTAGGCAAATTCACAGGCGTTGACAAAATTGGAAAGGTCAAATTGGCACTGAGATTCCGAAGTAGGCTCAGGCTGAAAGGAGGAAAAGGGTCCCGTGGGGGGATGCAGAGGAAGCGAGGGTGTCGGGACCCTAACAACTTGGGGTATTGGAGAAGACTGAGAAGGGACGGTCTTTGGCAATGGGTTATATGAAGATGGGGGAGGGCATTGGTTATAGGCTAGCTCTTCTTCCCTAGTCATCTGGTTACCCAAACCAAAGACTGTTCTCCGTCAAATCGGCCATTCTCG
The DNA here is from genome assembly GCA_022495995.1 of Adenophora triphylla var. japonica. NCBI lineage: Eukaryota > Viridiplantae > Streptophyta > Magnoliopsida > Asterales > Campanulaceae > Adenophora > Adenophora triphylla. The sequence continues at coordinate 251,950 of JAFEMH010002417.1, forward strand.
ACTCTCGAAACCGAGGATTCTCGCGAACCGTTCGAGGATTCTGTGCTAACAAGTCGCCGACCCGTGTTCTCACCCACTTCTTTCTCGCCGCGGGAAAGGGATAGGAAAGGTTTAGACTCGGGGTAGGTGTTTAGCTGAAGGCCTCGTGCAATATGCAAATTAGAATCTTCAAGTTTACTTAAAATGTTGTCTTTTATTAATATCTATTTGGTTGGAAAAGGGTTCTCGCCCTTCTTTTTCACAACTACTCTAGATCCCGGATCGCTGGGTTCCGTCACTACGTCTATAAGTCCCTCGTATTCCACCCGTATTTCGACCTCCCAGGTGGACAGCCCGGGCGAGGGTCCTATAGGGCACGCGGATCCCACCGACCGAGAGTAAAGAACGCTCCTATCGGGTCTAGCGGGTCATAGGACCTTTCAACGCATGAGCGATGCGGATTATAGTCAAGGCAATACCGGGAAAGTCTCGTCTTTCTGCCTTGACGGATCTTTGCGCAGTTTCGCTTGAGCGAATGACGGTTTCGACTTTTGGTAATGTCCGAGAGAATAATAGGCATGGGTCGGGCGGTAAAAGCCGGATGACACGGTGTCACATTGAACTTTGTTGCATACACGATGCGTGGGTCGGAATCGAAGTCAATGCCTGGCCAAGATCTTGCCAATTTTTCCTTGTCGGAATTTTGGCAGAGCTTCGCTTGAGCGAAAGATCTTTTGATTTTTGGCAAAGACTCGGTCTTGACTCTTACGCATTCCGTGCGGGTCAAGGTCAATAGTCAATGTCGGAGTCAAGATCCCACCGATTTTTCCTTGTCGGAATTTCGGCAGAATTTCGCTTGAGCGAAAATCTTGGCTTCCGTTATGAGCTAAGGCTTGACCTTTACGTGGGTATGCAACTGGGCTATATGACACGGACTAGACCAAAAACCAACCAAAAGTCACGGTTTTTTGAAACGTGTGACATGGACTGTGCATTGGTCGACACCGGGCCGCCATGGGAGGTTGGGATGATTCCGTGCGCGCCCGGGAGCATCGTAAGGTCCGTCCGTGATCGCACTGAACCACCCTCGGGTTTGAAGGACGTGCGTGCAAAGTGTACAGATATATCAAAGTGCGCGTAGTGTGCGGTCTCCTAAAAATGTTCCTTTTTGAGTTAAAACAGAGATTTTCATAAATGTGTTTTAAAGGAATGATTTTCGGGACGGGGGAAAATGCAACACGTAAGCACGTAAATTTTCTGGGAGCCCTAGTCAGTCATGAAGCTGAGTAGCCCCAAGCTGCTAGGACTGCCAGATTAACCATGATTTTTCCTGGTGGAATTAAAGACACGAGGTCGCCCGGTCAAAATCCAAGGAGGATTGAGCCGTACGACCGCATGGATCAATTTTCCGTGTTCCACTCCTTTTGCTATTTTTCGGGTTGTTTCCCGTTTCAAAGTATGCACAGATTCCAAGATGCAAATGATGCAATGCATGGTAAAGAAAGCAAGCACGATTAATGAAATCGGCGATGGGAGTCTAACCCGCTCAAAAGGGAAAAGCTTTCTTTTATTTTTTTTTCAAAATTGTTTTTTTCGAAAAGGGATACTGGTACGTGGATTGTTAAACCACCGGTTATCCCAACTCCCACGTCAGGGAGTGTACAGGAAGGGTAAGTGGTTTCCACCTATATACCGAGTATCGATTTTTCGTTTTGAAAATAAAAGCTTTTCTCCTTTGGGATTCTCCCCAGCGGAGTCGCCAAACTGTGAATGTGGTGCCCAAATTTTTGTTGGATTCACGCGAGTTTGAAGACATCCGGTTTAATTTGAAAACGGAGTCGCCACGCCATTTTGATTACCTCAAAACTTTGAAAAAGGTTTTTACTTGGGTTCGGAGGTTAAGTTACCCTCGGGAAGAACGTTTGGCGTTCACCCAAAGTGCCTTGCCGGAGCAAGTCTCCCAAGATTTCAGTAATCGTGCTTGCTTGCGTGCTTTCTTGTGTGCATGTGTTTGAGAAAAAAGGGGGGGAATGTCCCAAGTTGTCTTCCGGACGTACAAACCATTTGTTGGTTTTCGCTCGGGATTCCTTGGAATTTTATGTACTCGGGATTATGATCCCGTCCTCATCTTATGACTTGTGATCATCGCATTTTAACCTCGGGACCCTCGGGACTTGCGTGATCAAGAGAATGACTTTCTTTTGGTCAAAGATGAGGTTCTTTAGAAAAGGAGGGTCCTTAGCCCATCAATCCTACGCTTTAAGACGGTTGAGCTCGTATAGATGCTTCATACTCTTTCTTAAGCGATAATCGGAGATATAGGGTTCAAGGTGTCCCTTTCTAAAGAGATATGGAACCTTTAATGGAAGGAACGATGTAAAGATATGATCTTTTACACCGGTCCATTCCTAGGTTGTTAATGGGGGAATGGGGGAAATGTATGTAAAAATGAATCTTTAATGAAAAGATGACATTTTTGGGTTGCAAATGATGCACTTAGTTTAAAGAAATAATCTTTATTGCAAATGATGCATAAAGATTTGATTTTTATGCAAATGATGCATTTTTGTTGAAGAAATTGGCATTCATTATGCAAATGATGCATAAAGATTGCATTTTGAAAAGCATATGATGCTAGTTTATGGTAAAGACATGGTCTTTAAAGCAAATGATGCTTGAACAAGGGATTTTGAATGCAAATGATGCATTTTGATTGAAAAAGATTTGATTTTTATATGCAAAGGATGCATGAAGATGACATTTTTATTTGAAAATGGGGGGTTTTAGGTGCAAAGGATGCACCTTTATGGGAAAAGACTACATTTTTATGACAAATGATGTCTAATGCATGCCAAAGGGGAAGGGGGAATATAAAGATAGGATCTTTAATCTACCAAGTCCCAAGCAATATAAAAATAATGCAATGAGCGAATTATAAAGCAATTAGGATGCAAAGGTAGGGCGTGCGAGGTTACCAATAGCTTCCTTCTTCTTTGGTCGGAGCTAGGAGGAGAGGTTGGTCTTGGATCTTCAAGGAGGAGGGAGGGAGCTTCTTGGCCTTCTTCTTCACCTTCTTGAGCTTCCAGCAGTATTCTTCACGTATTTGGAGTGTTTGTAGGTGACTTGTTATGAATTGTGTGTGTTGAAATGGGTAGAGGAGGGCTCTATTTATAGGCGATGATAAGGCTAATGAAGCCGTGCGGCTAGGACGCCGAGCTAATGCACTGCGGCATTATCCATTGTGACTCAGCATTTCTAGAACCATGCAAGGTGGCAAATTCTAGAACCCTCTTCCTAATTAAGAAAAACGTGTTTCTTAATTAGGAAGGCTCCCTTCAGCCCTTAATTTAATTTGGGACTGTTCCAGAACATTTCCGGAACACTAGGAAGGTCCGGGAAATTACCGGAAAACTTACCGAAATTGCCGGGAAATTTAACCGGAAGGCATGAGCCAGATTTGGGTACTTACACTTACGCAAGCAAGGTAAAGAGAGGTCATGCCAAACTCTCGAATCGATCTTAACTCAGGTGCCGGATCGGCTCGCTATTCACATGGCCAACGCATTAAAACGAACATGACAGGCTCGGTCCTTAGGTTCGGTTTTTCTTTTGGCCGGTGGAAACCGCTTACCCTATAGGAACCTCGCCCAAGGCTGTCCACCCCGGAATGTCGAAATACAGGTGCAAAATGAGGGGCTTATAGCCACACTAATGGTCTCCACTGACCCAGGATCTAGCATAGTTGCGAAAAAGAAGAGCAATCTTTTCCAACCAACTTAGGATTCTGAGACAACACGTTTTAAGTAGTCCAGGGGCTAATTGAAGAAGGAAAGTTGGAACGCCCTCGTGGTCCCAACACATTCGGGAATCTGTTCCCTTGGAACGACAGAATCAACACGATAGCATTCAGCGAGACTGTCGGCATGAGGGCCTATTCTCGATGGAATATGCCCCCTACAGCCTCGGTGGAACAGGTCACCTCTCATGCCGACATGCTCGGATCCCATGAAGACAGCTACAACAGCTTAGCCCTATTAAATATCCCGGAATCTGACTTGGAAGAACAATGGCGCAACCTCCTTCAGAGCCTAGTCAAGGAAGGATAAATAGCATGCCCCTGCGATTCAGACATCGTGAATATCATCCAAGCAAAATCCTCAGTCGAGGGAGCAGATTCCATGAAGGTAATCAACATTAGCAAAAATCAACTCCGAATAAGTGAGTGCTTCGCTCTCCTGGAAGAAGCTCTCCATGAATTCTCTTACCAAGGGCCCCCGGGACCTGATAGTAGCACCAATGGAGGGACACCCTCAACAGAGCAGCCTAAAACCTCCGCGGTCTGGTTCGAAGTCAAACCGAAGGCAAGTCTTCCCCCGGGAACAGCATCAGTCAAGGAATGGCCACCCGAGCCATCACCACCATCTCCATGACTACAACCTACCAAGAGAAATGAAGCCTGGTCCAATCCCTCATCTCCTAGTGTCTAGTTTCGAGTCATGTTGTATTTGAATTCGAGTCTTTCGAGTCATCTGATGGCCCTACACCGAAAGATTATGAGTTCATAACCAACAATGTATCTTCTCTACGCTTTCAATAAAAGGTCCGACCTTTCTGAATATCCCCTCATTGCATCTTTAACAACTGATGAGTTAACTAAATCACAAACAGTTAATAACAATTCATCTAATAAAGAAGCAGACACATTAATTGAACAATGCATTAAACAAACCTTTAAGCATGTTGTTAAACAAGAGGAAAACTTGGCCCAAGCTGCCGAGAAGGTTTTGACCACAGTGAATTAAGGGACTGCTGAAGAGCCTAAAGAGACGCAAAGCAGAAGCCTCTTCACCGGCACAGTATGTGAACCAAAAATCAATAAGGGGACGGGTAATGGCCGAACAACTGGCCGACTTCCCAACCGACGAGGCCCAAGGTCCCGAACCACAATTATCTTCACACTTGAAGGCGAGAATCGATGGCAATTGTCCTTCGACGGAGCAGCCAACAAAAGAGGAAATGGCATTGGAATGCTCTGGGTTGACCCAAAAGACGAGCACACCCCAATCGCCATAAAGCTAAACTTCGAGGTAACCAACAATGCCGCCAAATACGAAGCCTAAGCCGCCGGACTAGAGGCCGCACTCGAAAGGAACGTCCAGAAGCTAGAGGTCTTCAGGGACACAGCCTTGATCATCAATCAAGTTTCCAACAGATGGAAAACGATAGACCCAGGCTTGCAAAAATACCACGCCTGCATGAAGGACCTCATCACACAATTCAAGGAGGTCACCTTCCACTACTTGCCAAGAGACCGGAATCGGTTTGCAGACGCCCTAGCCACCTTAGCTTTACTCGTTGAAATCCCTGAAGGGAAGGCGATAAAGCCATTCAAAGTAGGAAGAAAGGAAATTCATGCCTACTGCTGTGAGATCGAACCATAACCCTAGCCCATCAATGAGCCGTGGTACAACCAAATCTACCAATACCTCAAGAACGGGAAAACCCCCTTCATGAACGAGGAAGGCCAATGCAAAGAAGGAATCAAAGCCAAGAGCATCGTGGCCCTAAAACGCCTTGCCTCTCACTTTGTCATCCTTGGGGACATGCTATACAAAAAACGCTACCAAGGACCGGTCCTCCGCTGCATCAGCAGGGAAAAAGCGAACGAGCTCATTAACAAAGTCCACAATGGGGCTTGCGCCCCTCACATGAACGCCAGAGCCCTAATGCAGATCATTCTTCGAATGGGCTACTACTGGATCTCCATGGAGGCAGACTGCATCCACTTTTTCCGAAGCTGCTACAAGTGCCAACGATTCTCCAACCTCAACCATCTTCGTCCTCACGATCTCTATTGCATGACTACTCCCTGGCCCTTCGCCACTTGAGGAATCGACGTCATTGGGAAGATCGCTCCGCTCGGAGGCAACGGCCACGAGTTCGTCTTGGTAGCCATTAACTACTTCATAAAATGGGTCGAAGCCAAGTCCTACAAAGTGCTAACTTCCAAGAAGGTCGCACAATTCCTCAATGAAAACATCATATGCCACTACGACATCCCGAACGAGGCCATATCAGACAACGGATCTCACTTCGAAGGAGAATGCGACAGACTACTGGCTGAATTCAAGATCACACGCCACAAGTCCTCTCCCTACAGGCCGCAAACTAACGGCGCAGTAGAAGCAGCAAACAGAACCCTCGAAAGGATCATCAAAAAAATGACCACACGAGAACGATATTGGGCCAAGAAGCTGCACCTGGCACTTTGGGGCTACCGAACATCAGTCAGAACCGCCACGGGAGAAACTCCATTCGCCTTGACCTATGGGATGGAGGTAGTGCTGCCCGTCGAGTTGGAAATCCCATCACTACAAGTATTGCTGGAAAATGAGATCAACGAAGTCGAACGGCTCCGAAGCTGACACGACGAACTGGCCCTGCTAGACGAACGTCGACTAAAGGCCATGAAGCACATTCGATCCTACCAAAGCAGAATGGCTAGGGATTTCGACAAGAAAGTCAAATCCCGAGACATTAGGGAAGGCGATCTGGTACTCAAAGAAAAGTCTCCCACTCGAACCAACCCGCTTGGAAAATGGGAACCAACATGGATCGGTCCGTTAGTGGTCCAAAAGATCTTCTCTGGCGGCGCCATGAAGCTGAGAGACCTAGACGACAATCCCTTCATGAATCCAGTCAACGGAAGCAAACTCCGCAGATACTTCACCTAAAGAAGATCAACTTTACTGCCTCCCCGTCACTCATTGTAGTGTCGAACTACGGAGACCTGAGCCCCTCAGTCCGGGGGGAACGTAGGCAGCCTTAATTGGTTCGGTCTAAAAACACACAAAAACAAAAAAATTTGGATGCCAACCAAGGCTCAAATCAATGCAAACACAAAATCCAAAAAAAAATGGATGTCGTCAAGGCTCATACTGCTTCAGTCCACAAAATACAACAGAAAGGTCCAAAGCTGGACGCTGCCAAGGCTCAAACAAAAAGCAAGCAAGAGATCATGCATCTCGACAAAGCTTTAAAAGTAAATCACAAATCACTAATGGTTACAATATTTCTTGATGAGTACAAACACAGTCTACTCTCAAGCTCACAACATGCTAAAAGGCAGCTTAATACATTTAACAAATAATGTGTCTACAATGCAATGATGGATACTTAGGAGGTCATCCCACGCCACTCGCGCTTGTCCCCTCGCCATTCTTCCCTTTCTTCCCTCGTCCCCGGCGAGTCTTCTTTCGCTCCACGTGAGCCAACTCTATCTCTCTCATTCTGAGCTCAGGGGTCCTCCCCATCGGATCAAGCAAACCTGTAGCTCGCAAAGCTTCATTCGCCCGTGCCTCGGCCCGGATCTCCTACATGCGAGTCTACAAAAGGGGACCTCTCTCCGTCAGTCGGTCAACTCTGGTCTCGTAGTCGAATAAAGCATCTCCCATCACCTTCTGAGGGTTAGACCAGGCTTCTGCACTTCTAAGCCTATAGCTGAGACGGCAACCTTGCCCCAGAATCGCTTCACGCCTGCTCCCCAAAACCACTTGGGACTGCCCGATATGCTGCTCGTACCAATCCAGGTACTCGGTGGTCAACACAACATTCTCCCAACGTCGAAGGAGCACCACAGGAGGGAAAGCGTAATACTTCCATACCCTCAGAAAATACAGAAGGACATCTTGATCTGCCATGCAGAAAGAAGCTACCTCCATAGTAGCAATGTCGTTCCAACCCAGCAAAGGCTCCTGCCTCATCCTGAACTGCCTGGAAACAAGCGACAGAATATAGAAGAAGGACCAAGACAAACCTGGAACTCTGACAACATAGGAACCTTCATGAAAGGCCCTCCTCATCTCAATCCCCCAATGGGAAACCCACTAACGAATCTGATGCGTACCAAGCTGTGCCATCCATCTCTCCCAGGAGAACTATTCCATATCCAATACAAGAGGCCGCCGAGCAAACGTCCATGGACTAAGAGAAGCTGAAGACTCAGGCATGGCTTGAAGCCTCTCTCGCAACCACAAGGTGAGCAAAACGGGGCTTCTCCCTCGCATGAACCTATCCTATGTCGCCAAGCGATCAATACTATGAAGGGTTTCCCCCAGAACCAACAGAGCAATATCCTCATGGGCTCGGCAATTCCCTACTACATCGAGCAATGCATCGTCACACACCCTAAGGGAACTGACCATGAAAAGCGTTGCCATCACGCATAAAGCAAATGCGTTCCAGGAGACATCACTCTCGTCATCACCCATAAACCGCTCAGGAAGCGCAGAAATATCAATATGACCAGAATCAAAAGTCATACCTTGCGTTTCTTCCAACGAGGTCCGAAGAAAGCATGCGAGCCTCACGCTCACGGCCGCACCGCCGATCAAAGGAAGCGAGATGGCCTCCACCTCCGGTCCTCCAATCAAAGCCCAAAAACCCTCAAAGGTGGGCGTAACCTCATTGTAGGAGAAGCTATACACATGCCTCCTAAAATCCCAGAACCTTGCAGCAGCCCGCAACAACTCTCAATCAGGAACTAACTCCCTAAGGGACCAAATCGAGCGGAGTCGAAATCACACCTCAAAAGCCCGTTTGTTGTGCCTCATGTGGTGCCTCATCTACGTCTCGAGCCGCTCAAGGAAGTATGCTCACCTCTCCTTTGAAAGCCTTGGCAAAATTCCTGGAACAGACGAAGAATTCATGGCAAAAATGGAGGTTTCTAGAGAAAATGGGAAGAAAGCTCGAAGTTGACTGCAAATGAGAGTGGGGAGCTGAGGGAAATCCAGATTTTATGTAAATCTTATCCCCTCTTCAAAAGCAAGAAGCGTCCGCGCGGACCTATTTGCATGCATGAAGTGTCCGCGCAGACCACTTTGCAGCCTGGCTAAATTTTTCAACAACCGCAAAATAGTTGTTGCCCGTGGCAGGACCTTGCCCCCGACTTCTTAAAAGCCTTACCAAAGTCATTTCCGGTCCCCATACACTAACCACAAATGCATTCCCAACTCATGCAACATGCACAAAAATAAAATAAGCTAGCAACAATTCCTAGGTCAATCCCCGGAATCACAAATACATCATTACATCTCAAATAAAATACTTTGTCATGTCAAATACAAGTGTTTTATTACATATACAAAATGTCTATTGCTCTACAAATACAATACAAAAAAAAACAAACAAAAGGAGTCCTACTCCGACTCATCATCATCAGCCTCTTCAAACGAGAACTACAGCATCTCAAAAAACCCGGCGGTCACCTCCTCGTCATCGGAAAACTCGACCCCCTCCTCGATCGAATGCTCGAAGTAGTTCGAAGGGTCAAACCCGATAAAAGGATCAAAGAAGGGATGCGAGGACGAATCCTCACCCTGTGCGCCCGACGGAGGGAAGAACTGATGAAGGGTTTGAGGCCTCTGGGCCCCCGAAGACATCCCCGCATCAAAGCTGTGCCGCTCCCGAATTGGCACCTTAGGCTGTGGCTCTGGCTCAGCCCTCGAAGAAGGAGCATCCGCAGACCTCCTCGAAAGCATTGGCTCGAACGCCGTCGCGCTCCGTGAAGATCTGCAGGACATCTTCCCGAAAAGCTTCTTTGTAAAAGCCCTCAACCCCACATATCGGCAGGTCAGCACGTCCAAGGACCGCCCCGAGACCTGCACAAGCAAGCAACCAAAGAAATGCTCAGCAAAAGAGAAACAAAGCGTTCAACAAAAGAGAAAAATATAGAAAAGATGCCAAGACGGAAAGAGTAAACAAACTCACCGCAGTATCCGGGTTAACTCGATAAACATCAGGACCATATTCTGGGATGGGAACCAACACCCTCCTCCTCGAAGAGTCCTCGCGAACATAAGTGAAGTCCGGCCCAGGCACCGGGACATCTGGAGGACGTGACGAGCCAGTCTGCCTCTCCCTCGCCAACACCTGTGGCGTCCTCAGCTTCCGCCTAACAAAGGCCGCATACTCCTTGCCCTCCAGGACGAACTCCTCGGCACTCACGCCGGCCTGATACCTCTCGTACTCCAGCACGTCCTTATCAAGAGGACTCATAATATGGAAGGGCGGATCCCTCGGTGCCACAGGAGGCACACCTGCGCCATGCTGCCAGAAGACCCTCTCCCCCAAGTACAGGGAGTCGCAAGTGAAGCCCCATAGAAGCTTCCGCTGCCATGTCACCTAAGGGGCACCCTCCAGATCATCCTCGCCATATCGAGTCCAGGGGTACAGCTGAAATCCCTCCGGACTATCCCTCTCCAGGTATCGCTGCACCTCCTGATAGGTGACAGTGATCTTTCCCCGGCTCGTCCTCCTCTTTCTCAAAGAGCGAGCCCAACATAACATGGCGGGATACCCAAGTAAGGCCTCGTCCTCCCAGTCCCACGAATGGCACCGAAAGACCTCATAGCACCACACCTGCAATAAAAAAGCAGATAGTGCTCAGAACAAGAAAAAGAAAAAGAAGACGGAGAAGTGACAAAGTGCTAAACTACAAACAACAATAAACTCATACCTCCAGTGCAAAGTCAAAACACCCCAGGGAATTGACCGCACCCCAGCTGAATCGGTCCATAGCAAAATAAAGCTCGGCCAAGCCCGCCTCGCCCCAAGCAATCTCACAAATCACAAAAAGTCCGTCCCAACACGGCAATCTCACAAATCACAAAAAGTCCGTCCAAACACGGCAATTTTTCAAACAAAAAGACCGTCCCAACATGACAATTTTTTCAAATAAAAGTCCGTCCTCACACGGCAATTTTTTCAAATAAAAGTCCGTCACGAAAACACGGCACACATTACACATTTTCACAAAAGGGATCTGTCCCTACACGACACATTTTCAAACAAAAGTCTGTCACAAAAACACGGCACACATTGCACATAAATTTCCCACACCAAGTCCGTCTCTACACGAAAATTTTTTCCCACAAAAAATAATGTACATACAGAAATAGCATCAAGGTACAAGTCACCAAAGCATGCATTTCTAGGAGAGGCACTTTATTTTCACAAATAAGAGCTAAACTCCACTTTTTTGAACAAAAATCACATACCCGCAATCCATATAAGCCCAATTTAAACAATTCAACATCAATTTCACAAAATAAACATGGCAACAACAAAAGCCCCAAATATGCAAAAACTAAAAACATAGTTCTAGCATACATCATTTCGAGCAAGAATCAAAAGAAAATTTGATATCTTACTTCCTTTACGGTCTTCCAGATTAAGGTGTGTACCTCCGAATCAGGATACAACACGTCCGGGTTCCTTGTCGAAGGGAAGTAGGAAGAAAAATTCATATGGAGGTCCAACCTCCTCTCTATGGCCTCTCGGCCACTTTGATGACGACCTCGCCGATTCTTTCCGCCATGATAGCAATATAATCAACTCGGAAGGATTCAATCAAAAAATTTTTGATCAAAATCAAGTTTTCTATATCTCTCTCTCTCTCTCTCTCTCTCTCTCTCTCTCTCTTTCTCCTCGACAGCAATTGGGAAAGAAGATGAAATAGCGTTGCTGGAAATCTTATTTTGACTCAAAAAATTAGATTTACAGATGAAGCCGCGCGGACCACTTTGCATGGCAAGTGAATCCGTGCGGATCACTTTGCATCCCAGGTGAAATTCCTTTTTTGCCCCTATAATCTTTGCCCTTGGCCATCCAAAGGCTATTTCCAGAAAGATTCATGCAGTTTGGTCCCTAAACCAACAAAGATAACCCCGGCCGTCATCGTAAGCCCAGACCCCAAGGCACAAATGCCTCCAAACACAAATCCCAAGGCACAAACGCCTTCAAATGCGAATATCAAGGCACAAAACGCCCCCAAAAAAAACACACACACAAAAATAAAATCGGCCATCAAAGTAAGCCCGAATCCCCTTCCCCAGCGAACAAAAGACGAACGGCCATCCTTGCAAACCCGTACAAAACCACATATCCCAAGCAGATAAAACACCGGCCATCATCGTAAGCCCGAACCCCAAGGCGCAAACACCTTCAAAGACACATCCCAAGGCATAAATGCCTTCACAACAAACAAGTCATTCCCCTGGCAGCCATTGTAAGCCTGAACTTTTCCCCAGCAGACATAACACAAGGCAAACACGCCTCCCAAAAATCAAAACACGAGGCAAACACGCCTCCCAAAATCAACACACAAGGCAAGCACGCCTCCCATAAGTCTCAAACACTAGGTTCATACTCCTGAACCAAGCCTCAACTTAAGTTCATACTCCTGAACTAAGTCTCAAACACCTGGTTCATACTCCTGAACCAAACCTCAGTCAGAGGACATCACACGTCCTCATGCACGACACAACCTCTGTCAGAGGACATCACACGTCCTCATACAAGACACAACCTCAGTCAGAGGACATCACACGTCCTCATGCATGACACACCCTCAGTCAGAGGACATCACACGTCCACATATATGACACAACCTCAGTTAGAGGACATCACACATCCTCATAACGACATCACTTCAGTCAGAGGACATCACACGTCCTCATAACGACATTACCACTGTCAGAGGACATCACACGTCTTCATAACGACATCACCTCAGTCAGAGGACATCACACGTCCTTATAACGACACAACCACAGTCAGAGGACATCACACATCCTCATAACGACACAACCTCGATCAGAGGTCATCACACGTCCTCATAACAACACAACCTCAGTCAGAGGACATCACAGGTCCTCATATACGACACAACCTAGGTCAGAGGACATCACACGTCCTCACACATGACCCAACCTCGGTCAGAGGATATCACATATCCTCATAGATGACACAACTTCACTCTCAGAACACCACCACGTCCTCCTACACCACAAACACATCTTTTCGTAAGATTACTCACCATTTCTGAACTACGATCAGGCTTGATTCCCATACGAGATACGTAGGAATCCTGTCATAGGATCCAGCCATCCGACCTAAATGGTCACCCCAGGACACCGACACGTCCACATCACCTCAGGACTCCACCACGTCTGCATACACGACAATTTCACCATTTTCGAACTATGACTAGGCTTGATTCCCATTTGGGATACGTAGGAATCCTGTCAAAGGGTCCATCCAGCAGACCCAAGCAGTCACCTTAGGACACCACCACGTCCTCACAGCTGACCCAAGCGGTCACCCCATAGTACACCACCACGTCCGCAGCCAGTCGACCTAAGCGATCACACAATAGGACATCACCATGTCCTCACACCCGACCCAAGCAGTCACCTCACACACGAACTACGATCAGGATTGATTCCCACTTAGGATACATAGGAATCCTATCAAAAAGGTCCAGCCATCTGACTTAAACGGTCACCCTAGGACACCGACACGTCCACCTCACATCAGGACACCACCACGTCCTCGTGAACCGACCAACACGGTCACCTTCTCTCTCCCAATAAGCGATCCTGATCGGGACCCATATCTTATCGACAACCCCACTTTCTTCATAAGTGATGTCACTGAGGGGCTTTTGTAAGTACCCCAATCTGGATTGCTCCCCATCCGACACACGAAAAACACCGCAGACTCACACAAACGTGATCCCGAAGACTCGTAACCTTCAAAAACCCCAAAACCACCAACCAAACCAAGGTAGGATCCTTCCGGGATAAAATAAAACAAAAGAACTTTTTGAGAATTATGAAAAATAGTTAGCATGCATAATGGTCGGCACTGACTCTTTTGCACCCAGACATCATAATTACAAAATCCTCTTAAAGTCCACGATATTCCCTTAAATTTGGGAAAACCAAAAATTTTCCAAGCCTATAAATAGAGGGCTCCCCCTCTCATTTTCTTCATACCTCCATTCTCTCCTCTCTCCCCCCAGCCTTCAGGCTCCCCTCTAAGTCCTTTCGAGGCAATCCCGATCCCTTTCGGTTCCTTTTGGGGCCTTCTGAGCCCTCCCGAGGCGCTCTGAAGCCCTGCCGAGCGCTCTCGAGATGCTCTCGAGGCACCCTGAGGTGCTCCTGATGTATCCCGAAGGCCTGTCGGTCAATCCCGAGCCATTTCGATCCATCCTGAGGCATCCCGGTTCATCCCGAAGCCCTGTCGGACAATCCCAAGGCATCACGAAGCAAGCAGAACCTCTGACGGACAATCCCAAGGCATCCCGAAGCACGCCAAACCTCTGCTCAAGTACAACCAACACTCCCGAGGCACGTCGAACCTCTGCCCGAGTACAACCAATACTCTCGAGGCACGCCGAATGACGCGTCTCGATACGTGGTCCTACTTGGCCCCACGTCTGGGACACGCTCGAAAGACGCCATTATTTTCATTTTACTTTCAAAATGTCCTTTCATAAATTTCTAGTATACAAAACTTGTTTAGACTTAAAAATTTTCTATTATAATACTAGAAGTAACAACATTTTACTTAAAATCCAAACACCACATTTACAAATCATTTACAACTTAAGGATCATAGTTTCAAAAAAAACTTACAATATTTACAATCATTAAAATGTACCAAAATATTGACATACATCACAAGTCTCGGGCATACTACCCCCTTGGTTCTATATTTACATAATGTAAACCACTACAAAATACCTTTTTCAAATTACAACCCAACTCGGCGTCCTCTCTGTACTCAACGTGGCCTATTCCCTGGCTCGCCCCTATCTAAGGAAAATAATAAAAGGACTGGGTAAGATAAATCTCAGCAAGCTATTATATATGCAACAAGATGATATGCAATCACATTAGGAAAACATATATCAACACATCCTCATATACATCACAATCTTGTAAACACATAAGAGGATGTATAAGATAACACATAAGTGCAATAAGGTAACACTTAGAAGGATACTGAGTCAAGGTTTAATAAAAAAAGATATAGCAATGAGCAAAGATCAACAATCAAGAAGTCGTTCTAACCAAGTAACCATCAACAACAGGGAGAAAATGACACAAAGTCATACCCCAAAGTGCAGCTAGACCTCACCCGAAGGGAGCTAGCCCACAACCTAAACCATGGCCAATGGAAGGGGGAAAAGAGACCCAGTGAATGGTATTATAATGAACTCGGCTTGGGTGCCATTATAATCTCATACGACTGCCCGAACAATAAAGTACCAGCTGAACTTTAAATAAAAGCACAGTAATAAATACTTGCTTAAATAACCAATATATGATTCCAAAGTAGGGAACCATACCAAATATATCATAACAAGATGATAACAAGTATCACTCATAAGTAGCACAACGGCTAAACATCCTTGAAATCAATCACTTTAACTTAGGATTCCAAAGTAGGAAACCCTATCAAACACGCCATTAAAGATGTCAAACTAGTCCATAATGTGTAACACTTAAGGTCTACACACTTAATATAACAATTCAAGGGTCTAATATCAACCATATAAAGATATAGAGCAATTTAGGTTTCATGGGAATCAAGTGTTCCAACCTATTTTAACCAAGTATTTAACAACCTTCCCAATATCACAATTGTTAGGTTAAGACCTCATTTGGTAGTTCATATATTGTACTTTGATTAGGGTGTTCAATTGAGTAAAAGATGTATTAGAAAATTGGGAATAATTTACTTTGAAAATGATACAGCAGAAACAGGGCAGGGCACGAGTCGTGCCCTACAGCACGAGTCGTGCCAATTGGAATCAGCACGAGTGCAGAAACTTACACGACTCGTTGCCATGACTGGCAAAGTTGGAAACGACTCGTGACCTACAGCACGAGTCGTATCCTTCGGCAGAAATTCTCATCTAGTGCTGAACAATTCAACAATGTTTAACAACCTGAAATTACCCAAGATTCACGCGCGGCGAATGCGGTTGTCTTTTGCGGAAGTTTGGGACCTCGCTTTCGGGAAGGAGAGGAGTCGCCACGCGGTTTTGTATTTTGAGCCCAAACGTTGAAAAATGACTTAGTGAAAAAGGTATCATTTTTATTGGTAGCAAAAACTTGGAAAAGGCTTTGAAAAGGGTGTCGTTTTTATTGGTAGCAAAAACTTGGAAAAGGCTTTAAAAAGGGTGTCATTTTTATTGGTAGCAAAAACATGACAAAAGGCTTTAAAGTACCAGAGATTGTTAGGTTCGGAGGTCACGTTACGTTTCGGGAAGAGTATTTTTTTGAGATCACCCGAAACGCCTCGTATGACGAGTCTTTCTACCTTTCTCGAAATTGTGTGCGTGTGTGTGTGTGTTGCATTTTGAAAATGGGGGCTTGAATGACAAGCTTAATCTTGGTTTGAATGTCAAACGTTTATTTTATGATTCTTTTGAAAAAGACGAGCGTTTGAATGACAAACATCGGTTTTGGAGTTTTTAGGAAAAGAGGTGCGAATGTCGCGCTTTGAATTTACTTAAGTGTCAAATGTTGACGTTTAAGAAAAGATCGTTTGAATGTCAAACGTCGGGTTTTGGGTTTTAAAGATGATCGTTTGGATGCCAAACGTCACTTTGCGCGTTTTGAAAGAGAGTTCGAATGTCGAACTCCGATTTTGAACCGGGTATTACATTGTTAGCGATTTTATGGGAAAAAAGCATTAAATGATATGCAATCAACGAATTGTTTTGCGACTCGGACTTTTGATATGTAATGTAAATGACAGTATTTAAAATGCGGTATCAACGAAATCAAACGACCCGGATTTTAAAGGTGCAATCAACGAACCAAACGGCTCGGACTTGTAAATTTGCGTAAAGTAAATGACGTTCAATGGATCAAACGATCCAGACTTGTAAATGACTATCACGAATCAAACAGTTCGGACTATGAAATTGCGTAAAGTAAATGACATTCAACGGATCAAACGATCCGGACCGTTAAATGACAGAAAAGTAAAGAAACGGGGCCGAAATGCCGTTTTAACCCGAGATTACTTCTCTTACGGGAGAGAAGAGGATCTGGGACTAAAACGTATCGGACCCCGTCGACGGTGACGTCTACATTTCAACAACTTTTGACTGAAACAGTTGTAGCGACTGGCACGTAAACCGAGACGGAACGAGTGTTTAGGGAGAGAGAGTGTTACCTATGGCTAGGGGTTGACTCTTTTGGCTCGGTTGACATATACGGGATACGGTTTAGTGTTTGGAACGGTGTTTCGAGGTTGTTTGGTTTGTATTTGATCGAAATACGAAGTTTTCACGCAAATCGAGGCAAAACGGGGCTCGGGAGAGGGTGAAACTGGTTTGGGCCGTGGCTATTTGTGAAAATTGATAAGTTTTTCTTTTCTCAAATATTTGACAACCTTCTGTATTTATAGGGTAAATTTGCAGAAGAGTCCGGACGGACTTATGCTGAATTTCAGGAGGTTTTGTGGTATTTTGGAAAATGGGAGGACTTACTGGCATTTCTGTTTTGCCTGTAAAACAGTCCGGACGGACTGTGACAACATCTCAAGGGTATTTTGGTCTTTTCACTCTGAAATCTGATTGAAGTTGACCGGAGGGCTGTGGCATGTGTGCCACGTGTCCCTGTGACTCACCAGAGCATGGATTTTCGTGTCATTATTCCCGATTTTGTCCGTTTTTTAAATAATTGTCCGAAATACCCCCGAAAAGTGTCGAAAAGTGCGTTTTCCAGGAAAAGTTGTACTTTTACGTGTGACAACGTGTGTTGAGTACGCTTTGACGTTGGAATGCACGGGACAGTCCCGGAACGTCTTGTTGGCTTGAGAACGGGGAGTGTAACGGATTTCGATTAATCTGAAGCGAACCAATTAACGAATTTCAATTAACTTTTAACGAATTTTGATGATCCTGAGTTTGGTTACTTACACAACCTTCAAATTATTTCCTACCCACTGTATATTAAGCTCCTTAAAGTTTCTTTGCCACAAGATTCACAAACCTTGTAGCATTACCTCACTAGCCATATGTGTCTGAATGAGATTCTGACATAATCATTTTGGTAAGAAATCTCTCGACATTATGCCATGCCGGATTTATAGAAGACTAGTAAAAGTTCGTGTCTAAATACACGTGTTTTTTTTTTAAATTAAATTTTTTTTTAATTTGAAAAAAAAAAATTTAAAGGACAAAATGGAAAAGAGACAATTTAGTGAGGGCAAAATGAAAAATTTTGACACTTAAAACTGTTTATTGTACTGTAACAAAGAGGAGTGCCATATATACTATAGTAAATAAATATAATGAGGCCATGACCATACAAAAACAGTTCTTGCAAGAGAACAATAATAATACAGATTAATTTTTATATCTGAAAGGTTTTTAGTACTTACCTTTTTGTAGTACAACAAACCACTAAACTTTATTTCCATCTATTTCAAACTCAAAGAAAATGTCCAAATACCACATGCAACATTTATACATCATAAATTTTTAACTTAAACATTATATGAGCAAGATTAAAAACGAAAAATAATAACTTACTTCCAAAATAATACGAAAGCTTGAAAATTTTAATCGGATATAAATAATCCACTTTGCTTTCTTAACATTTTGACGCAGACGAATCGAAGAACGAACAAGAGATGAATTTGTGATGAATTTTTGAAATAAAACTAGGTTGAAGCTTTTCTTTGGAACAGAGGAAAGAAAGAACTTGGCTGGAGTTTTATTTTTGTTTAAACGAAAATGAACCTTCCTCGTTAAACCAAAACAAGGATAAGCATTGAATAGTTTCACCTAGACTTTCATTACCTTTCTTATTAAGTTATAAATCTTACACTTATGCACCTCATATGTTTTATAAGTTTCTTAATTAAATTTCACAATTACAAATTCAATTACACAACTCCTAATTTTTTTTAATTAGATATTAAATAATTATATTTAATTTATTAACATACTTAAAATATCAAATAAGTTATTAAAATATCATGACTAACACAAAATACTCACAAATATAATGCAATGCATGAAATGAGATGCGACGCACGCCATATATACGTTCAAGCATGTATCAAAATAGGACCTAGGTTTAGGGTCGTGGCACCGAACCTTTGCCCGAGTACAACCAACACTCCCGAGGCACGTCGAACCTCTGCCCGAGTACAACCAACAATTCCGACGCACACCGAACCTCTACCCGAGTACAACCAACACTCCCGAGGCATATCGAACCTCTACCCGAGTACCAACTAGCACTCCCGAGGCACGCCGAACCTCTGCCCGATGACACACCTAGCACTCTCGAGGCGCGCCGAAGCTCTGTCCGCAGACACCGGTACATCCTGAAGCAATGTCGGTCCGTCCTGTAACACTATTCACACTCAAACACTATTCCCAAGCGAAAGATAGACACAAACCAACATTGGTAAGGCCTTCTTCGAATACTATTTCAATTAATTTCAATGCATAGCCTACAATGTAGACATCATATTCAGCATGCATTTTTAAAAAGCACATACACACACACAACTTTTAAAGAAAGAGGGGTATCGAAAGACTCGTGTATATGAGGCGACTCGGGTGAGCTCTGCTATTCTCTTCTCGAGGCGTAACCTGACTTCCAAACTCAAAATCTCATCACACAACAACTTTTTTTAAATAAAGCCTTTTCTCAATGTTTTGGGCTATATCAAAACGGCGTGGGGACTCCTCCGAACGAAACGCAGCGATACCTCCTGACGAAATTGCGAGATGCCGGGGCCCGCGCAGCCGGATCCGGGTAAGTTCAAGTATGCAGTTGCAGTCAGAAAAGGGAGGAGATGAGGGACCACGACACTGTTGGAATTGGAAGGAGAGACGGCACATCGGACAGCTAAGGGGCAGATCTAGTAATTTTTTGGCCTGAAAGAAGAAGCCTCTGGGTAGATCTTTCGGCTCCGGTGAAGACGAAAGGGAAGGACGCCGAGATCTAGTAATGATATGGCGGGAGATGATGATCGAATTGCAAATAACAGTCAGATGTATGCTGGAATTTTATAACTGGTGGCTCGTGTGGTGTTGGACAATGGTGCTAGGCTTGTCGGTAGAAAATGAAGAATGGGAGAAGGAGAGTTGTTAACTCCCATGAAAAATCCATTAAACAGACATAGTAGGCGGCGGTGGGTAGGGCAAGGGTGGAGAGAGGGAAGTGGAGGGTGTAGGTGGGGGGGGTGATGCTGGAGGAGATGGTGGATATGGGTTCGTTTGGGTGGTGGAGATAAGTGATGGTGGGTAGTTGGGGAGGAGGTTGAAGATGATGGGATTCAAAACAATTAGACCCCTTTATCTTTTTTTCTTTTTTTTTTTACCCTTTTAACCAAAACAATTACATTAAACCCCTGAATAAATCAGTTGAGGGATCATATGTTAATTTATTTTCATTCAATTTGCATTAAAACAAAAATGAAAGAATTTGTGTTCAAAAACATCCTACATTAAGTGACACGTGACTTGCACGTGATAATTTAACGAATTTTTCTGACGAAATTGCTTAAAAACCCTGAAATGTTAACAGAATATGAACTTTGGACCCTATATTGTAATAAGTGATAGAACGAGACCAATTTTAGGAACACCCCCTACATTAAGTGACACGTGACTTGCACGTGATAATTTAACAAATTTTTCTAACGAAATTGTTTAAAAACCCTGAAATGTTAACAGAATATGAACTTTGGACCCTATATTGTAATAAGTGATAGAATGAGACCAATTTTAGGAACACCCCCTAAACTTTGGAGCCCAAAATGTCATTCGCCCTATAATATACTGGATGTAATATGAAATATATAATGCATTGATGGACGAAAATCCACTATGTAATAAAATCGAGCAAGTGTACTCACTACCGGTGTAGCAATATGCACAAGCAGGGATCGAACCACAGAGACTCGTTGGTTTTAACAAGTAGATTTAATTAATGCTAAAAGTAACTCAAAGGGGGTTTTTGATTTTTGATTAAATTAAAAACTAAAACAAGAAACCAAAACAATGAATTGACGGAAGCAAGTAAATAAGAAGCAAGCAAACAAAGCACGGAAGCAAAAATTGAAGGGGTTTACCAGATTAAAAAGGATTCACGGATTGGGATTTCACAGTGTCGCAGTAATATGCTATTCATAAAATGGTATTTAATCAATTTCAAGGGTTCATTCACTAATGCAAGAGTTGGGACGGTTTGGTGTGCGATTTGCAACTCTTCTAATCTCAATTACTAGGGTTTCAATTACGTCACCGTTTATACCCAATCCATGAAACAGGAGTTTAGCTACTCATGTTCATCTCAAAAGACAAAAGAGATGAATAATAAAAATAATACATAAAACCTGGTTCTTGATGATGAACAATCCTTCAAAAACCTCCAAGCCTTCAAATTACAAACTCAAAAATAAAGCATAAAAAATATTGTCTCCAGCAATTCTCTATTTAAACTGGGAAAATAGGGTGTTAAACTTGGAAAGAAGCATAGAATCCTCCTTAAAAAGGGAAACTGAAATTCTGAAAACGGGGGCATGGGCGGTCGCCCACCTTGCCCCGGGCGCCGCCCATGTGTACAAGTGGTTTGTGTCTTCGCCTTCCTTCAACCCGGGCGGTCGCCCACCCGGTCCTGGGCGGTCGCCCATGTGCACGTGAGCCTTCAACGCTTTGGAATTCTTCAGCTTGGGCGGTCGCCCACCTATTCCTGGGCGGTCACCCACCTTAACAGACCTTTCAATGCATTGGGGCTTCAACCTGGGCGGTCGCCCATATAAACCTGGGCGGTCGCCCATCACAACAGAGGTTCCTCCAGCATTCTGACTTTCTCCAAAATTACTCCAAAGTCCTTGCGAGTCAAAATTTCGCCATAATTTGTTTGTATTTCACACTTTCCCGCATTTAGCCCTGTTCTTAACAAAACTCCAAAATATTGATTAAAACATAACAAAACCCGGGAAATCAAACTCCAAGTAAGTGAGAAAGTATATAAAATGGGTGTGTAAAAACACATCCATCAAATACCCCCAAACTAACCTTTTGCTCGTCCCCGAGTAAAAACAAAATATGAAACTAAACTACCCAATAGAAAGTAACTAGACGACTAAACAACTAAACAACTAAACAACTAAAAAAAATATTTTTGGGATGTTCCATTCACCATGGGAGTTTTGTTGGCCAAACAAGTCTCAGACCCTTACACCAAATAATCACGGATGTGCTGACATGAACATAGAATTAAAGTTACATTAAAGCAAAAACCCACAATTTTTCACCGCGGCCTGAATGATGAAGTGATGTATGGTAGCTCATTGTCACACTCTAGGATTGTTTATGGATTCACTAAATGATGCTCTAATATAACATGTATCAAAAATGATCACAAAGGGACACTCATATGCATGTTTACACGATTGTCAACACGGCTAATTGATAATGAATAGAAAAATATGGCTTTAAGTGTTATTTGTGCAAAGGATCACATGGCTAGGTTCACGGTTACAAACGAAGGTAAGGACATACGAAATAGGAAAGTGAAAATAAGAAGCCTTCTTTTTACATGTACGACCTCACTACCATGATTCACTCCGCTCACCCTTTACTTCCCATTGTGCCAACCCCCAAACTAAAACTTTTCATACATGAATAAACATGGGGTTGAGCACAATTCCTTGCTTTATATGGCCTTGTCTAATTTTCAACTTTTGACACAATGGAGGGGCAAATATAAACATTTTTATTTCATTTATTTATTATTTTTTTTTTTCAAACCTTTTTTTTTTTTACTGCCCCTCTTCATTGCGTTTCACACCCCTTTATATTTTCGCACTTTGACCACAATTTGTACATTCCATTCCAATCTCCCAAGTTCAACCCATAATCCCAATCATTCCTTAGTTCACTTTCCAATAAAGGTACAGCATCCTAGCACTAAGTGAAAAAGGTAGGGAAAGAGGCGTCAACTGAAGGCGAATGACGGTCTCGTGTTTCATTCTTATTAACAACTCAAAAGGAGTTCTAGTGGTAAATTTTATTTACTGAGTTCGAAAGTCCAAGGCACACAAAAGGGTTGAAAGAAATTAGCCATATATATCAAAATAGCCTATTGACGTATTATTGACAATCATGCAAACAATGTTCTAGGGACCCCGAGAATGCACAAGTGATCCCATAAAGGGCACCTATAGTGAGAACAATGACCAATGGTAAATGGAAGTGAGAGGTGGTGCAATCATAGTTTATTGTTTCAATGTAACCCTAATCTCCACATCCAAGACAACACCGGTGATTAACAAACAACACTCAATCATCACGGACTTTGGCCAACTCATCCCGAAATAAAGAGAACAAAAATTTTTAATTTTTTTTTAACAAAAACTATGAATAAAAACTGAAAATCCTAATACTAGCATAGCATAAACAATGATACCCCACCCCCAAACTAAAAGCTTTCATTGTCCCTAGTGAAAGGAACAAAAAGTACAAAAGCACAAAGGGTTAGGGGTACCTCCAACCACAACTCAGCGATAGAAATGGTCCCAAGGACCAAACGAGCTACTCCCGCTCGTGTCAGGGTTCTGCTGCTGCTGATGCTGCTGCTCATCCCAAGATGACCACCCCCTCATCTGCTGTGGGTCCCGATACTGCGGGGGATGGTATGGAATGTGCTGCGGCGACGGAGGTGGTGGAAGTCTGTCCCGAATATCATGAAAGATGGCCATCTGCTCATCCTCCATGCGCTGCCTCCACATACTAGAGGCATAAAGGTCCTCTGTAATCTGCGACTGAATCTGCCTCTGACTCTCCTCCATGCTAGTCAGTCTCTGACCAAAACAATCAAACTGGCCTCGCAACTCCCTAATGTCCCCTGCCAAAGCATCCATGTGGCCCGCCATATAATATGCGGCCTCTGTAGGGGTGAACTCCTGCTCCTCCATCTCCTCATCAACAATTCGCTCTCTACTCCCTCTCGATGATCCTTCACCTGGCTGCAATGTGTGCCCTTTATTTGTTAGGGTCTTTTTGCTAACCGCAGTCCCAACAGAAATAATGTCCCTCGCAATCCGTAGACGGGAAAAATTGACCCCCGCTCGCTCAATCAGTCCAGAAATCAACAATGGAAAATTAAAATTACACCTCCCCATACCCTTGTAAGTGTTCACTATCTCCATAGACATTGTTAATCCGGTATTGAAATTCTGCCCGGATAACACAATATTCATCAATAGGGCTCTCTTCCAATGCACATCCCCATAATGAGATGTGGGCATAATGCGCTCACAGATGAACCGATGCAAAGCCCGCATCCTAAAATCCAAATTTCGTGCCTTCATCACATTACCATTCCTCAACAAGGTCAAATCAATGTCTACAAAATATGGGGCTAACCTATCAAGATTACCCGCCACGTTTCCTTCCATAATCTGAGCACTAGAATAGTAGGCACATGCACTATTCTCACGCCCGGGAGACACCATTCCATAATATCTGTTAATATCATCACCGGAATACCACACATTGTTGCCTCTCACAATTGCACACTTCCTCACACTCCCTGCTTCAAATGCATTTGCATAAAACTCCCTCACCAATAATGCCGACCCTTTATTTTCTGGTCGCTTTGCCAAATTTCCCCACCCATACCGTTGAAAAATGTCATCCAACTCAAGCTCCTCATATTTAAACTCATTCTCAATAGCAAAAGCCTTATTCTCATGTTTATCAAAAAACGTTTGTGCCTTGCTACCCACAAATCTAGTTGCATCAAAGGCAACTTCTGGGACGAGGGGATTTCTTTGCCTTGGCATTTTGTTTCAAAATCCACAAAAAATTGCACAAAGAAGGCACTAAAGGAGGAGGGTGAATTCTTACTTACCGGAATAGTCGCCGGAATAGTCACCGGAGATGGCCGGAATTCCGCCGGAATCGTAGAAGATAACCGAAAAAAGAAACCACACACCTTGAACACTAATTTACACACAGATTCCTCAACTTTGAGCTTCAAAATCCACCCTTGCAACCTTGCCAATTTCTCAAGCTTCTTGCTTCAACAATGGTGATTTGAGTTTTGGTTTTTGGGTGTAGGGAGTTGATTATGGTGAGGGAAGGCAATTTAATAGGCAATTAGGGAGATTGGGTGGTGGGTTTGGGTGTTTGAAGGAGTAATTTTTAGAGAGAGTGAGTAAAGGGGGCGGATCTTTGAAGAGAGAGAGAGAGAGCATGGTCTTTTGAAATTAGAGAGAGAAAGGAGAGAGGCGGCCTAGGGTTAAATTGCATGCCTGAAATTTGACATGGGCGGTCGCCCACATGCCCCCTGGGCGGTCGCTCACACGTCCAGAAACATTGGTCTTTATGATTTAAAACATGGGCGGTCGCCCATCCACTCATACGCGGTCGCCCAACAACACAGTGGGTAAATCCCAAATTTCATTTCGACATGGGCGGTCGCCCACATCACCTTGGGCGGTCGCCCATCACCACAGTAGGTTCCACAAAATTTTCAAATCAGCATGGGCGGTCGCCCAACACCTCCTGGGCGGTCGCCCACCTCAGCAGTCACATTTTTGGCTGGCTTCTTGCCTGCACATCACCACAAAACACACCCAAAGCATAATATCTATTTATACACTAAAATTGACTCAAAATTTGACCGCACTTTCGTTGCCTACGTCCCCATTAATATGGGCGGACTACCCACAAGAATAGGCTCAGGTCACCGTAGTTCGACACGTTCACAAAATAAAAGACGAAAAACACGATTTTTTTTTTATATATACCTTTATACCTCCACCCCCACACTTTAAACAATGCTATGTCCTCATGGCATGAACCACTTAAACACACAACACATTCAAAATGCAAAGATGAAAAATGACCGAAAAAAAATACCGAAAGCAATAAATGTTACCTACATTGGGTTGCCTCCCAATCAGCGCTTTGTTTTATGTCGGTAAGCTCGACTTCTTGCCTTGGAGAGATTAATCAATGATATCCGGCTCCCCCAACTCAATCACATCTATGTTATCCACCATAGCCATACCTTCATAGTAAGGCTTCACACGATGCCCATTCACTTTAAATGTAGTGCCATTGTGTAAATCTTTGAGCTCCACCGCCCCATGTGGGAATATCTTCACTAATTCAAACGGTCCCGACCATTTGGAGCGTAACTTACCCGGAAATAACTTCAATCGAGAGTTGAACAAGAGAACCTTAATTCCCGGCCTCAGATTTTTAGGCCGTAAGTTCTTGTCATGATATCGTTTGGTTCTCTCCTTGTAAAGCTTGGCATTCTCATACGACTCTTGTCTCAACTCCTCAAGCTCATCAAATCAAGGGCCAATAGCCTTTTCTCACCTGCTAAACCCATGTCCATGTTTAACTCCTTCACCGCCCAAAATTCCTTGTGTTGTAATTCCACCGGAAGATGACAGTCTTTACCATACACAATCCGGTAAGGGCTCATACCAATAGGGGTTTTGTATGCCGTTCTATACGCCCACAATGCATCACCCAACTTCAATGCCCAATCCTTTCTATTTGGACGCACTGTTTTCTCAAGAACCCCTTTGATTTTCCTATTACTCACCTCCACTTGTCCCGAGGTTTGGGGATGATAAGCTGTAGCTAATTTATGCACAACCCCATACCTTTTCAACACCGCATTGAACATTCTGTTGGTGAAGTGTGTCCCTTGATCGGTGATTATGGCCCTTGGTACTCCATACCTGCTAAAAATATTCTCAACAACAAACTTGGAAACCACATTAGCCTCATTAGTACGGGTGGCAATAGCCTCCACCCACTTGGACACATAATCAACAACCACCAAAATGTAAAGAAAACCATGGGACGGGGGAAAAGGGCCCATAAAATCAATGCCCCATACATCAAATATGTAACCTATCAAATTATTTTGCAAGGGCATCTCATCTCTCTTTCCTATGCCACCAGTTCTTTGGCACCTATCGCACTTTTTACAAAACGCATGAGCATCTTTGAATATGGTGGGCCAATAGAAACCGGCTTGAAAAATCTTTCTAGCAGTCTTTTGACCACTAAAATGCCCACCACATTGTAATTCGTGACAAAACCTTAACACACTCTCTTGCTCATGTTCTGGCACACATCGCCTCAAAAAACCATTCGGACACCTTTTCCACAAATAAGGATCATCCCAAACATAGTGGTTCACATCAGATTTAAACTTACGTTTTTGCTCGGATGTGAAATCTGGCGGAAACATACTAGACACCAAATAATTGACAAAATCGGCATACCAAGGCTCTTGGACATGTAAAGCAAGAAGTTGTTCATCCGGAAAATTTTCATTAATTGGAATCACACTCTCTTCACCATTAAGGTACGAATAGTCCTCAAGCCTCGATAAATGATCCGCCACCACATTTTCAGTCCCCTTTTTATCCCGGATCTCTACATCAAACTCTTGTAACAATAACATCCACCTCAACAACCGAGGCTTAGCATCCTTCTTATTCATCAAATGTCTCACAGCAGCATGATCAGAATAAATAATTACCTTCGACCCAAGCAAGTAAGAACTAAATTTTTCCAAAGCAAACACAACAGCCAAAAATTCTTTTTCAGTGGTGGTGTAATTCAGTTGTGCATCATTAAGTGTTCTACTTGCATAATGGATAACGGAAGGCAATTTATCAATTCTTTGTCCCAAAACAGCCCCAATAGCAAAGTCCGAGGCATCACACATGATCTCAAAAGGGTGAGACCAATTGGGACTAGAGAGAATGAGAGCACAAGTCAAATTTTCTTTAAGCAAATTGAAAGCATTAACACACTCTTGATCAAAAATGAACTCCGTATCCTTGGCAAGCAGATTACATAAAGGCTTACAAATTTTTGAAAAAACTTTTATAAAACGCCTATAGAAACCCGCGTGTCCAAGGAAACTTCGCACACCCTTGACCGAATTCGGGGGAGGTAATTTAGCAATCACATCAATTTTTGCTCGATCAACCTCGATCCCCTTACTTGACACAATGCGCCCCAACACAATACCATGTTTTACAAGAAAATGACACTTTTCCCAACTCAAAGTTAAGTTGGTTTCACAACACCTTTTCAAAACAGATGCCAAATTCTTCAAACAGCCCTCAAAACTATCCCCCACAACAGAAAAATCATCCATGAAAACCTCAACACACCTCTCAATCATATCAGAAAAAATGGAGGTCATACACCTTTGAAAAGTCGCAGGTACATTGCAAAGCCCAAAAGGCATCCTCCTAAATGCATATGTGCCAAAAGGACATGTGAAGGTGGTTTTGGACTGATCTTCAGGGGCTATGGCAATCTGATTATACCCCGAAAAACCATCCAGAAAACAATAGTAGGAATGACTGGCCAACCTCTCTAACATCTGATCAATAAAAGGCAAGGGGAAATGTTCTTTCTTGGTTGCAGCATTTAATTTTCTCAAGTCAATACACATCCTAAGACCAGTCACTTCCCTCATTGGCACATCCTCACCTTTTTCATTTTGAACAACAGTAATGCCCGATCTTTTTGGTACAACTTGTACCGGACTCACCCATTCACTCTCAGCCACCGAGTAAATGATACCCGCATCTAACAACTTAAGAACCTCTTTTCTCACGGCTTCCTCCATGTGAGGATTCAGCCTCCTTTGTCTCTCCCTAGACGGTTTAGCACCATCCAAGAGATGAATTTTGTGCATGCACATCGAGGGACTAATTCCCTTAATGTCCTTTAATGTCCACCCAATGGCCTCTTTATACTCACACAAAACAGCAATCAATTGGGCCTCTTGTTTGGTGGACAAATCAGATGCAATTATGACAGGTAAAGTCTCTCCCTCTCCTAAAAATGCATATTTTAAATTTGAAGGGAGAGTTTTCAGCTCAAGGACCAGGGGAATCACAATAGAGGGCGTCAACTTCTCATTGAAGTGGCCTAGGGGGTGAAACGGGCCATCACTAAGATGGTGCTCGTCGGCCTTATCCACAGCCATCAGTTGAGCATCCGCATTATCCCTATGTTTCTCACCGCCCATAGAAACCAATGACTCTAACTCCTCACAATCTCTCTCATGCCATGTAATCTCACGCACACAGTCATCCACATCATCAAGCTCATCCACAAACATGCAAGACTCATCATGACCCACCGCATTTTTCAATACATCAAAAACATTTATTTCAATCTTTTCATTTGCGACAGTCATGGAGAGAGTGCCATTACCAACATTGATCACGGTGTTGGTCGTTGCCATGAATGGTCTCCCAAGCAATATGGGTGAATCACGGCGACTACCCTCACCGTGAGGCATCTCTAGAACCACAAAATCAACTGGAATGATCAATGACCCAACCTGAACTAAAACGTCCTCTACGATGCCCAATGGTCTTTTAATGGACCGGTCAGCAAGTTGTAGGGCCATCATAGTGGGTTTTAGCTCAGGCAAACCCAACTCAAGATACATGTAGTACGGTAACAAATTAATGCTCGCCCCAAGATCAAGCATAGCTTTCACCGTGTGTGAATCCCCCAAAGTAATGGAAATTAGAAAACTCCTGGGGTCTTTCATTTTCGGTGGAAGACTATGTTTAACCACAGCGTTTGCATTCTCACCCAAAAACAACTTTTCATCTTTCCCGTACTGAATTTTCTTGGAATTAATTTCTTTAAAGAATTTTGCATAAGCAGGAACATTCTTGATCACATTTAAAAGAGGCAAATTAATATTAACTTTCAAAAACATGTCAATCTGCTCTTTCATTTGATGATCAAGTTTGTTCCTCAAAAATCTTCCAGGAAAAGGCACGGGAGGTACATATGGCTTGGGGATGAGTTTCTCAGTATTCACACTTTTCCCCAATCCATTGGTACCCTCATCCTCAGACACAACATCCTCAACAACAACATTTTCCACATTGGGGGGTTCCACAACAGGGGAATCGACAACAGGGGGTGTAGGAAGAGAAGAAGGAGAAGCTACCTGATTGTCTACCTGTTTGCCACCACGTAATGTGATGATGGCCTTAGCTTGCTCCCCTTGGCTCGGAAATGTGCCCGGCTGTCGTCCCTGTAACGCCTCCGCCAATTGACCCATTTGGGTCTCCAACTTTTTCATTGCAGCAGCTTGATTGTTGTATGCTTGCTGCTGCTCTGCTCTTGCCTGGTGTTGCTCAGCTCTCATTTGATCCATGGCCTCTTCCCAAGGCTCTTTCTTCCTCTCATAAGGCCCCTGAGGTGGTTGGGGATGGAGAGTCTTATTCTGTTGATTTCCACCCCATGCCAGATTGGGGTGTCTCGGCCCAGCTTGCCATCCTTGATTGTAAGTGTTCCCAAACTGATTGTTATTTGGTGGGAACCGTTGACCAAATCCTTGCATCGCCTGTACCTGCTCAGTTTCATAGCTAAAGGGACTAGTAGAGGGACATGAGTTATAGTCATGAGATTTAGATTCACATGTAACACAACTATCGTACACAAGATGAGCAGTAGAAGGCATAGAAGAAGAAGAAGCATTTTGCAAAGTTAACTTATCAAATCTTTGGTTTAACAATGCAATTTGCTTAGCAAGCTCATTGCTTAGCCCTATCTCATTCACTCCCCTTGTTGCCCCCTAGAACCCTTTTGTTGAGAATTAGCACTCAACATTTCAAACAGTTCCTGGCATTGTTGAACAGTTTTGGTACCCAAACTACCTCCAGCTGCATTATCAACCATGGATTGGTATTCAGGGGATAAAGCCCCATAAAATGTTTGATGCAGCATAGAAGCAGGAAAATTATGGTGTGGGCATTGAATTTGTAGCATTTTAAACCTATCCCATGCCTCGTGGAAGGTTTCCCCCGATTCCTGTGCAAATCCCATAATTTTCACCCTAAAATTTGTCAAAGCATCATAAGGGTAAAACTTAGTAAGAAAAGCATCATGTAAAGCATCCCAAGTAGTGATGCTACGGGGAGGAAGTAACAATAGCCAAGTTTTGGCTTTGTCTTTCAATGCATAAGGGAAGCACTTCAGTCTCAAGTGCTCCGACGTAACACCCTCCCTTATGGGGAATCCACTCACCGTAGACATGAATTCTCTCAAAAATGCCAATGCATCCTCACCCGCTAAGCCATGAAAATTTGGGAGCATGTTAAAATATTGGCCTTTTATTTCATGAGCTAGTGCTGCATCGGGCAACACTATGCACGACACCGATGTGTCGACTCTCGGCCTGGCAAATGCATTCATGACTTGATCCGCCATCACACAATTAAAATCTTCTTCTCCCTCGGTGGAAGAAGTTTCCCGGTCACTTTCAAGGGGATTGCCCTCTGTTAAGTATAAGTCTCTTAAATACTGACCCAACCTATTAATGTCGTCGTTCAATGGTTCCAGGTTAGGATTCAAAGAACGCCGACCAAGCATGCACCGATTAAATAAACTTGTTAAAAATCACAACAAGTCCCCGGCAACGGCGCAAAAAACTTGATGGACGAAAATCCACTATGTAATAAAACCGAGCAAGTGTACTCACTACCGGTGTAGCAATATGCACAAGCAGGGGTCGAACCACAGAGACTCGTTGGTTTTAACAAGTAGATTTAATTAATGCTAAAAGTAACTCAAAGGGGGTTTTTGATTTTTGATTAAATTAAAAACTAAAACAAGAAACCAAAACAATGAATTGACGGAAGCAAGTAAACAAGAAGCAAGCAAACAAAGCACGGAAGCAAAAATTGAAGGGGTTTACCAGATTAAAAAGGATTCACGGATTGGGATTTCACAGTGTCGCAGTAATATGCTATTCATAAAATGGTATTTAATCAATTTCAAGGGTTCATTCACTAATGCAAGAGTTGGGACGGTTTGGTGTGCGATTTGCAACTCTTCTAATCTCAATTACTAGGGTTTCAATTACGTCACCGTTTATACCCAATCCATGAAACAGGAGTTTAGCTACTCATGTTCATCTCAAAAGACAAAAGAGATGAATAATAAAAATAATACATAAAACCTGGTTCTTGATGATGAACAATCCTTCAAAAACCTCCAAGCCTTCAAATTACAAACTTAAAAATAAAGCATAAAAAATATTGTCTCCAGCAATTCTCTATTTAAACTGGGAAAATAGGGTGTTAAACTTGGAAAGAAGCATAGAATCCTCCTTAAAAAGGGAAACTGAAATTCTGAAAACGGGGGCATGGGCGGTCGCCCACCTTGCCCTGGGCGGTCGCCCATGTGTACAGTGGTTTGTGTCTTCAGTCTTCCTTTAACCTGGGCGGTCGCCCACCTGGTCCTTGGGCGGTAGCCCATGTGCACAGAGCCTTCAACGCTTTGGAATTCTTCAGCTTGGGCGGTCGCCCACCTATTTCTGGGCGGTCACCCACCTTAACAGACCTTTCAATGCTTTGGGGCTTCAACCTGGGCGGTCGCCCATATAAACCTGGGCGGTCGCCCATCACAACAGAGGTTCCTCCAGCATTCTGACTTTCTCCAAAATTACTCCAAAGTCCTTGCGAGTCAAAATTTCGCCATAATTTGTTTGTATTTCACATTTTCCCGCATTTAGCCCTGTTCTTAACAAAACTCCAAAATATTGATTAAAACACAACAAAACCCGGGAAATCAAACTCCAAGTAAGTGAGAAAGTATATAAAATGGGTGTGTAAAAACACATCCATCATGCATCATCATCATGCCGCATGTCACCACCGCCGGCCGCCGAAAATCGGTTTCCGATCGCCTGATAGATGCAGTATTATATTCATCTATTTAATATTATGTACTATCATGTGATGCAATATGTTATAAAATTATACAACATGAATAATATAACATGAGAAGGAACTTATGGGATATTATTATACTTTTTAGATCTTGTGTATCATTCTTCTTATTCCTAATGATAAATAATTTTTTAATGATTATATAGAAATAATTAGAATTTTATAAAATTATGATCAAGATGGATATTATGAAAATCATAGTCAAACTAAAGTGGAGGGATTATTATTCGTATAATTATTATTACAAATTTATTACATTACAATATTTCATAGTCGAAATTGCATTTTGGGCAACAAAGTTTAGGGGATGTTCCCAAGTTAGGATTTATTCTAACACTATTTACAAATTAGGCACCCAAAGTTATCATTATGTTAGTATTTTAGTGTTTTTAGTTGCTTTGTTAGAAAAATACGTTAAATAATCACGTGCAAGTCACGTGTCATAACGGATGATGTTTTTGAAAAAAAATCATTTTATTGTTGTATTAATGCAAATTGAATGACAATTAATAGCCAAAATATAAAATATTAGTATCTCTAAATATAAAAATAAATGATATTTTATTATAATAACCGTAAAGGGGATAAATTTAAAATGACAAATTTCTAACCCTAAAAAAATACTGTTAAGATGCTAAAAATGTAAGTAATTTATAAAATACAATTATAAATATTTTAGCATTTACTTTTCATTTTTTTTTTCATTTTATAAGAAAGCATTTACTTTTCATGGAAACAATTTTTTTTTTAAACTATTAAGAGAATTATCATTTTATGTTTCGAAAAAAAAAGAGTTGATATTATAAAAAATGCATTTTTTTCTAATATTAATGAAAAATTATTTTTACACTGGCAATTAATAATAGACGCACTATCACTCTTTACACTGACACTTTTTTTTATAATTAACACTGCCACTTTTTTACCCTACAATGACACTATATTATACTGGCAATTAATAATACATGCATTGCAACTCTTCACACTGGCATTTGTTTACACTAACACTGTCACTTTTTAACACTAACTATGACACTTTTTTACAATGTCACTTAATAATACAATCACTATCACTCTTTACACTGACCTGACACTCTTTAGACTAGCACTTTGTTACAATAATACTGATATATGCACTGACACTCTTTACATTGCACTTTGTTACAATAAGACTGACACTTTTTTACACTGTCAATTAATAATACAAGCACTGACAATATTTAAACTGGCAATTCTAACACTTGCACTAGCGGGAAAATCAAAACATGTTTTTTTTCTAAAATCAAGGAAAAATGCATTTTTTGTAAGATTTTGAAAAAAAAATGAACATTATCTTTTTTCAAAAGAAATAAAAATTTATTTACCAAAATACCATCCCCACACAATCTTGATTGCAGCAACCATATTTTTTATCAAAATATTTCCTTTTAAAAAAAATATATCCCAAAATAAGAATTATTAGAAACTATTAACCAAAATGACACATTTTATGAAACTCGTTACGCGGTATAGCGAGTTTATAATTTTGTCCGTTTAAACTCGCTAAACGGTGTAGCGAGTTTAAATTTTGATATTAAAAAAAAAATTAAACTAAATTTGAACTTGTTACTTACATTTACATGAAGTAGCGAGTTCTAACTTTCCATCGCTCAATCCGTGGCACACTAACCACAATACTACTTATTCGTCTCCGTCTCGCTTTAAATTACAAAATAAAAATATAAAATTATGTTTTAATAAATAAAACTAAAAGGAAATATTATTTTTTCTGTCTCAAATAAATACTTTAAAAAATGTACATCTGTAAAAAAAATTATTTCCTTCATTTCAATAATGAATATTACTTCCGACTCAAAATGAATAAACAAAAAATACTACTACATTTTTTCCAAAAAAATGAACATTACTTCCTTCATCCCAATGAATATTTTATAAAAAATACTACTTTTCATTCGCCTCTAAAATTAATGTTTGTAATGTTAGTGTATTCGTCTCAAAATATGAAATTAAGATGACATTAATTTTTGAGACAAATGAAGTAGTATTATTTTCTAAAATATTCATTGGGACGAAGGAAATAATATTTGTTTTAAACAAAATAGTATTCTTTTCAAAAATTAACGCTTATAATGTTAGTGTACTCATCTCAAAAAATGAACATTAATTTTTGAGATGAATAAAGTATTATTGTTTTTTAAAATGTTCGTTGAGACGAAGGAAGCAATGTTCATATATTTTCTGGACATAGAAAAAAATTCTACTTCTTAAAAAAAATATTTCCATCATTTCAAAAATGAATATTACTTTCGTCCCAAAATTAATTCAACTTTCTATAAAAAAAAATGAACATTGTTTCCTTCGTCTAGATGAATATTTTAAAAAAGAATTATTTTTTGGGATGAAGGAAGTAATGTTCAATTTTTTGGACAAAAATGTAGTAGTATTTTTTGGTTATTCATTTTGAGTCGAAAATAATATTCATTTTTTAAATGAAGGAAATAATTTTTTTACAGAAGTACATTTTTTAAAGTATTTATTTGAGATGAAAAAAATAATATTTTCTTTTAGTTTTTTTTATTAAAACATAATTTTTATATTTTTATTTTGTAATTTATATCGAGACGGAGACGGAGAAGGAGTATTGTGGTTAGTGTGCAACGGAATGAATGATGGAATGTTAGCGAGTTCAAATTTAGTTTTTTTTTTAATATCAAAATTTAAACTCGCTACAACGTGTAGCGAGTTTAAACGAAAAAAAATTATAAACTCGCTACATCGTATAGCGAGTTTCAAAAAATGAGTTACTTTGGTCAATAATTTGTAATGGTGGTTATTTTGGGATATTTTTTTTTTAAAGAGAATATTTTGATAAAGAAATCGCCGCAACCACCTCACTGCCGTCACCATCATTACCACCATCCCACCACTAGTCCAACTTCATCACCACAACCTACCACCATCATAACCACCACCATCCCAAAAATCAAAAGAAAACCTATATTCAAAATTCAAATTTCAAATTTCAAACAAAAACCATATTCAAAAATCAAAATTCAAAATATAATCAATCCCCAATTTTAAACATTAATCAAAATCCAATTTCAAATCTGTTTTTTAAATCCAGATTTTCAAATTGGATTTTTTCAAACACATAATCAAGTCAGATTTCAAACATATATTCAAATTTGATTTTCAGACGCATATTCAAATATGATTTTCATACTCATATTCAAATCTGATTTCAAACCCAGATTTGAATAGAGAGAGAGAGAGAGAGGCGATTCTCATTGGAGTGTAGTCGTCAGAGTAAGGGAAGGAGAAGAGAAGACGACACTGTATTCAACGGCGTTGTGCCTTCAACGGAGTATTGAGGTGAAGAGACACTGACGGAAAAAAAAAAGGCAGGAGGGGTGGAAGAGGAGAGATGGTGTAGAATGGTGGGGGTGAGGAAAGATGGCGGGGGAGGGTGTGGGGGGCAACGACCATGGTAGGGAAAATTAGGAGAAGCGATGAAGTTGAAACATAAAATTGGGATATACGGTTAGAGAAGGGTTTTTAATTTAGATTTTCTATTTTGGCTATTTATTTTCATTCAATTTGCATTAAAACAACAATGAAAAATTCTTGTTCAAAAACATACTCCGTTAAATGACACATGACTTGCACGTGATCATTTAACGAATTTTTTTAACAAAACTAGTAAAAAACCCCCCAAAATGCTAATAGAATGACAACTTTAGGGCGTAAATTGTAAATAGTAATAGAATAAGGTCTAACATAGAAATACCCCATAAACTTTGGGATAAAAATGCAATTTCCCCTACACATTATAAGTTTGTTGCCCAACATGAATTAAGTAGCCATTATTCAAACATAGTCTGGTCCAAATGTGTCATGAGTAGTTTCTAGGAAATATTCCTCAAGGGCCCTCATGTTCAGATTTTTTTCCATTTTAAAGAGAGACATTTTGCAAATCTCAAATAAAGAGTTAATCCAAAATTATTATTCCCCATACACCCCTAGGCTACCCTCTCATCCCTCCACTCACATCACTTCCTCTCCCTCCCACCCCTCACTTCATTTTTTCATGTTTCTTTCTCCCTCTAGAAACACACACACACGCACAAAAAATTTCTCTCTCTCAAACCCTCTCTCGCCGGAGTTCACTTCTCCGGCACGATTTCAATAGATCCGATCGGCAGCAACTCCGTCGTCTGCGTCTTCGTCTCCGGCACTATTGCGACTTCTCTACCATTTCCGGTCGATCGATTGCAACAGATCCGATATTTGGAGTGCTGTTGTTATTTTATACATAATGTTTGTCGGTGTTCCACCATTTTACGGCGAGTCACCGGCAAAGACTTTTCAGGCTGTACTGCGTGGGAATCTCCAGTTTCTGACAAGGCTATTCCGATCAATTTCGTCGGGAGCTAAGGATTTGTTGAGGAAGATGATTTGCAAGGATGTTTCCTGAAGATTAGAAGCCGATCAAGTTCTAAGTATGCTCAATTAGTAATAAATATGTACAGATCTGCCATACGAGATCGGACAATCACTAGACATATCCATTTCCGGCGATGGAGTTCAGACGTCGGAACTACAGAGCCGAAGAAGAAGCCTTTTCACTTCCTCACATGCTAACAGATACTTATCCTTTCTCTTCAAAATCGTCATTGCCCTAGCAGGTCTCAATCCCTCCATCTCTAATTATCATGTTTGATTATCGCAATTTGTTGTTCATTGAATTAATCATGTTGATATGTGCTGAACCTAGTTGATCCGAGATTACAGAAACAGTAATCAATGTTCTTACCTATTTAATTTCGTCCTCGTTATTTTTAAATTCCGCATATGCCTGTTGAATAATGAATAGAAATGAAGTCATAGCTCTTTGATATATGATGTATTGAGCTACACGAATTGGAGGAGAACTGTTTAAATTCGTCTAGTTTGTTCCTCTTGTTCACATAATCTTCCAAACCTTTGCTGGGGTCAGTGGTCACCAGTGTCCTTGCTACATGCTGAAACTAAGATTACTAATTCTAATAACTCTCTTTAATTGTATTAATGTTAACTACACTTATAATTAAACATGATTCTAGCAAGGTTTATGATCTATTTGTTGACAAATATTTAAGAATTTTCCTCATGTAACTCTACAGAGTTGTTATAAAACAGCTGTATATAGAAGATGAGGTACTGTGTAATAAGATCGAGTGAGATAGATTTTCGAGCTAAGAGGATGGCCCATGTGTACGTGTGTGTGTGTACGTGTGTGTGTGTGTGTGTGTATGTGTGTGCATGTTTCATGAGTAGCAAAGATAAAATACCTTAAATGGTCAAACAGATTTAAGTTGACCAACTACTTTTCATGTAACTCTACAGAGTTGTTATAAAACAACTGTATATAGAAGATGAGGTACTGTGTAATAAGATCCAGTGAGATAGATTTTCGAGCTAAGAGGATGGCCCATGTGTACGTGTGTGTGTGTACGTGTGTGTGTGTGTGTGTGTGTATCTTTCATGAGTAGCAAAGATAAAATACCTTAAATGGTCAAACAGGTTTAAGTTGACCAACTACTTTTCATAATTTGGGTTTACATTATAGAACTGAGTTTTATTAATTGATAAACAGGAGTTATGGTACTTGAAGATTGGAGAGAAACAAGCTCAAGAATTTGAACTGGAAAGTGAACTTTCTTCTTTCTTCATAGAGTGAACTCATCTATCCTGTGACAAATTATATCACATAATCACAACGTTTGCCGTTGGCTTAAATGAATGTACAAAGTTAGAATGTAATGTAATCTGATGAATTTCTTTTGAAGATGATTATAACGCTGTTGTGCCATATTTGGAAGCATTACATAGTCACCAGCTTATGTTGAGTTACTTTTTATGTAATGATCATAGTCAAATATGAAAATGACAAGTCTAAGGATGTCTCACTTAGTGTAAAAATATATTGTCGTGGAACAAATGCAACATAGACACCGTCATTACTGAGAAAAGAGGAAATTTCCCAACTCAACTGCTAATTGCGCACGAGGTCCTAATATGTTCTTCAAGGCCTTGGCATATATTTGTAGAGTATTTCAGTTTGCGTTTGCCTTTTGCTGTCCATTAGACAATGATGCATATAGTTGTAGAGTATTTCAGTTACTTATAAGACTTTTTTAATAAGTCTTATAAGCAACTTAAAAGACTTTTTAAAGTCTTATAAGTTAATTAAAAGACTTTTTAATAAGTCTTATAAGTAACTTAAAAGACTTTTTAAAGTCTATTAAGTTACTTATAAGACTTTTTTACTTTTTAAAAAAGTACTTTTTGAAAAAAGTCTTATAAATAACTTATAAGACTTATTAAAAAGTCTTATAAGTTACTTATAAGACTTATTAAGTCACTTTTTAAAAAAGTATTATAAATAACTTATAAGACTTATTAAAAAGTTACTTATAAGACTTATTAAAAAAGTCAAATAAATAACTTATAAGACTTTAAAAAGTCATATAAGTTACTTATAAAACTTATTAAAACAGTCTTATAAGTTACTTTTTAATAAGTCTTATAAGACTTATTAGGAAGGGAATCAATAATATATTTTATCGGTTTATATATGGGATGGAGAAGCACAGTGGTATTGGTGAGCTTTTGGAGATTCTTGGGAGTATAATTAATGGGTTTGCTCTGCCTATGAAAGAGGAGCACAAGTTTTTTCTTGTTAGGGCACTTATACCACTTCATAAACCTAAGCCTGTGGCATTGTATCTTCAGCAGCTGTCATACTGTATAACTCAGTTTGTTAAGAAGGACTACAAGTTGGCAGATACTGTTATAAGGGGTCTGTTGAGATACTGGCCAGTCACCAATTGCCAGAAAGAAGTTCTCTTTCTTGGGGAACTTGAAGAAGTACTGGAAGCAACTCAATCAGCAGAATTTCAGCGCTGCATGGTTCCTCTTTTCAGACAAATAGCTCGATGTCTTAATAGCTACCATTTTCAGGTATGTCAGAACGATCGAAACTTCAAACAGTTTTCTGTGGTTGATACTCTTTCATCTTTAAAATCTTATGTGTTGGTATATAGCTTTACCTCTTTTTTGGGGGGGGGGGTGTAGGGGGGTTACTTGTTTTACTTCTTTTTTTGCTGCTTTTAAATGTATTTAAAACTGAACCTCTTTAATTTCCTTAAAGATCTGAAAATGGACACTCATCATCGGATGGAGGACCATACTTTATTGTAAATGACTGTGAGCTTGGGCTTGTCATCATTTTGGTTTTTTAAGTTATTTTTACTCTATGCTTTAGTGTATATCTAGTTATGGCATTATATTGAGATATTTGGCAAGTTTTTGTTTGTTGGTGATACCCTGTTGGCATGTTGTGGTATTATGGTTCATTATGTTCTTAACTGCTAGTACTATGTTTTTATATCAGAATGTTTTTATATCAGAGTCCATCCTTTTTACAGTTAAAGGAAAAACAGAAAGTTCAGTCTCAACTCTTTGTCTTATCCATATAAGAAGAGAGGGAATAGTTACACCACTCTAATTCAGTTCCATGTCGATCTATAAATAGTCATTGCGATTGAAGTCTTTTTTGCTATCAATAACCTCATTTTTGTTAAAGATTGTGCGTTTTTTGTTATCAATTCGCATGCTATTAATAAACTCATTATGGTTATGGTTGTCTTTATCACTATGGTTGTGATGTTTATAAAAGAGCGCGGTTGCCTAATAGAAAAGATTCCACTTTTATGGTAGAGTGCATATATACCTCCAAATTGCTTTGATTAGTGTTGCGTATGTTTTGGACACATATGTAAATATGTGGGATATACAGCGACACGGTGGTGGTGCTGTTATGGCAGCTACAGCGCCTTCAGGAACAATTGAAA
This sequence comes from Adenophora triphylla var. japonica, assembly GCA_022495995.1. Taxonomy (NCBI): domain Eukaryota; kingdom Viridiplantae; phylum Streptophyta; class Magnoliopsida; order Asterales; family Campanulaceae; genus Adenophora; species Adenophora triphylla. The sequence goes on from JAFEMH010002417.1 coordinate 292,482, forward strand.
CTCTTCCTTTGTATAGGGATGTACCTGTGTCTGAACGTCAGAACTTGATTCTGAGGAAGCTGCAAATTTGTTGCTACCAATTTGATTTTTCGGATACATTGAGAATGGTTAGGGAGAAGGAGATTAAGAGGCAGACACTTGTGGAGCTTGTGGATTATGTTCAATCGGGGTCGGGGAAAATGACTGAGAGTAATCAAGAAGAGATGATTCAGATGGTTTCGATAAACATTTTTTGGGGCTTCGATAAAAAAAGTCATATCAGTAACTTATAAGACTTATCTTATAAGTAACATTTTATGACTTACTAAAAATGTCTTATATGTTACTTATAAGACTTTTTAAAAGTCTTATAAGTAACTCATAAGACTTTTTTAATAAGTCTTTTACTTATATAAAGACTTTTTAATAAGTCTTATATATGTTACATATTAGACTTTTTAGTAAGTCTTATAAGTAACTTATAAGACTTTTTTAATAAATCTTATAAGTAAAAACACTTATTAAAAAAAGTCTTATAAGTAACTTATAAGACTTATTATAAAGACTTATTAGAAAGTCTTATATGTTACTCATAAGACTTGTTAAAAAGTCGTATAAGTAACTTATAAGATTTATTATCAAGACTTTTATAAGTCTTATAAGACTTTTGGTTGAAAAATTTGTCTTGTTAGTCAATTATAAGAGACAAAGTAGTCTTATAATTAACTTATAACTTTTGTAAATGTGTAAATTATGAGAGCAATTCGTTGTTATTATTGAAATTTTTGATTTTATTGGTTGAAAATTTTGTCTTATAAGTCAATAAAGTAGTCTTATAGTTAACTTATAAGACTTGTAAATGTGTAAATTATGAGAGTAATTCATTATTATTATTGAAATTGTTGATTTTTTTTTGTTAAAACATTTGTCTTATAAGTCAAAGTAGTCTTATAATGTAAAAATATAAAAAAATGGAAGTGTTTTTGGAAAGGCTAAAGACTGTTGTGATGATTTGAAAAATTCAGTGATTTATTTGTAGTTTTTGAGACTGAAGTGATCAGACTTAAATTATTTTGAGTTCAATGACTGATCTGAAATGTCAGAAAGTCAAGTGATCAATATATAATTTTAAAATTTCCAGTGACTAAAATGTAGTTTTCTGTTTTGAAATTAGATTCAGGCCCTGAACGAATGACGCATCACTGTATAAAATAATAAGGGTATATTCGTTTTTTGACAGCGAGGGGTGTGTGAGAAATTAGTAAAATGTCATTTCTTAAAATGAGATTGAATCTCCCTAGAGGGGCTCTAGGGTCCTAGAGCGGTAGTTTCTATTTGCAAACTAAAATTTTAATTTAGATGGTTACCCTCTATCTAGTGTGTTAATTTTTAATCGTGAGGGAGGTTCTTGATAGATATATATTAAATCAAAATCATATATTATTTTACCTTATTGTAATATTTTTCTTATGGGAAAAATGCAAATATAGTATCCCAACTATAGGGTTTGTTTGATTTTCATACCTAAAATTAGTTTTTGTTACAACCACAATACCTCATCTATTTTGAATTCTCGTTTAAGGTACATAGGGCTAACGACATCCACTTTTTCAGTTAAATTGACATGTGCAATGCATTTGACCCATTTTATGAATGGCAAAATTGGAAAATCAATCCAATTAATATAACATAACTACAATGGTTTTAAATGTAAAATTAAAAAATAAAAGGGCTAAAATATAAATTACTTATTCACCATTTAGCCCCCTCTCAACTTAGATCTTGTTTCTTCACCCTTCTTCTCCATCACCCACCACTAGGGGTGTAAAGGGTTCGATTTGGAGCCATATACGGACCAAACCATTAGTTATCGTTTTGTAAAAATCTCAAATCGAATCGAATCATGAAAAAAAAATCAAAAACGAACCGAACCAAACCGCCATGGTTTGGTTCGAATCGCGGTTTGATTTTATGGTTCGAACCGCAATTTAAACCACAATTCAAACCACGGGTCCGATGATGTCGATTTCCCACATGTCGAATGGACAAGTAGGGATTATAAGTGTTTGTTCCACTCCTAGGAGCCTGGGAATGTCAGTATATCTCTGGCATTTGTCATACTTTCTTACGTAGGCTTGTGCGTCATCTATCAGGTTTGGCCAGTAATAACCTAGCGTGATGATTTTATCTGCTAAGGTTATGGCCCCCGGGTGACCGTCATAGATGTCTTCGTGAACTTCTGCCAAGATGTGTTCTATTTTTTTTGGGGTGGACACATCTTAGCAGGGGTTTAGTGAATGATCTTTTGTAAAGGATTCCGTTCCACACTATAAATCTTACTGATTTCTTCTTGATGAGCCTAGACCGTGCTTCGTCATCCGGTAGTTGGTCCCTTTCAATAAAGTCCATGTATTCATCTATCCAACACTTCTCCTCCCCATCTAGAAGCATTATTCGTAGTCTTTCGTAGGCAGGTTCTTCGTTGAAGACTATGAGTGTGTGTTCGATCGAAACCTAACGGTTTATTTATATCCGCAAGCGCACGGGCTATTGTAATATAGCGGGTGCAAGTACGAGTCGATCCCACAGAAACAAGGTTTACTTTAGGGAATATTTTTTGTCTTTAGAAATTATAGAAAAGATTGGGGGGGAAATAAAATTTGTTTTTAGAAAATAGAAAGAACATAAACAGAAAATACTTTAATTAAATTCTTATAAAACGAAGCATTCTCGGGATTGGAAATCATACACATAGTCTTGTTCATCAAATCGTCATTGTCTTAGAGATAAAGATTTTCATAAAAAGCAAGGATGATACGTTCGGCTTACACTACTTCTCACGTTCAAGCAAGTAGTGTTGTATTCTTCACTAATTATGTCCTAACTGTTTGAGATTTTTGTTTATGGTGCTCCCGCCCTGTCACAAACGGGCATTCCGGCTTATCTCTAGCTGACCATAATTAGTAAGAACCCTTTAAGAACGAGAGTCGACATATTTTCCATGAAAGGAACATCCCTAGGCCATTGAACTACTTTCGTGATCAATGAAACCCAGTTTCTTTATATGGTTCCGTCAATCGAGATTCTCCGCTAGGTACTTCTCTCGATTGACTGAATCATACAATTTGGATGTCTCCAAAATGTAAGGCATTTAGAGAATAATATAAAGAAATTGTTTAGATGAAGATAAAAGACAAGACTTTTCATTTTTTAGATGATGAACATGTATGCTTTTGAGTTTCCAACCCCAAGAATAAGGGGGATTTACTCACAAGCCATTTATAACATATAAACAATTAAAATAAGAGATTGAGTAAGAAGAACTTATGATGAATATAGAAGGCAAATGCTGGAAATAATGCTTCACTTTATTGCTTTTCTTCCAAAGTAACTCCAAGAACAAAATAATGAACTTTGATCTTCAAATCTCTTTGGAAATTGTTGTCACAAGTAATTGTGTTTTCTATCTATGAAGTATCAGTAATTTCTCTCTAACTTTTCGTGTCTAAGACTGATTACAAGGGTCCTATTTATAATTGGGAGGGGACTCTTTAAGAAGGTGTCATCAAAAGGTGCCTTTACATCTGCAGTCACCACTTTGCACGGCCGTGTCAAGGATTTTGCACGGCCGTGCACCCTTGGCGCCAGAATTGAATTTGAATTGGGAAGACTTGCACGGCCGCTCCGAGATTAGCTGGACGGCCGCTCCGAGGTTGGCACGGCCAGGCCAGGTCGTGGCTCGGCCACTCCTTGGATTTGGGGCCAAAGATGGCCTGTCATGGCCTATGATGCACGGCCGCTCCAGATCATGCTGCACGGCCGCTCCTCTTGGTTTTCAGCTTGTGTGTTTATTTTGCTTGGTGCTCCTCCATCCTTTTGGACCAAATTGTCCAAGTATCCTTTTGATATAAAAAGTCCCTAAAACCTGTCTAAAATGTATGAAACATACCAAAAGCGTAAAATCTAATAAAATAGAAAAAGTAAGTAAAAAGTACTAAAAATACAATGAGAAATGATGCTTTATTTATGTAAAAGTATATAAAATCTAGGATAATTGACTATATAATAGTCACTTATCAAACTCCCCCACACTTAAGCTTTTGCTTGTCCCCAAGCAAACTTAGAATGAAAACACGGAGAGCGAGAAAAAGCAAGAATGATCCCTCATAAATAAAGTAGCAAGCTCTAAATGCCTTTTAGATAACGCCTTTGTCTTTCTAATCATATTTTATATACCTTTAAAAATTTATCTAAGAAGAAGTATTTTGGGGATATTTTAAAGAGATAATTTATAAGACTATAACCTAATATAGCATATATAGAATTTTGACCAAGTAAAGCATGCTAGAAGGATAAATCTTAGATTCATTTCTTGGTAGAAGAGAAGCTTTCACTTTTTAGAGTGATTTTTGAGAAAAATAAATTTATTTCTTTAAAATGTACAAGAGAAAGTATAAACATTTATTCACAAATTTAGAAGTTCCCGAAGAATTGTATTGCATTCTTGAATCACAAGGATAAAAAATGGATGATGATAGTGGAAAAATCTCATCAAAGTTTAAACAAATTTATCTTATCTTTGCACGTGTTATATATTTGCAAAAGACCTAAGTTATTTTTGATCCTTTCAAGAAGGAGACATTGTGGCTGCGAACCCCATGTTCCTAATACTTAGATAAAGAATACTTTCGGATATTACTCCCGTTTGGCAAGGAAGCATCATCGCAGCGAACGCCGTGCCCTGAGTTACTTAGGAAGTAATGTTTCTTTTTGCTTTTTAAGGCTTGGTGACTAAGTCACTCTTTTTAGCAATAAGATAAAGATGTCTAACTTTGAATTGATTAGTGGAAATGGAAATATGAAATTTTGATGAAGGGGTGTGATCCAAAAGATACAAAACAAAGGGTGCTTCTAAAAAGGGAATAAACATTTAATAAAGATAAAAGATGTACAATCTTAAAAAAATATTTTTTAATATATTTTTCATAAAAATGACCAAGTGTAGATTGCTAAAGATTTCTTCTAATCAAATGTCTTTTTCTTGATGAAACTCTATATTGTGCTATACTAACTTGTGAGGCTTTCAATTATTTCCTAAAAATATCCCTATATTTTTCTTTTTTTTTTATAAATTTCTAAGTTTATAGAAAATATGAGAGGAAAGATAAATAGGCATTATTCTAGGGCAAATGACAAGCATAAGAGATAATGAATATGAGTCATCATAGGGATCTATTATTTATTTTTTTATATATACTATTTTACATGCATAAATGGAAAATGCAACTAAGTTAAAAAGAAAAAAATTACACTAGAAAGCAATTAAATCTAATCTAGAAAGTAAGTAAAATTTTAAAACTAGAAAGCGAAAAATAAAGGATAGGGTTACCCCCCCTACACTTGAAATGAACATTGTCCTCAATGTTTCAAGGAACAATGTCAAATCCCGGGAGGGTAAAGAAAAACTTACTAAAATGATGTGGTATGATCGCCCAAAGTAACGGATGAGACTACTCCAATTGGATCTCCGGTCATGTAGTGTTTCAATCTTTGACCGTTCACCTTAAAATCTCCTTGTGCTTCGTTCCCAATTTCAATGGCTCCGTATGGATATACTTTACGTACTTGAAATGGGCCCGTCCATCTTGATTTTAATTTACCTGGAAAAAGCTTTAAACGAGAGTTAAAAAGTAGTACCATGTCTCCTTCTTTGAAATCCTTTCTTATTATACGAGCATCATGCCATTTTTTCGTTTTCTCCTTGTATAACTTGGCACTTTCGTATGCTTCATATCGGAGTTCTTCGAGCTCTTGTAACTGTAGTCTCCGTTTTTCACCGGCTTCTTCCAAGTCATAGTTTAGGGCTTTAATTGCCCAATATGCCTTGTGCTCTAGCTCCACCGGAAAATGACATGATTTTCCATAAACCAAACGGAAAGGAGTGGTTCCGATAGGTGTTTTAAAAGCGGCGCGATAAGCCCATAAAGCATCGTTTAATTTTATTGACCAATCCTTTCTTGAACTTATTACTGTTTTCTCCAAGATCCACTTTATTTCTCGATTCGATATTTCCACTTGCCCGCTTGTTTGAGGATGATATGCGGTGCCTGTTTTATGATAGACTCCGTACTTTTTTAATAAAGCCTCAAATTGGCGGTGTGAAAAATGCGACCCTTCGTCACTTATGATGACTTTTGGAACCCCAAATCTTGGAAAAATTGTATCTTTGAAAAGCTTCATGACGACTTTTGAGTCGTTTGTTGGAGATGCTATAGCTTCTACCCATTTTGAGACGTAGTCCACCGCTACCAAAATATAATTATTGTTGAAGGATGTGGGGAATGGTCCCATGAAATCAATGCCCCAAACGTCAAAAATCTCAACTTCTAGAATATTATTGAGAGGCATTTCATTTCTTCTTGAAATGTTGCCGGTCCTTTGGCAACGATCACAAGAGGTAACAAAATTTCGAGAATCTTTGAAGAGTGTGGGCCAGAAAAAACCTGATTGAAGAACCTTGGCGGCGGTTTTGGCTGTGCTTGCATGACCGCCATAAGGAGATGAATGACAATGATAAAGAATGTCATTGATCTCTTCATTAGGTACACACCGCCTAATGATTCCATCTGCGCAATGTTTAAAAAGGAGCGGATCTTTCCAAAAGTAATTTTTAATTTCTGATAAGAATCTCTTCTTTTGTTGATAACTCATTTCTGGGGGAAGAATCTTGCATGCTAGATAGTTAACAATGTCTGCAAACTAGGGAATTTCGACATTGTTTATAGAAAGAAGATGATCATCTGGAAATGAGTCATCAATGGGAAGGTCATCATTATCGGAAATTTCTAATTCCTTAGGAAGACGGGATAAATGATCCGCGACCAAATTTTCCGTACCCTTTTTATCACGGATTTCCAAATCGAACTCTTGGAGGAGAAGGATCCACCTTATTAATCTTGGCTTTGCATCCTTCTTTGTCAACAAGTATCTAATTGCAGCGTGATCCGTGTATACGATTACCTTTGATCCCACCAAATATGACCGGAACTTATCCATAGCAAATATTACGGCCAATAGCTACTTTTCTATGGTGGCATAATTCATTTGTGCTTCATCCAGTGTTCGGCTAGCATAATATATTGCGTGTGTTTTCTTGTCTTTTCGCTGTCCCAGAACAGCTCCAACCGCAAAATCACTTGCATCGCACATTATTTCGAATGGGAGATCCCAATCGGGTGGTTGTACGATAGGAGCGGATATCAAAGCTTTCTTTAATTTGTTAAATGCTTCAAGACAAGGGCTATCAAACACAAATGGAGCATCTTTCATTAGTAGATTAGTTAAAGGTTTAGAAATTTTTGAGAAATCTTTTATAAAACGTCGGTAAAATCCGGCGTGACCAAGAAAACTTCTTATACCTTTAACATTAGTAGGCGGAGGTAATTTTTCAATAATCTCAATTTTCGCCTTATCTACTTCTATCCCCTTTTCGGACACCATATGCCCTAATACTATTCCTTCATTTACCATAAAGCGACATTTTTCCCAATTTAAAACAAGATTGACTTCTTCACAGCGTTGAAGGACTTTAGATAAATTTTTCAAACATTCGTCAAAATAATATCCGTACACAGAGAAATCATCCATAAAAACTTCCATTATATTTTCTATGTAATCGGAAAAAATAGACATCATACAACGCTGAAAAGTGGCGGGAGCATTACAAAGTTCGAAAGGCATTCTCCTATAAGCGAAGGTACCATAAGGACAAGTAAAAGTAGTTTTCTCTTGATCGTCTGGATGGATAGGGATTTGGAAAAATCCTGAATATCCGTCCAAATAACAAAAATGAGAATGTTTGGCCAATCTTTCTAGCATTTGGTCTATAAAGGGAAGGGGAAAGTGGTCTTTTCGGGTGGCTGTATTTAATTTCCTATAGTTTATACACATGCGCCAATCCGTGACAGTCTTTGTTGGGATTAATTCATCCTTATCATTTCGAATGACTGTCATTCCTCCCTTCTTAGGGACAACTTGAACGGGGCTCACCCATTTGCTATCTGAAATTGGATAAATGATGCCTGTGTCAAGTAATTTAAGGACTTCCTTTTTAACTACTTCCTTCATGTTAGGATTGAGTCTTCTTTGATGTTCAATGGAAGGTTTATGATCTTCCTCCAAGTCAATTCTATGCATGCAAATTTTTGGATGAATCCCTTTTAAGTCATCTATTGTATATCCTATGGCTTTTTGATGCAACCTAAGCTCATTTAATAACTTCTCAGTTTCTAGAGGTCCTAGGTTAGCATTTATAATCACAGGATAAGTGGAGTTAGGTCCCAATAATTCATACCTTAGATTTGTAGGAAGAGGTTTTAACTCAACTTGAGGTGCCTTAATTACCTCTTTTTCCTTTTTGTTGGATGGCTCCGCTATAGTCTCCAACTTTTCGAAATCATTGTTGCCACTAGACTTCGTTGTATCTAAAAGCATGGTATAATTTGCAATTTCATTGTCGTCATCATCATGCAAAGTTTTCTTCCAATCTATAAGACTTTTTTCTAGCGGGTCTTTAGATTGGGGACTTTCTAATTCCTTGCTAATTGATTCTAACATGTTAATGTTCAAGCAAGGGTTCTCAAGATTAGGATTTCTCATGAATTTAGACAGATTAAAATCTATTTTATCATCTCCCACTTTCAAAGTTAGGTTACCATGTTTAACGTCTATAACTGCCCCAGCTGTGGCAAGAAATGGCCTACCTAGAATTACAGGAATATGACTATCCTCTTCCATCTCGAGAACAACGAAATCAACTGGGATGACTAATTTCCAGATTTGGCAAGGGACATCCTCCATAATACCCACTGGATATTTAATGGAATGGTCCACTAATTGCAGAGATATGGTTGTAGGTTTCAATTCCCCTACACCAATTTTCTTACTTACTGAAAGCGGGATGAGGCTCACGCTAGCTCCTAGGTCTAACATGGCATTGTCAACATCAAATTTACCTATATTACAAGGGATAGAGAAAGTGCCGGGATCTTTTAATTTTGGGGGTAACCTTTTTTGTAAAACATCACTTACTTCTTCCGTTAATGCAACAGTTTCATTTTCTTCTAGCTTCCTTTTGTTAGAAAGAATATCTTTGAGGAACTTAGCATAAGAAGGCATTTGTTGCAAAGCATCAGTAAAAGGTACATTAATGTAGATAGATTTTAAAACTTCTAAAAATTTTGCAAATTGTTTATCGAGTTTTGCCTTTACCAACCTTTGAGGGTAAGGTATTGGTGGATCAAAATTTCTAGTTATTTTAGGGGATTCCGTCCCCTTATTAACCTCATCATTAGTCTCAACCATGGGTGAGTTTTGACTAATACTTTCTTCAATGGGACTACTTTCTTTAGGTAGACAATCAATAAGTTCTTTCCCACTTCTAGTAACTACCGCTTTAGCATGCTCATTTAATATTTTATTATGGGCGGCTAAGTTATCAAATTTATCATTAAATAACTTAAAACATTCCCTAAATTCAGCATTAGTCTTTTCTTGCTCATTTTTGCTTTCAACTATAAATCCATTAAAAGATCTAATTTTGATTTAGGGGGAGAAAAAATATTTGAAGTAGTATTGAAATTTCCAAATGTGAATTCCGGATGTTGTGTAAATGGTTGCGGGTTTAGAACATTGTTATTCTTATAGGAAAAGTTAGGGTGATTCCTCCATTCGGGATTGTATGTGTTAGAATACACCCCTCCTTTTTGTCCAAAAGATTTTACAAAGTTCACTTGATTGTTAGAAGTAACGTTAAGTAACTCGCAGTTATCCGTACTATGTGAGTTAGACCCACATAGTTCACATAACACATTTACACTAGCAATGGGATTGACATTAAGATTTTCAAATTTTTTTAAAAGCATGTCAACTTTAGAAGAGAGAAGAGTAACTGCATCAACATTATATTTACCGGGCGTACTTTGTTGTTGCTCCCTCTCATTTGACCATTGGTAATGGTTCAATGCAATATTTTCGATAAGGTCGTATGCCTCATCGACTCCCTTGTTCATCAATGCTCCTCCCGCAGCGGCATCAATGGTCTCTCTTGTCTTGAATATGAGACCGTTGTAGAAGGTGTGAACAATCAACCACTTTTCAAGCCCGTGGTGGGGGCACATTCTGAGAAGTTCCTTGAACCGCTCCCATGCATCATACAAAGTCTCACTATCTCGTTTGACGTGAAGTTAGTGATCTTTGTGCGTATCTCGCGGTTTGCTTGGTGGGAAAAATCGACCAAGGAATGCTTCTTGAATTTGGTCCCACGTTGTCAATGAATTTTGGGGGACCGAATTCAAACATTGTTTCGCCTTATTCTTAAGAGAGAAAGGAAAAAGGCGCATCCGAATCGCTTCCGACGTAACATTTTGAATACGTGTGGTGTCACAGTATTCAAGAAATGTTTGGATGTGTAGATGGGGATCTTCGAAAGCGGTGCCGCTATATTGGTTATTCATAACCATATGTAGTAGCTGCGGCTTTATTTCAAAGTGTGCCGTTCCGGCATTCGGCACAACAATAGGGGATCTAGTTCCCGGGGTACTTGGGTTAACAAAGTCTTGTAGGGTCCTAGCGGGTGTTTGTTGTTCTCCTTCCATATGTTTCTTTAAAGTTTCTCTAAATCTTCTTAATCTCTCGTGAAAGCTTCTTTAGGGTTCCGGATCAAAGTTGTCAACGTATGTCCGAGTCTGTTTCATAAACTATAAGAAAAACACTTGAAGAGAAATTAAACGCAACAATTTATCGAAAGAGAAAGCAAAATAGTAAAAATAAAACAAAAACTAAAAATTATGTAGTAAAGACAAAAATAAAAGTAAACCGTTGTCCCCGGCAACGGCGCCAAAAACTTGTTCGGTCGAAACCTAATGGTTTATTTATATCAGCAAGCGCACGGGCTATTGTAATATAGCGGGTGCAAGTACGGGTCGATTCCACAGAGACAAGGTTTACTTTAGGGAATATTTTTGTCTTTAGAAATTATAGAGAAGATTGGGGGGAGATAAAATTTATTTTTAGAAAAATAGAGAGAACATAAACAGAAAATTCTTTAATTAAATTCTTTTAAAACGAAGCATTCTCGGGATTGGAAATCATACACATAATTTTGTTCATCAAATCGTCATTGTCTTAGAGATAAAAGATTTTCATAAAAAGCAAGGATGATACATTCGGCTTGCACTACTTCTCACGGTCAAGCAAGTAGTGTTGTATTCTTCACTAATTATGTCCTAACTGTTTGAGATTTCCGTTTACGTTGTTCCCGCCCTGTCACAAACGGGCGTTCCGGCTTATCTCTAGCTGACCATAATTAGTAAGAACCCTTTAAGAACGAGAGTCGATATATTTTCCATTAAAGGAACATCCCTAGGCCATTGAACTACTTTCGTGATCAATGAAACCTAGTTTCTTTATATGGTTCCGTCAATCGGGATTCTCCGCTAGGTACTTCTCTCAATTGACTGAATCATACAAATTGGACATCTCCAAAATGTAAGGCATTTAGAGAATAATATAAAGAAATTGTTTAGAAGAAGAAAGAAGACAAGACTTTTCATTTTGAATGATGAACAAGTATGCTTTTGAGTTTCCAACCCCAAAAATAAGGGGGATTACTCACAAGCCATTTATAACATATAAGAAATAAAAGTAAGAGATTGAGTAAGAAAGACTTATGAATATAGAAGGCAAATGCTGGAAATGGTGCTTCACTTTATTGCTTTTCTTCCAAAGTAATTTCAAGAACAAACAATGAACTTGATCTTCAAATCTCTTTGGAAAATTGTTGTCACAAGTATTTATATTTTCTATCTATGAAGTATCAGTGATTTCTCTCTAAAATTTCGTATCTAAGACTGATTACAAGGGTCCTATTTATAATTGGGAGGAGACTCTTCAATTGGGTGCCGTCAAAAGGTGCCTTTACATCTGCAGTCACGATTTGCACGGCCGCGTCAAGGAAGTTGCACGGCCGTGCGACCCTTGGCGCCAGATTTGAATTTGAGTCTTGACACTTCGCACGGCCGCTCCACTCTAAGTTGCACGGCCGCTCTGAATAATGACACGGCCACTCCCTCTTCAAGACACGGACGCTCTATATTTTAGGGCCACAAATGGCCTGAAAATGGCTAGGTGCACGGCCGCTCCATGTTGGCTGCACGGCCGCTCCACCTGAATTTAACTTGGTGTGCTTGATTTGGTTGGTGCTCTTCCATATCTTTTGCCTTGAAGTGTCCAAGCATCCTTTTGATAAAAAGACCCTAAAACCTGTCTTTAAATCCAAGAAATATACCAAAAGGCGTAAAATCTAGATAATATAAAAAAGGAACTAAAAATTATATAAAATGAAATGAAAATGATGCTTTATGCATTTAAAAAGTATATAAAACTAAGGTTAAATGACTATATAATAGTCACTTATCAGGAAGCAAGTGTGAAAAGTTGATTAGCTAATTTGGCGACTTTCTTTTCTACCCTATCAACCGCACTTAATTCATACACCCCATTTGTTTTCCCCCTCACTCCCTTCTGTTGGGAGTTAACACCTAGCATCTCAAAATTTTATTTTACTTGTTCGGGAGTTTTCTCCCCTATTGACCCTCCCGCGGCATTATCTACCATGGATTGGTGCATTTGACTTAACCCATCATAAAAAGATTGATTCAAATGGGGTAAGGAAAAGTCATGGTGAGGACATTGTACTAACAACTTTTTAAATCTTTCCCATGTTTCATGGAATGCCTCACCGGGTTCTTGGTGAAACCCTATAATATTCTGTCTCAATAGAGACAATGAAGGATGAGAATAAAATATTTGCATAAAAGCTTGACACATCTTCTCCCATGTGTCTATTCTATTTGGTGCTAATATAGTAATATCATGAATCAATTTTTAGCTGCGTCTTTAAGTGTGAAAGAAAAACATCGCACCTTTAATTGGTACTCCGTGACTTACGTAGTTAATGGAAAAGCATGGACCATAGTCACATAGTCACGGAGAAAGTTTAAGGGATCATCCGTATCTATCCCGTGGAAGCTAGGTAAAAGATTAAAATATTGCCCCTTTAACTCATAACTTTGTGTCGCCGGTGATAACACAATACAAGATGAGGCGATGTCAATTTTAGGACGAAAATAGTCCTTCGTGTGGGGAATATTTACTTATTCGCCCATATTTATTCCTTTTTCAACTACCCCGATGGTAGAAGTTTCAGGGGGATTGTCCCTTTCAAACTTGTCGTTGCTCAAAGAAATCAACTCGAGGTTCAATGATCTACGACCAAGCATAAACTGTTGAAAATTAAATTGAAGATTGCAAACAAATCCCCGACAACGGTGCCAAAAACATGATAGGGAAAATACTACTTGTTATAAAAATACCTCGCAAGTGCACGAGTTATCGTATTAGTAATATGCACTTGGCAAGGGTCGAATTCACAGGGATTTGTGAATCAACAATTTGATTTCAACAGTTGAATAAACAAATAAAAGAAGAGGTTTTGGATTTGATTATTATTCCTACTTAAAACAAGAAATAAACAAAGCAAGTAAACTATTAACGAATACCAAGGAAGAAAGATCTACGGAATGGGATTCATGCATGTATATCGCACCAATATGTCAATTAATAATACAATCAATAATAGTTGGGGGTTCATCCTCTTTTTAGTAAAATTAGGCGTTCACACGTCCACAATTTAGTGTTCTACAACTATTAGGTTTTCTGCAAAGTCCAATTAATATTTAAGAACCCATTAAATACTAGGATTAAGAACCTATAATTTTGGTTTGCAATCAATTGTCAAAACCTAGATTATATTTATTCAAAAGTTTGAACTGCATCGATCGAACAATCACTTGTCAATCAAACACACAAATTTAATTTAAAAACCAATCACATCTACACATGTGATTGTAGTTTATAAAACTTGGATGAGGATTACTTTTGATGAAGCCAACCTTTGATTGATCACAATATTAATTAAAATCTAAAGGATTAATATATATTACCTACATTCCGTAGAACAATAAAATTAGCCACTTATATTCATATTTAACATCAATAAAGCTTCAATAATTTGAATAAATCTTCCAATGGAATTCCTGATATAAAACTTTAATTATGTTACGAATTCAGCACTAAATTCGTCACTATTCTGTCACAGAAGCCCTTGGAGTTGCTGCCACGGAATCAAATCCATCACTGTTTTCTTTTGGATCTGCCTTTAATCTTGTGACCGACCAAATTCGTCACAAATAATCTGTTACAAAAATCAATGGAGCGGTCACTCAGTTGGATCTGCGCGGTCGCCCTTTTTCTCTGGAATTTCCGTGTGGCCGCTCCCAATCTTGGGGTGGTCGCTCCACTCTTTTCATTTTAGTCACTATTGTTTACTGTTTTGAACTTTGGTCCCTCCATTTTCAATATTTTGCATTTTGGTCCCTAAACTTTAAAAAATCAGTTTTTCTCCTTGTTTTCACCTAATTGCAATTCAACCCCTGTACTTTCAAAACATTTAATTAATACATTAAATTTTTAGGTTTTTGAACAGAAAATACGTTTGAAAATATATATTTTGAATGGGTAAAACCACATTCATCACTAGTCACAACATGTAAGGTGCTTCTAGATATTCAATAGCATACAATGACGAGAAAATGTAACACCCTCGTATCAAAGTCTTTTGATGTAACGGGCAGAAGCAAATAAAAGGAAGATAAAAGGGATAAATATAAAACACTGTTGAATCGCGCATAATTATATAATTACCAGTGATTTTTTTTAATTCTCGTATAATCACGCACGATTACTGATAATTGGCATCCAAATGAACCTAAATCACTTTTAGGCAATAGAAAGCACTCATTATCAAAATTCTACTAATCAAACACCAATTTTCGAAATTCAACATAACCCTATTTTTATATGGCTTCTACGACTTATAACACAAGTCAAACACCTCTAAAATAACTCTAATATATATGATAACCTAATAGATAACTAAAATATCAAAATAAAGTAATAATCTACTTCAAACTATGAAAATACTGCCTCTCAAATGATAATTATGAAACTTACAATAATAATTAAAATATATCTTATGTAAATCTCTATATTTATCTCCCTCATTTTTCTCTTCTTTGAAAATTTTGTACTCTGAATTTGAAACAACCTATACTTGAATTTGTAGTCACTCAAAGAGAGCATGTGACATGACTGTCTTTCCACGGGGACTTGGAAATAGAATCTAAAATACATTTAGGGTATGTTTGGCAACCTCAATTCCAAGACTTGGATTTGAAATTGGAAGAACAAAATGAATTTCGTTGAACTAATTTAACCCTTTCAATTCCAATTCAATGGATTGGAATCGAGTTGCCAAACATACTGTAATCCTTGTAGAATTTTAAACTTGCTAATCTTGGTGACAACGTCCATCCAATCAGTCCAATGAAGCCTAATAAACTAATTGAGTAGCAAGTTTTTTATGTAATTTGAAGAAGATGCCTTTGTAGGTGGGTTATAGATATCAAACGAAACTTTATAAGAATGACTAATATTTATATCTTCAAAATTCCACATCAAGTTATCTTAATTCAAGGCCAATCATGATCAAGTTAATTGAATGAGATGTCATGAGTTGACACACTTCTCAATAACAATCATATAAAAAGCTGGAGGCTTTGACCATTCTATAACAATCTCATTACTTGAAGACTCGAAGAAAGGACAAGAGAGTTCACACAGCGTTTTTTGAATTTTTTTTTAAATATAGCAAAAACTCTATAAATTAATAATGTTGAGATCGAGGAAATTTATTAATTTATAGAGTTATTAATATATCGATAAATTGATAATTATTAATTTAAATAGTTTTTATCTGATTCGACAATTTCAGATATTCGTATAAACTAAATTCATTTATGAATATAAGAAAAACTCAATTATTTCAATTCAAAATTTTATGATACAATTTGAAAACACAACACCGTAACTAATGGATGAAATAAGAAAAATTAGAGATGAACTCCGACTAAATTTGAGGTTTAAAAGAAAACAAACAACTATAGAGTAATATTTTCACTAATTTGTAATAATTAATTTTTTAATATCTAAAATTATTAATTTATAATTTTTATGGGACCTAAAATTATAAAGGGATCACATAGCAAATTATTATCTTATTATTTTATTGATTTTTGTAATTTTTCAACTAACCCAATGCGGACTGAAGAAATTTGTTATTTTAGAGAGTTTATTAATTTATCGATTATTAATTTAAAGAGTTTCTACTAAATAAGAAGAAATAAATTAATAAACGAATAACTCAACCGAAACACGTTTTGCTTCAGGCTCTGATACCAACTGATGTAACGAATAAAAGGAGGACAAAAGGGATAAATATCAAAACGCTGTTGAATCCCGCATGGTTACTAGGGAAATATTTTCAATTCTCATTGAATCGCGCAACCAATAATTGGCATAAAGAATGACATAAATCACTTTTAGGAAATAGAGAGAAACACTCAATATCAAAATTTTATTAATCAAACGATAATTTTTGGATTTAAACATAACCCTATTTTATAGGGCTCAAACAACTTGAAAAATAAGTCAAACACCAAAAGTAAATCTAATTTATATGGTAACCTAATCGATACCTAAAAATATCAAAATAAGGTCATAATCTACTTCAAACTATGAAAATACTAACTATCAAATAATAATTCCAAATAATTAAAATAAACCTTATACTCCCTCCGTCCCATTAGTAATGGGAAATTTACTGTAGACACGGGAATTAAGGAAAAGTGAATTATAGTGGAGGGAATAGTGAATTATAATGGTGTTGTGAGTATTAAAATAATGTAGGAGAGAGAATGAGTGGAGGGAATAGTAAAGATTCCTTTCCATTTTAGGAAGTTTGTGGTTTGTAATGGGACGACCAAAAAGGAAAGTTTGTGGTTTGTAATGGGACGGAGGGAGTATATATTTCCATCATCTTTGAATTTACTTTTAAAAAAATAAAACTGGCCAAGATAGTAGGGGTGTAAGTAGGGTTGTAAATGAATCAAATCTTTTTCATTCGATTCGGTATTCGAATTTGATATTCGGTATTTGTATTCGAAAAATTCGAATTCAAATTTTTATTTTGATTCGATAAGTATTCGAATTCGAATAATATATATATATATACAGTGGCGGAGCCAGGAATTTTAGTAAGGAGGGGCAACAAATTTCGGAGCAAACCCCCAAAAAAAAAATTTGGGCTATTTTTTTATATATAATACAACTTTAGACATAATTAAATACCTACTTTAATGGTGGCAATAATAAATTCATTGGTCTTATAATTCAAGAAAGTACCAAAAGATTCAACTTCTACAAATCTCACCCACCTAAAGAAAATAACAAATATACAATATTTTGCTTCAACATATACTATTCTGTCCCACTAAAAGTTACACTTTATCTCACTGGTGTCTCGTTAAAAATTACACATTTTTTAAATAAAAATATTATTGCTTCTTTATTAATGAAATTCACTCTTAATCCTCGTGTCTAAAATAAATGTGCAATTTTTAGTGGGACGGAAAAAGTATGATTGTATTTATAAAAGTGAAACACCATTGTTAAAAAAAAAAAAAGAAAAAAATTAAAAGTCAAGAAGGGGCGGTGGCCCCTCCTTGCCCCTATGTAGCTCCGCCAATGTATATATATATATATATATATATATATATATATATATATATATATATATATATTAATATATTAAATATATTAATAGATATATATATATATATATATATATATATATATATATTAATATATTAATATATATATATATATATATTAAATATATATATATATATATATATATATATATATATATATATATGTATGTATTAATACGAATCGAATACTCGAATCGAATACCGAATCGAATCGAATAATTCGAATATCAATTTCGAATCGAATACGAATCAATTTTTATATTCGAATACAAACGAATACGAATATTCGAATATTTTCACGAATACGAATTGAATGTGATGATATTCGATTCGATTCGATTCGTTTACACCCCTATGTGTAAGTGGTTCGTTTCAAACCGCGGTTAAAGATCGAACCGAACCAAACCATTAGGTTTGATTTAGTTTTCAAGTATAAATGGTTCAATTCATTCTCAAGTATTGACAAATCACATGGTTCGGTTTGGTTTGTGGTCTGACCCTCCCAAACCAAACCAAACTGAACCAAACCAAACCAAACCGCGGTTTGAGACCGCGAGACCAAACCTCCAAATCGCCAAACCGAACCACGTTACATTAACTAATCCTAACCAATATTTTGTATCTTATTTAATATTTTTATATCTTTATTAAAATTTAAATAAACTAATTATAACCCCCATTTTGTATTTTATTTAATATTAATTTCATCCTTTGTTATCTTTATTACGACACATAAATAACCAAATTCTCTCCACGATCGCCATTGTAAAGTGTTTTTCTTCCTTCGACCTCTCTCTTACTTTAATCTCTTAAATACTCGCATTTTTCGCTCTTCCTTAGTGATCACGAAAAATTTAAACAATATAAAAATGACTTACGGTCTGAATCGTGGTTTGAACCGTATTCTAAATCATGGTTTGAACCACAGTCTGGGCCGCGGTTTGAACCGCATAATTGAATCGTGGTTTGAACCAAAACGAACCAAACCATAGCGATTTTGTTTGATTTTTTCATGGTTCGATTCGATTTGAAATTTTCCCAAACCGATGACTATTGGTTCGGTTTGTAAATTCCCCCAAACCGGACAATTTACACCCATACAAGATAGTACTCATCCATTCTAAAATACTCCCTCCTTCCCAGTCGAGTGTACACTTATTTTCCTTTTGGTTCGTTCCAGCCGAGTGTGAACTACCAAAAATGGAAAAGGTTTTAATATTTTATATTTTCCATACCCCACCCACTCATTAACTCCACTCATTCTCCACCATACAATTTATTCAACCAACCACTCTTTAACTCCACTCATTCTCTCTCTTCATTTCCTACCACATATTTTCATTATCTTAATAATATTTCTTAATTAATGTGTCCAAAACCTTGGTTCACAGTTGGGTGGGACGGAGGGAGTAAATGACAAAAAATGAAAAAGGAAAAAAAAAATAGAAAGCCAATGGCTTGCAGATTTTCATGCAGTTATTATAGGTTTATTCAGTAACACTATTTATATTGTTTACTCCTTTTTCGGGATGCAAGCATAAAGCAAACAAAGTACAAAACGTCACTGATGGTGAGCAGTTTCATGCTTAACAACCCAAAAGATTTTGCCACACCCATATACTTTCTCCATTTCATTTCATTTTATATTAATTTTTATTTTGATCTATTTTACTTTACTTGATACTACCAAAAATAAAAATCTTTTATGCTCACAACTGTTGGGAAATTTGTGATCTTTGAACAGTACTTATCACATATCAAGTATACAAGTAATAGATAACATGCATGCAACATCCATATGAAAAGAAATTAAAGAATAAAACACACAATTTGATCATCCAGTTCATCCATTCGGACTACATATAGGGGAACTATCATGCCAGGATATTCACTAATATCAACAAATATGTTGTGTTACAAATAAAACTCATGATATTCTTTATAGTCATCCTCTCTATCTATTTAAACACACCACCCACCTTTACAATCCCTAGTCACAATTTAGGCCATGCATGTAATGCCCCTAAAGGCATCCCAAATACCTACCAATGCCTTTATAGGAAAAATAAACATAAACTTTAAAGGATTCCAATTCTTTCTCCAAGAAGTAATATGCTTCATGCCCAAGAAAAAAATTTTGTTGCCAAAAGGAAATTGAATTAAATTAGGAAACTGCCAAAATTGCTTCTACTTTCCTTCTTCCGCCTAGTTCAAATCCTTCCACGCTTTGGTTTGTATCCAATCCTAACAATCTTCCACCTGTAGATAAACCACAAGTGACTTTCATCATTAAACTCTCACCCAAGAATGACTTCAACATAACTGACAGAATATCTTGCCCTGAGTCTTCACTTCGGAAGTGATCCTCCCTGCAATGATCTCTGCTCGTTTGTCCCTTGTTTCTATCCACAAACCCCTATGCGAACCACATGCCTTCACAGTCTTGGTCATGTATGTGTCCCAAGGCAACCACCGCAGCTCAGTTTTGGATAACGCTCATGATGGCCAAGTTCTTTCCGCTAGCGCTAGCCTTCACAACCAACTTTCTACCAATATACCATTCATGGAATTTCTCCCACCATAGCAATCTCGCCCCCTCCCCACCATTCATCATTGAGATACGCCAAGTCCCCCAATGAACTATTGTATGTAGTGTACAATCACATTGCCTTTAAGCTACCAAGTTAGATCCTTGCACTCCTCCATGACCATAGTTGAAGGAGACCACCAACCTTCCTTTACATGACCTCTCACATAATTTAAGTCTTCTATTCCTTCTCTGAATGTCCCTGCAAATCACCCAACTCCAACATAGTCTCATCCGTAGTCTTGACTATCCCAAAATAAAGTTCCATACCCTAGTACTATTGCCCTTTGATGAAATGTTGCTTCCGAATCAAAATATCAACGAACTCATTTGACTTCTCTTCTTTAAGATTAATTCACTCTTAATGTTATCTACATATGATCTGTACATCTATGTAATCCACACCCATCAAGGTCTAGAAACTTGAATCTTCTGTCTCTTTCTTTTCATGACTTTCATATTTTCGGATTCGTTGCCCAAATTTGATCCCATCAAATTTCTATGTCGATCTATCTCAACCCGCCATCGTTTCTTCCATTAAATCCTTTATAACATGATCCGCCTAGATCCTGCAAACCCTAGCAACAACTCGATTTTGCAACCCTCTCGAATCAAATTTCCTTTCATGATTATGTAACTGCGACCCTGATCTGAATATCTACAGTCCCAATCCACTCAGATTTATGAAACATTGATCCTATTTGCTCTAAGTAACATAAAAAACCAAAAGAACTTATACATCCCCTATTTATGATCTAGGTTCCTGCAACCCACATCCAATTAATTCGAACATCCCTGATCTTCAAACTGGAGATCTGATACCAGATGTCGGGGAAATTGGTGGTCTCCGAGCAGTACTTGTCACATATCAAGTGTACAAGGAATAGATAACATACATAAAACATCCATATGAAAATAAATAGAATAAGAAAACACACAATTTGTTCACCCAGCTCATCCCTTCGGACTACATCTGCAGGCATAATCAAGCCAGGATACTCAATAATATCACCAAATTTGTTATCTTACAAATAAAACTTATGATCTCCTTCATAGTCATCCCCTTTATATATGTAAACACACCACCCACCCTTACAATCCCTTACATAATTTAGGTTATCCATGTAATGCCCTTAAGGGCACCCCAAAGACATACTAATGTCTTTGACTTTCTTTGTGTATCTTATAGATTCTTTCCTACTTTACTTTTCATACTCACAATGCCTCCTTCCACTAATTTTTTCTCCTGCTTTTTTAGTTCTTGTGTCAAAAAATTTAGTATCAAGTGAAGTGAAACAGAGAGAGTATGACACAGTGAACACTAGTCTAAGCATTAGCCCCGATGCATAAATGAAGGAGAAGAGGCAGAAGAAATAGAGGTCGAAACCAACACTAAAGAGGGAGGATATGAAGTTGCTCAAGATAATGTTGTAGCAGCAGAAGAAGAAGACTCGGATGTTAAAGATGAGGTGCAGATTTTGCTTTGATGGAAATTTCTAACCGTACTTTTTTGTTTTCATAGGAGTGAAACACTTTTTTTACCATCGTGTATTATGTGAGTGTCATCAATTTGACGATCTTACTTTTAAGTTTTCAAATGTGACCATTAGACCATCAACAATGGTGCCCAAATCCTCTTGGGCTTGCTGAGCTGGAGAGAATGACCAAGGACAACGGTGACCAGGCCAAGGTCTTGGAATGACCGGTCAAATATATTGGCTGCCAGATGACCTTTGGTCATCAAATGTTTGTGGCCCACCTCACATGGAAAAGCAGGAAAAGCAAGCCTTGTTTAATAAAAAAAAAAAAAACATACTTTTGAACATGAAATATGTCCGTTGGACAATAAATTTCCAATTATTATTATGAAAGAAAAATAAAAAAATAACCAACGGATGTATTTTTGTTTAATTTACCTATAAATACATCAACAATTTCATATGATTTTCACTCCTACTTCAAAATTCTCAATTTCTTTCAATATTAGGTATTCTTAGTTTCTTTCAATATTAGTTTTTCTCCTTAAATTTTCTTCAAAAATATTTAATTTCGTAATAATTATGGATCCAAATTATCCTAATTACTACGGAAATAGCCAATATTCCCAAACAAATCCAAACGCCAATAGAAATCCTCCAAATTCTCGTATGCCTATTGATCCAAATTTGTTAAACCATCCTCAACTATCTCAATTCATGGGATTTTATTCTCAATCTCAACAAATTCCTAGTAATCCCAATCCTCCAAATTTGTTTCAATCTCAATATAATCCTAGTTATTTTTCTTTCCCACATATGTTGTCTTCTCAAAATGTCCAATTTAATTTGCAAAATCTCGAATTTCCATCATCCCAACAATATAATAGGTCTTCTAAAACTCCTGTTGGTGATGTAGGTAGTTCGAGAAATTTATTCCAAGATCTTGAAGTTGATGTTGATGAGGGGGATCTTGCTATTCCTTCTAACGAACCCGATAAATTCAAAAGTAAAAGAGATACGAGGGCGTGGACTATACCTGAAGACAAAGCACTATGTTCGGCTTACCTTGAGGCCGGTGGAGATACGCTCACTAGTACAGACCAAAAGATAAGTATCCTTTGGGCAAATGTAGTAGAAATGTTTGCAGAATCTCAAAGAGAAAATCAAAGCACCATAAATGAAATAAATGAGGAGTCATGCAGATCTCGTTGGAGAAGAATTAACTTTCAAGTAAATAAGTGGGTTGGAGTTTACGCGGAAGCACAACAAAAAAGAAGAGCGGTTGTAATGAGGATAGTGTTATGGATGAAGCTCGAGAAATATGGAAAAAAATTAACAATGGGCAAAAATTTCTTCTCGAGCATTGTTGGGATTTATTGAAACACTATCCAAAGTGGCAAGGTGGGATGACTGCAGAAGATCAAGAAAGCGGTCACAGTTCAAAGAGATCAAACTCAGATACGCCAACAATTGAGGTTCGACCTTTAGGAGTGAAGAGGGCTAAGAAAAAAGGTAAGCAAACTATTTCTTCTAGTGTTGATGTAGATGATATAACCAATTGCATTAATAGTCTGAATACAAATCGTGAGATGGATGTTGAGCGACTTCAACTAGGGAAGCAAATGCTTGACTTTTTTAAAGAAAAGGAAGAAAAAAGGCAAGCGGAGAAGGATCAAAGGCTAGCGGAGAAGGAGCGGAATAAAAGGTTCTAACTTTATAGTATATTGATGGGAAAATCAGTTTTGTCATCAAAAGAAATGGAGCTCTATGCCAGATTGTATGAAGAATTCAAGAATATTTAGTTATTTTAGTTTAACTTCTAATTATTGTTGTTATTTTATTTACTTTCTCATGTGTTATGTTTTATTGTAATTTTTATATTATTTATGTAAGTTATTGTTCATTGAAATTATTAAATGATAAAATCAACACTGTCAACCTTTATTGAGATTTGAAATAGATGACAAAATTGATAAACTGACACTGTCAACATTAATTATTATTGTTTATTGAAAATGATGTTTCATCTTTTATCTTTTAAAGATGACAAAATTGATTAGTCATTTCAACATTAAAGCTTGAAAATAATGTTTTATCTTTTAGAGCATCCAATGTTGATAAATTGACATATCACTTTAACCTCAATTATTTTTTTCTTCTATTAAAGAGATCTTTCTTACAAGTTCTATACACTCATCCTCCAATTCATCTCCAACGTGCCTTAAACCTTCCTCAAAAATAAACAAAAATGCATTCATCATCAAGCTCATCATCGTCAAGTTCAAGTGATAACGATTATGAAGCAATGTTTAGTCTAGTCAAGGAATGGGATAAATCGACTGATGAAAGGCGCCAAAATGAAGAAGCTGTCGTACGCTCATTCATTCCTTTAATCTCATCAACTATTGAGAGCCCATTGCCTCAAGCTCGAAGAAGATTCGTGCACAGAGAACGCGAAGAAGGCCATAACATACTATATAAATAATATTTTGCTGAACATCACAGTTATCCAGAAGAAATGTTTCGTCGTAGATACCGAATGAGGCGTCATGTCTTTTGTCGTATCATGGAAGCATTACGTGCATCTGATGACTATTTCAACCAGAAAGTTGATGCTAGTGGTAGACTTGGTCTATCGATTGAGCAAAAATGCACTGCCGCTATGCATATACTAGCATATGGTACTGCATACGATTCAGTTGATGAACATCGAAATGTCGCTGAAACTACAGCGAAGGAGTGTCTTCTTCATTTTGTTGAAGGTGTCATAACCCAGTTCCGCGACCGTTACATGAGAAGACCGAATGCCGATGATATAGCTACGTTACTCCGACAAGGAGAGGAGCGTGGATTTCCAGGAATGATGGGCAGTATCGACTGTATGCATTGGACATGGAAAAATTGTCCACGAGGTTGGAGAGGACAATTTCAAGGTAGAAATAAAAAGCCAACAATAATCCTAGAAGCCGTAGCCACGCGCGATCTATGGATTTGGCATGCATTTTTTGGAACACCAGGTTCGTGTAATGATATAAATGTCCTTGATCGTTCTCCAGTATTTACAGATATATTACAAGGTCACGCTCCCCCTGTTAATTATGTTGTGAATAATCATTCATACAATATGGGATATTATCTTACGGATGGAATATATCCAAAATGGGCGGCCTTTATTCAATCAATTAGTGCCCCTTAAACAGCAAAGCATAAATTATTTGCTAAGAAACAAGAGTCGATGAGAAAAGATGTGGAGCATGCTTTTGGAGTTTTACAAGCTCGATTTGCTATAGTTCGACAACCTGCTCTAGCATGGAGTAGGAGTTTCTTGGGTAAAATTATGCTTGCTTGTATCATCATTCACAACATGATAGTTGAAGACGAGCATTCAACATATACACATTTTGATCCAAGGGACTATAAAGAAAATTCATCTCAAAATCAAGCATCAACTAGCAGTGGAAATGAAAGCTTTACTTTCTCCAATGTTCGAGAGTATGACTTATCATCATATATGAGTAATCGAAGTCGGGTTCGAGATATAAATATCAACAAGTCACTGAAGAAAGATTTTATTGAGAATATTTGGGAAAAATTTAACGAGGAAGTTGATGATAATTAAAATTATGTATTATTTATTAGAGTGTGTACTATGTAATTTCAAATTTTGTTGTTTGTTAAATTATGTAATTTTAATTTTTCTGATATAATTAATAATATTAAAATAATATGAATAATGTTAATAATTGGTATAAAAATAAGTAGGAAAGAGAAAATATAGTGGTATAGTAAAAAGTATTAGAGAGAAACTGATGACCGGGGTCACCATTATTGATAAAATAGGATGGAGTTATGGTTATTGATGACCGATGACGTGGAGCTGATGTGGAGGAGAGAGAATAATCATGATCAGGTCACCATTGCATTGCAGATGATCTTATACAAATAATTTATTTGCAAGTGTCAATCAATTTGATAATGTTCGTTAAAAACATAACACTCTCAGCTGACTTGATATTTGTGGGACCCACAATTGCATTGAGGGAGTTGACGTGACAAGTTATAAGCCATTTAGGGCATTTGCAACCATGGCACAAAGTCACGGCATGGGCATTAGGTGGCATCCAAGACATTCCCATCCATGACTTTTACAAAGTCATGGATGACTTTTCATTTTTTTGGCATGGCAGAAGCCGTGGTTCACGGCATGGGGAAAAAGAAATCAAGCCTATGACCAATTAGAGGGTGACACGTGTCATATTTTTGAATTTTTTTTTTTTACAAAAATTGCAATTAACATATAAAAAATAATAAAAATACAAGAATACTGAAAAAACTACCATTATTAATAAAAAGTAGGAGAGAGAAACCGTGAGCTTTTTGTCAGAATTAGAGATAAAATTGTTTGGAGTTGTGTTTTTGATGACTGATGACGTGGAGCTGAGGTGGATGAGAGAGGGATGAGTTTGAAGTTTCATTGTTAAAGATGCTCTTAAGAAGGGTCGAAATTAGTGGTGGCAAAAGAGTAAATAATTTTGAGGAATGGATTTAATTAGGAAATTTGCTCATTTCGATTTCTTTGAAAGAGGAGAACGCTACAGCTTTGATTTTCAAGTTTTTCTTTCAAAGAAATCCTTCCATCTCTCTAATTGATTTTTCTACCTCTGGCTTAAAATGAATGCTCAAATTTTTCTTTATTTTTTTCAAATTAGCTATTGTTCAATTGTAAATTTGAAATTTTTGGACATTTTTTTTTGGTACGGAGGGTGTAGAAAATTTTCAGATTGTCAGAGTTGGTTTGTTACTGATCCTTTTGAGTTCTTATGATGAGATTTTGACCTACGTGGTGCGAGTTAGTTGAATGTGGTGTAAGTCACAATTGACCATAAATTTTGCCTGTATATAAACTCAAGACATTGGCAAATGTCTAGAAAGTGACGTATTGTTAATGTAGATAGTTGAATATAAAATAAAAGATTTAATAAATGAGTTATTGTTTTGAGTATAGCAAGTAAACTCGTTTTCATTTTAAGAAAAGTTAAACTTTAAACGTAAAATCTGGGGAGAAATGCGTTTTTTCATAATTTATGGAGAAACGGGGTCCGACTTGTCGCACTACAATGCAGGCCAGAACACGTTTCTCCATAAGTATGGCACGACTCTTTTTTTTGGATATCCGTCTCAAGGCTTCTGGATATCCAGAACCTTATGAAAGTGATATCCAGAATCAGAAATTTGGCCTTGGCCTTGGCCTTTGCCCCAAATTTTTTTTTCTGGATATCCATTTCAAAGCTTCTGGATATCAATATTCAATGTTCTGGATATTCAGAACCTTATGAAAATGATATCCAGAAATTTTGTATTGGCCATGACCTTTTGAAAGGATATTCAGAACCTTTTGAAAGGATATCCAGAACCTTTTGAAAGAATATCCAGAACCTTTTGAAAGGCTTCTGGATATCAATATTAAATGTTCTGAATATTCAGAACTCTTTGAAAGTGTTATCCAGAATCTATTTAAGTTGATATCCAGAAAGTTGGTATGTGTTGGTCTCATTTTAACATAACTTCTGGATATCATGATCAAAGGGTTCTGAATATCCAGAACCTTTGAGACTGATATCCAGAACTTTTGAAAAAACATGTTTCTCCATAATTTATGGAGAAACGCGTTTCTCCGAAGACCTACTCAACTTTAAATGGGATACTAATTTGAAAAATAAATGAACTTATATACGGAAAGGAGAGAGTATACTTTTATCCGACTTTTAAATTTTACCATTGTATTTTTTATTATCATAATAACCATTGTTTTTTGAAAAATTGTCCCGATACAAAATTTGTGCCTTAAATCGAACCAAAATCATGAATTTGGGTTTAGGAGCGGGATAAATTTTTCAAAGTACAATAATTTTTTATTTTTATGTTAATAAATATACTCCCTCCGTTTCATCCAAACTGATACTTATTTTCTTTTTGGTCCGTCTCAGCCAAACTGATACTTCCCAAAATGAAAGGAAATCTTTACTATTTATCCCACTCATTCTCTCTCCTATTTCACTTTTACACTCACAACATTCTCTCTCCTAACTATTCCTTTCACTTATTCTCTGACAGCGTGAGCTTTTTAGGGAACAAATACTTGTTTCCTTATTTAAAAAGACTTCTATTATGGTAAGAAGATTTTGAGACT
Organism: Adenophora triphylla var. japonica; assembly: GCA_022495995.1. NCBI lineage: Eukaryota > Viridiplantae > Streptophyta > Magnoliopsida > Asterales > Campanulaceae > Adenophora > Adenophora triphylla. The sequence continues at coordinate 320,505 of JAFEMH010002417.1, forward strand.
TTCATGAAAGATTTATTAATATCATACTTTGACTAGGGAATTGTAAATATAGTAAATATCTTTTATTTATGTACATAGTATTATATTAGGACTAACCTACTAATATTTGATTTTCTTGTGAGTGTGTTTTATGTTTTCATATAGGAAAAGAGATCTCACAATGGAAGATGTCGATTGCATGAAGATCTTCTCCATGGTGCATTATAAATACAAGGCATTCAGCACATGAGAAGCGATGGAATTTTAGAGAGAAAATTACATACTCTTCATTGTATTCGACATTATTTTTTTTAGGTTGTGAGTGAAGGTTGTACCTTACATCCGTAACTCACATCTAGGTTTTCATAAAGCTTTCTTGTTTTACTTCTGACTAGAATAGATCCTACTTGAGAAAGGGGAGTTGTTCTTATCGTAGAAGGTGATTAGAACTCGTTTAGTATTTTCATATTTTAGTTTTTCACTTATTTGTTTTTGTAAGCATCGAAAGTTTTTATAGTGAAAAGTTTTTGGGCGTAAGCCTAGTTTGCTGATCACATTGATCAGTAAGCGTAAATAATTCTTGAGTTATTGCTTTTAATTTATTTTATTCCGCTGCATTATCTGTGGATGTGTGGACAGTTGTGAGACACATCTGTACTCACATCCTTTGCCTGTTGTGTGATTAAGTTTCCTAGCTACACGAAACTTTCAATTGGTATCAGAGCCAACTCTCGATATATTACTGAGTGTTGATCCAGAAAGTGTAGTCATTATGAAATGCCAAAATCATCAAAATAGGCCTCCTATTTTGGATGGCACCAATTATTCTCTTTGGTAGTCTAAGATACGAAATTACATCAAAAGTATTGATGAAAGGGCTTGGATGTGCATTCTTGTTGCATGGCAACCTCCTACTGTGGAGAAAATGCCATCTTCTGGTGTTGGTGAGTCTATTTTCGAAAGAAAACCTGAAGAGCAATGGACTCTTGATGAAATACAAGCTGCAAATTATAATTCAAAAGCTATGGATGCTATTTTCAGCCATATTTTTGGGAATATGTACAAGCTTATAACAAATGAGAGTATAGCCAAAACTGCTTGGGATATTTTGCAAACTCAATGTGAGGGAGCACCAAGTGTGAAGGCTACCAGGCTTAGAATTTTAATGTATAGGTTTTAGTTACTTCGAATGGAAGAAACTGAGGACATTGTGTCATATGCTGCTAAGATTCATGAGATTTCGAATGAATGCACAAGTCTAGGAGAATCTATCTCCAATGCAAGACTTGTAAGTAAGATTTTAAGGACCTTACCTGAGAGGTTTAACATAAAAGTTGCTGTGATTGAAGAAACAAAAGACACAAACACTGTAGGTCTTGACACAATCATAGGAATCTTGACTGTGTTTGAGCTTAACCTTGAGGCTCAAAAAAAGAACAAAACACACAGTCTTGCTCTCAAAAGTGCTGCTGCACTTCCAAAAGAGCTTGTAAAATTATCCTCTAAAATTGACAAGTCTAATCTAGAAGAAAAGGATGTAGCTCTTATCTCAAAGAAGTTCAGTTCAATACTGAAAAATAGAAGGATAAGTAAATTTCCTAACAAACCTACTCTCAGTGCTCCTGAAAAATCAAAACCTAGCACTGACACTGGATTCAAGAAATCAAGCTTTGAAAAAAATCATCAGAATCTGTCCAATGTAGGGCATGTCGTGGCTTTGGCCATTATGCAAATGAGTGTGCTAACACACTTAAAAAGAAGGGAATGAGCTTAACTGCTACCCTTAGTGACAGTGAGGATGAAGAAGATGAAGTGGCTAACATGTCTATCATAAACTGCCATTCTGTGTTTAATGCTTTCTGTGCAGATATAGAAGATGAAGTTCCTGAAAATCCCTTGGATGTGGTCTCAGATGTGTACACATCCTGTGACACATCTGACCTGATGCTGAATTGTTTCACAGTAAAAGGTGATTCTGATAATGAAGATGAAGATAGGGGCATTTCCTATGAAGAACTCTTTGCAACATACAAGGAACTGCATACAGATTAGATGAAAAGATTGGACAAGATTGAGGTACTTGTTAAGGTAAATAAATCTCTTTCTGAAAAATTAGCTGCCTGTGAAGATGAAAAAGCTGTTCTTTCAAAGGAAAATGATGCTCAAAAAGATACCATTGCAAGACTTGAAGTCCTTGTGACCAAAAGAGAAGTTGACCTTGAAAAATTCAAGAATGAATGTGAAAAAGCTGAAAATACTTTTACTAAGTTAAATAAAAGTAAGATGAAAATGGAAGAAGCTTTTTCTGTGGGTCAACGTGACAAAACTGGTTTGGGTTTTGAAAATAATTTTGTAAAGGAGGGATGTGAGGCTTCTACCTCAAAAATTGTGAAAAAACAAGTCTTTAAAGAAAAAGTCATTTTGAGTGAAAAAAGACCTAGGAAGAGGCACTATATCTGTCACTACTGCCTAGCTCCTGGTCACATTAGACCCTTCTATTACAAACTAAAGGCTGATAAAAAATCTGGTCACTTCAATCAGCCTCAGATGTGTGAGAAGATGTATACACATCCTAACATATATCCTGTTAATCTGAGACCTCTGCAACCCAAAAAGAAAGCTGTAAAGCAGTGGGTGGCCAAACCAATCACCACCTGCAATGTTGTTTACTCTTCCCTCAAGAGTACTGTCTCTGGCTCTTGGTATTTTGATAGTGGGTGCTCTAGGCACATGACTGGAAACCAAGCAGTCCTTCTAGACTATGAAGTGATTAATGGAGGAAAAGTAAATTTTGGTGGAGGTTCTCAAGGAAAGATTGTTGGAAAAGGAACCCTGGATGTTAAGGGTCTCCCAAAATTGCACAATGTGTACCATGTGGAAGGCTTGAAAGCCAACCTAATAAGCATCAGTCAACTGTGTGATGATGATCTTTATGTGAAGTTTGATAAGCACTTGTGTGAAGTGTTTGATAAGGATAATACCTGTGTGTTTACCGGCCACTAGATCCTCGCCGACAATTGTTACCAATTTGGTGACAATCTTTCTTGCCTAAGCTCAAAAGCTAATGATGTCAATCTCGTGGCACCAAAAATTAGGGCATGCTAGCTGTAGAACTCTGGAAGAACTTCAAAGGTTTGAAGCTATTAAAGACCTCCCTAAACTGAACTTCAAGAACCCTGATGTCTGTGGTTCATGTCAAAAGGGAAAACAAACAAAAGCATCACATAAAAAGGTCCAACAATGCTCCACAACTAGATGTTTGGAGATGATTCACACTGATTTAATGGGACCTATTGAAGTAGAAAGTTTTGGTAGGAAAAAGTATGCATTTGTGTGTGTTGATGATTATTCTAGGTACACTTGGGTAATGTTCTTAAGAGAAAATTCAGAAACAATTGGAGAATTCAAGAATTGGTACAAAAGGGTTAGAAATCTTTATGGTCTTAAAACTGTGAGGATTAGGTCTGACCATGGCACTGAATATGAGAATCAAATGTTCACCAATTTTTGCAATTCTAAGGGAATCACTCATGAGTTTTCTGCACCAATCACCCCACAGCAGAATGGAATTGCTGAAAGAAAGAATAGAACTTTGCAAGAAATGGCTAGGGTCATGCTAAGTTCTAAAAACTTGTCCAAGAAATTTTGGGCAGAAGCTTTAAACACTGCTTGCCACATTGGCAATAGGGTGTTACTAAGGATTGGTAGCACTGTCACTCCATACCAAATCCTCCTTGGAAAGAAACCAACTGTGAAATATTTTCATGTGTTTGGATGTGTTTGTTATATTCTCAATGATAGAGAATACCTGTCCAAGTTTGATTCAAAGAGTGACAATTCAATTTTCATGGGCTATTCCACTAATAGTAGAGCTTACAGAGTTTTCAATCTCAAAACTAAGACCATTATGGAATCTGCTAATGTTAAATTTGATGACTCACTTGATCTTAACCTCAAGACTGCTGAGGATGATGTTTCAGGTTGCTTGCTGGACTGGAAGGATGAAGAAACAGGTGCTGAAAAATCAAAAGAAGCTTCCAGTGCTGATAAACATGTTGAACCTGATAAGGATGTTGATAAGTGGTTTTTATATAGTCTTTTATAATATGATAATTAGGTTATTTGCCTTTAAATTAATATCAATTGAGTATAATTTAGCCTCTTTTTATATATATCTTCGATTTTATGCTTGGTTGGTATATTGTGTGATTTTACAGGTTTTAGGTACACTTTATGAAAGATTATGGGGCTTAAAAGCAAAGCTGTAGAAATAGGAGTATCAAAAGAATAAATCAAGCCAAGACAGCAACTGCTCGGCCGAGCAACCACCTTGACTCGGCCGAGCATAAGAAGGAATTACAAAGAAAGTTTCTGGAAACTGCTGCTCGGCCAAGCAGATCCATTGACTCGGCCGAGCACTCCCTATTCAAACCAAAAGGTGCCTTTTTACAACAGTTGTGACTGTCAGAAAAGCTCTGCTCGGCCGTGCAACTTCCTTGACTCGGCCGAGCACCTCCAATATCAGTCAAAAGGTGCCTTTTCGCAAGAGATGTGTCCCTAGCATAGAATGCCTATATAAAGGCTATTTGTACTCAGTTTTAGATCATCCAGAAATATCCAAAAAATCCGAAAATAGTGATAAATATATCCAGAAAGGATCATATTATACTTAGAATGTATAGCAAAATACTCTAGCAATTTATATATGATATTCAAGGTGTATCAATGATTCGTGACAAGTCTTGTGTACTCTTGAAGATTATGAATGAAGATTATTTCCAGCCATTGTTTCTCTCATTATGAATAAGTATCTCTTTTCCTTATCTCTATTTCTTACTTACTTCTTTTATTATTTGAATGGTTTGAGTAATCCTCCATTTTTCGGAGTTGGAAACTCATTTATTTATATTCATGCTTCTCCTACATGTCATTTCAATTCTCTTCTTATTAATCTTAAATGCTTGCAATTAGGGAGACGTCTTTAGTTGTATAACCTCAGTTGATCAAATAAAAAAACATTGATTAGCGGAACTCTAAGAATTGAACTAGGTCGATAAATTACACAAAGTGATTTAAAGACCTAGGGATGATCCTTTAGTGGAAAATACGTGAGATGATAGACTTAAATGGTATTTTTGATTTATTCGGTACCCTCGAGAGGTAAGTCGGATTTCCCGCGTGACGAACGGGATTACACTAAGCCGAACCCTCGAGAGAAAGGCCGGTGAGTCTTAAAATACATGTGCTAGTTAGCACAACTTAGCGTATCATCCTTGACTTGGCACTTTCATCTTAAAACAATTTCTTCATATTATTCTTGAATTGCTTGCAAATATGAATACGTTTATATTTGTGGAACCCTAGTCAATTGAGAGAAGTACCTAGCGGAGAATTTCGATTGACGGAATCATATGAAGGAACTAGGTTTCATTGATCACGAGAGTAGTTCAACGGCCTAGGGGTGTTCTTTGAATGGAAAGTACGTTGACTTTCGATCTTAATGGATTCTTACTAATTATGGTCAGCTAGAGTTAAGCCGGAATGCCCGTTTGTGACAGGGCGGGAATAACATAAACGGAAATCTCAAACAGTTAGGACATAATTAGTGAAGGATACAAACGCTACTGTCTTAACCCGAAGTAGTGTAGGCCGAACGTACCATCCTTGTTATTTTGATAAAAGCCTTTATCTAAAAGCATATTTATTTGTTTTCAATCCCGAGAATACTATCATTATATGTTAGAGTAGTTTATATATCTTCCTAGTATTTTATCTTACAAATTCCAATCTTCCCCCCCCAATCATTTTATCTATATATTTATATAAAGACAAATATCATCCCAAAGTAAACCCTGTCTCTGTGGGATCGACTCGTACTTGCACCCGCTATATTACAATAGCTCGTGCGCTTGCGGATATAAATAAATCGTTAGGTTTCGACCGAACAAGTTTTTGGCGCCGTTGCCGGGGATAACGGTTTACTTTCTTAATATTTGTCTTTATCATTTATTTTTATTTTTATGTTTATGTTTATTTTTATTTTTATTTTTATGTTTATGTTTTATATATATTATTATTGTATTGTTTTCTAACTTTGTTTTGTAGAAATATAAAAAAAATATATATATAATGAACATTGTTGGAGCGGCCGTGCATTGGAGCGGCCGTGCATTCAGGAGCGGATGAACTAAATTGAATCAACCAAGTGGAGCGGCCGCACATTTCTGTTGATTCGATCAAGCATTTCTTCGTGAATGGATATGTTGTTTCAAAAAAAAAAAAAAAATTTTGCAGCAAAAGTGCTCGGCCGAGCAGTTCCTTGACTCGGCCGAGCAAGGAGGGACAGAAACATGTATTCACTGGAAGCTGATGCTCGGCCGAGGCAAGGCCTATGCTCGGCCGAGCAGTTTGAATTTTCAGAAAAAAATTGGTCAAAACGGGGCCATTGACTGGTGACCCCTCATTTCATCTCCCTAAACCTCTCCACTCTCTCTCTAAACCCTCCATACCTCCGCCCCTTCCCACCATAAAACCACCAAATTCTCCATAAATTCCGACCATACAACCATTCCTCCACCCAAATTTCATCTCCTAACCACATCTCCAACCATAAAACCCAAAAATTCAACCCAATTTCTCCAAAAATCCGAAAACCCTAAATTTTTCCCCAAAATCTCAAAAGTTCAAAATATACCCAGATTTGTGAAGAAAGGTGATTTCTTTTGAGTATTCAAGCTTCAATAAAGAAGGAAAACAAATTTTCAAGGCGATTCTCTCCCTCCATTGTCGGGTATCAAAAATTCTCTCTCTTAAATTTTTTGCTTTTAGTTGAGTTTTTGAATTTAAGCTATTTTTGCCATGGAAAGAGGTAGGGGAAGAGGAAGAAAATCATCTAGGACCACAAAAAGGTCCCGGAATGATGATGCTTCTAGTTCTAAGCCCATCCCTACTTTGAACACTATGGGTATTGATTTTCAATCCGAAGATGAGGCAACTAGATTTGCCAAATTAAGTGGAAAGAACATCAAACCCACGCAATTTCCCGACTTGGAGACATTAAGAATTATGGGAATTAGGGGCAATATCCGGGATTTGCACCAAGGTTTGAATTGTGAAGGTTTTATGCGTTTAAGCGAAATGACCTACGAAGGTATCACCTTGGAGTTCATAAGCTCTTTAACTAAGAGAAACAGGATTTGATTGATGATAATACGGGGGAAGAATTTGAGGATGTTCGGGCTTAAGTTTTCGGCTCCTAAACACACCTTACACCCTTAACCTTGAAGAGGCCAATGAAATGCTTGGTTGGCCTTCCCCGTAAATGCCGCAAACATTCCCCTCCTCGCTTAATGCAGATTTATTTTGGTTGCAAATTACAGGTCATACTCCTTTCCTACCCAAGACATCCAAAACCTCTCTAATAATCCACCCCGTCCTCCGTTATATACATAGGATGTATGCTTGCACTGTTTTTGCAAGAGAAGATAAAGGGACGATCAATAGGACGGAGTTGTTTCTTTTATGGGCATTTGCGACAGGGTATGAAGGGATAAACTTGGGAAAATGGTTGTTTGATAGACTTTGGGATCACGTCTCCCCAACTTTTCCGGGTGATGTTCATATTGGAGGGATTATAACCCTCATAGCAATATATGTTGGTATTGAGATACCGGAGGAAGGCGAAAATGCTTGGGTGCCAGTTAGAGGATCTAGGGTGCTTGATATAGCAGCCTTGAAAATGATGAACATGATCACCGAAGAAGGGCATGGGAGGTATACTTGGTTTGTTGGAGGTGGTGCTAACAAGACACCACATGCCATCTTGCCAAATGCCAACATTTCGGTGGTATTAATAAACCAACCGGATACTTGGTCCTTCCCTCTTTTGTTGGGGCAAGATGAAGTGAGAAATGAAGATGTCAACATGGGGCAAGAAGAAGAAGAAGGGCAAGCCAACCTTAACCAAAATCAAATGCCACCCGACTTTTACCAACAATTCAACCAAATGGCCCTCCAACAAACCCAAATCCTTCAACAACTCAACCACTTCAATCAAAACTTTAGCCAATTCCAAGAGAATATTGAAGGACGGGTACAACATGTTCAAGGAAGGGTTGATTACATATACGATTACGGAGTTAGGCATTGGGAGAACTTCTACCCACCACCACCACCGCCCCCAATGTAACTCTTTCCTTTTTATTCTTTCCCTATCAATCTAGAGTCCTTGAATCATTGAGGACAATGCTTAATTTAAGTGTGGGGGGGGTATATCTATCTATCTATCTTGCTTTCTAGTTTAAATTTTCATGCTTTCTAGTTTAAAATTTACTTGCTTTCTAGTGTTATTTTTTTCTTTTTTTAGTTGTATTTTTATGAATAATAGTATATAAAAAAAAAATCCCTATGATGATCCATATTATTAATCTTTATGCTTGTTATGTGCCTTAGATTAATGCCTTTGTCTTTCTTCTCATATTTTCTATAAATTTAGAAATTAATAAAAAGAAAAATATAGGGATATTTTTAGGAAATAAATTAAAGCCTCATAAGTTAATATAGCAATATATAGTGATTAGTCAAGGAAAAAGCATTTGATTAGATAGAAATTCCTATTGATCATCCTTTCAATACTTGGTTGTTCTTTTGAAAATATTTCTTTAAATATACATCTCAAGTTTTATTAATGCTTATTCCCTTATTAGAGGCATTTTCTTTGTTTTGCATCTCTTGAATCACACCTCTTCATCAAAAATCCATATTTCCATTTCCACTAATCAAATCAAGGTTAGGCATTTTATCTTATTGCTAAAAAGAGTGACTTAGTCACCAATCCTTAATAGCAAAATGAAACCTATTACTTTCTAAGTAACTCGGGGCACGACGTTCGCTGCGACGATGCTTCCTTGCCAAAACGGGAGTAATATCCAAAAGTATTCTTGATCTAAGTATTAGGAACATGGGGCTCGCGACCACAATGTCTCCTACTTGAAAGGATAAAAAATAACTTAGGTCTTTTGCAAAAATTTAACACGTGCAAAAATAAGATAAAATTGTTGAAGCCTTGATAAGATTTTTCCACTATCATCATCCATTTTTTCACCCTTGTGATTCAAAAATGTAATTCAAGTTCTATAAAAGCTTCTAGTTTGTGAATAAGTGTTTTAAGCCTCTATTTGTACATTTTTAGCAATAAATTTATGAAACTTCTATTTGTACCAAGTTTATGATCTAAAGGTTTATCTTTCTAGCATACTTTACTTGATCAATTCCTATATAGGCTATATTAGGTTATTTTCTCAAAATTATTTCTTTTAAAATATCCTCATGTTACTTCTTTCTAAATAATTTTTTAAGGATATGAAAAATATGACTAAAAAGATGAAGGCAATATTCAGAAGCAATAAGCTTGCTACTATAAAAAGTTTTATGAGGGATCATTCCTATTACTTTCTATTCTCCCTCTCCATATTTTCATCCTAATCTTGCTTGGGGACAAGCAAGGTTTAAGTGTGGGGGAGTTTGATAAGTGGTTTTTATATAGTCTTTTATAATATGATAATTAGGTTATTTGCCTTTAAATTAATATCAATTGAGTATAATTTAGCCTCTTTTTATATATATCTTCGATTTTATGCTTGGTTGGTATATTGTGTGATTTTACAGGTTTTAGGTACACTTTATGGAAGATTATGGGGCTTAAAAGCAAAGCTGTGGAAATAGGAGTATCAAAAGAATAAATCAAGCCAAGACAAGAACTGCCGCCGAGCAACCACCTTGACTCGCCGAGCATAAGAAGGAATTACAAAGAAAGTTTCGGAAACCGCTGGCCGCTCGGCGAGAGATCCATTGACTCGGCCGAGCACCCCTATTCAAACCAAAAGGTGCCTTTTTACAACAGACCGTGGTAGCTCGCCGCTCGGGCCGTGCAACTTCCTTGACTCGGCCGAGCACCTTCAATATCAGCCAAAAGGTGCCTTTTCGCAAGAGATGTGTCCCTAGCATAGAATGCCTATATAAAGGCTATTTGTACTCAGTTTTAGATCATCCAGAAATACCCAGAAAATCCGAAAATAGTGATAAATATATCCAGAAAGGATCATATTATACTTAGAATGTATAGCAAAATACTCTAGCAATTTATATATGATATTCAAGGTGTATCAATGATTCGTGACAAGTCTTGTGTACTATTGAAGATTATGAATGAAGATTATTTCCAGCCATTGTTTCTCTCATTATGAATAAGTATCACTTTTCCTTATCTCTATTTCTTACTTACTTCTTTTATTATTTGAATGGTTTGAGTAATCCTCCATTTCTCGGAGTTGGAAACTCATTTATTTATATTCATGCTTCTCCTACATGTCATTTCAATTCTCTTCTTATTAATCTTAAATGCTTGCAATTAGGGAGACGTCTTTAGTTGTATAACCTCAGTTGATCAAATAAAAAAAACATTGATTAGCGGAACTCTAAGAATTGAACTAGGTCGATAAATTACACAAAGTGATTTAAAGACCTAGGGATGATCCTTTAGTGGAAAATACGTGAGATGATAGACTTGAATGGTATTTTTGATTTATTCAGTACCCTCGAGAGGTAAGTCGAATTTCTCGCGTGACGAACGGGATTACACTAAGCCGAACCCTCGAGAGAAAGGCCGGTGAGTCTTAAAATACATGTGCTAGTTAGCACATCTTAGCGTATCATCCTTGACTTGGCACTTTCATCTTAAAACAATTTCTTCATATTATTCTTGAATTGCTTGCAAATATGAATACGTTTATATTTGTGGAACCCTAGTCAATTGAGAGAAGTACCTAGCGGAGAATTTCGATTGACGGAACCATATGAAGGAACTAGGTTTCATTGATCACGAGAGTAGTTCAACGGCCTAGGGGTGTTCTTTGAATGGAAAGTACGTTGACTTTCGATCTTAATGGATTCTTACTAATTATGGTCAGCTAGAGTTAAGCGGAATGCCCGTTTGTGACAGGCGGGAATAACATAAACGGAAATCTCAAACAGCTTAGGACATAATTAGTGAAGGATACAAACGCCATCGTCTTAACCCGAAGTAGTGTAGCCGAACGTACCATCCTTGTTATTTTGATAAAAGCCTTTATCTAAAAGCATATTTATTTGTTTTCAATCCCGAGAATACTATCATTATATGTTAGAGTAGTTTATATATCTTCCTAGTATTTTATCTTACAAATTCCAATCTTCCCCCCTAATCATTTTATCTATATATTTATATAAAGACAAATATCATCCCAAAGTAAACCCTGTCTCTGTGGGATCGACTCATACTTGTACCCGCTATATTACAATAGCCCGTGCGCTTGCGGATATAAATAAACCGTTAGGTTTCGACCGAACAGATGTAACCAAGGATGTGGACACATCTGCCTCCACATCTGAACCCACATCTGCTCCCACATCCACTCAAAACTTGTATAGCGAGGACGCCTTCCGATTCGACTGTGGATGATACTCTAGAAGGTAATGTGGATGGGTGTGTGGATAGATCAAAGGATATTCCTTCAAAAATCCAGAAAAACCACCCCACTTCACAAGTTGTGGGAGATGTGCATGCACAAGTGAGAACTAGACAAAAGGACAAAGTTGATTATAAAAAGATGGCTGGTTTGTGGAGTTGCTCCTCAGCATACTCCCAGGTAAGTTTCTGTTGTTTTGTTTCAAAAATTAAACCTAAGAATGTTGCTGAAGCATTGAAAGATGCTGACTGGATTATGGCCATGCAAGATGAATTGATTCAATTTGAAAAAAATGAGGTGTGGACTCTTGTTCCTAGGCCCTCACATGGTAATGTCATAGGAACCAAATGGATTTTCAAGAATAAAACTGATGAGTAAGGTGTAATAACTAGAAATAAAGCTAGGTTAGTTGCTCAAGGTTATACTCAAATAGAGGGAATAGACTTTGAGGAGACATTTTCTCCTGTTGCAAGAATTGAGTCCATTAGGCTTTTGTTAGCCATTGCTTGTTACCTCAAGATTACTCTCCATCAAATGGATGTTAAGAGTGCTTTTCTGAATGGGATATTAAATGAGGAAGCCTATGTTGAACAACCTAAAGGCTTTGTGGACTCCAAGTATCCTAACCATGTGTATAAGATAAAGAAGGCTCTGTATGGGCTAAAACAAGCCCCTAGAGCTTGGTATGGTAGGTTGACTGACCATTTGCTTCAACTAGGATTCAAGAGAGGTGAGGTTGACAAAACCTTGTTTGTGAGGAAAAATAAAAAGGAGATTCTTGTGGCACAAATCTATGTAGATGATATTGTGTTTGGGTCAAATTCTGACCCTATGCTAGCTGAATTTGTGAATAGCATGACTTCCACATTTGAGATGAGTATGGTAGGTGAGTTGAACTTTTTCTTAGGCTTACAGATTAAGCAATTTAAAGATGGCATGTTCATCTCACAGTCTAAGTATGCCAAGAATCTTATGAAAAAGTTTGAGCTTGAACACTCTTCACATCAAAGAACCCCAATGGGATCTTCCCAAAAGCTAAGTCATGATTCTGATGGTGAGAGTGTTGATCAAACACTGTACAGAAGCATGATAGGAAGTCTGCTACCTCAATGCAAGTAGACGACATTATGTACGGTGTGTGTCTCGTGCTAGATACCAAGCCAACCCCAAAGTGTCCCATCTTAAAGCCTTGAAAAGAATCATTAGGTATGTGAGTGGGACTTTGTGAACCTAGGTCTCGCATTACTCTAAAGAAACAAAACACCAATTTGGTTGGGTACACTGATTCTGATTGGGCTGGAAATAGTGATGATAGAAAGAGTACCACAGTGGATGTTTCTACCTAGGAAATAACCTTGTGTCTTGGTATAGTAGAAAGCAAAATTGTGTGTCCTTATCCACCGCCGAAATTTGAATATGTTGCCCTTGGGAGTCTTTGCACACAATTACTTTGGATGAATCAAATGTTGAAAGATTATGGATTGAATAGCAAAGTTTTGACTGCTTTTTGTGATAACAAAAGTGCCTTGAACATATCTAAAAATCATGTCCAACATTCTAGAACAAAGCACATTGATATTAGACATCATTTCATCAGAGATCTTGTAGAACAAAAACTGTATGTCTCGGAATTTGTTGGGACCGAAAATCAATTGGCTGATATATTTACAAAGGCATTAGATTTGGAGAGATTTTCCTCCTTGAGGAAGTCTCTTGGCTTGTGTGATATCTAAGGTTGTGAGATCAAATGTGTCTCACATCCTCTAACACATCTGTAGATTAGATTAACTGAAAAAAAAAATTATAAAAAATAAAAATTCAAAAAAAAATATCATGCATTAGCACGAAATTTCTCAGTGTGGTCACTTGTGAGTCTTCATCTTTGACATTATTTTTTATCACTTAATTGTGAGCACTTCCTGTTCATGTCACCTTTTGGTGACTTGATATAACCTTCCTAGGTATCTCACAGTGGGTGCTATAAAAGAAAAAATTATATGTGAGAAAGCAAATGCTTCACCCTTAGTATGAAGCCATACCATTGTGATCATCGCTGAAGGTTTCATAAGAAAACTTGAAATCAAACTTGATAAGATCATTGGGAAAAAGGGCTATCTTTGGGATCAAGTAAAGTGAAAGCTACTCACAATGCAAAATCCACAACAAAAAATTGGTGGATGCATCCTAGAAATTTGCGGGATTGGATTATTGTTCATTGACTTTTTGTGATCTAAAATGTGTCCCCATATGTGACTCACATCCTATGCCACATCCATAAGCTGAGAAAATTTCCATCACCTGTGTGTTTGCATCATGCTAGGCATATTGCATTTTTTAGGACATATAGGAGCTTTGTAAATATGCTAGTTAATTAATTTTCTTTCTTAGTTCATTCTTTGATTATATAGGCTTTTGATCTCCACTATCTTTCATGAAAGAAAAGGTGTGTATCAATCCTTGTTTGAAAAGGTTGAAAATTGAGTGGGATTTTGTTTTTATTTAAAGATATGGCTGAAATATTTTTGTTTCCATAAAAATCTATCAAAATCTTGTTTTATTTTGATCCCCTATTTCTTAGATGGTGGTTGTGTGTGGTAACCTCAAAGGGTTCTAGCCGTTGGAGGACTCCTAATGAATATAGGTTGTGTGAGACCTTTTTGGAAAAGGATTTCCAAATTTCAGTTGGAAAGGAGGAGCTGTGAGTATTTAAGATACCTCACATCTGTCCCATCCCCCATAAACCCTTTGCAAAAACCCTTTGTTCTTCTCTCGGTGTATCTCTCCTTCACAACCTTGCAATTAATTCCACCTTACTGTTCAACCTAACCAACTTTTGCAAGATTAATGGCTGATCATTCCAATATTCGAGAAGAAGATGTTCTCGACATTGCCCCAATCTCTGTAGCTAAAGGCGAGTCTTCCATTGTCTTAAACCCTGTTATTTCAAAATTCCTTGCTGATTTCTCTTCCCACCTTTGCCTGATCCTATCATGGAAGCTCCATCTTCGAAATCCCCTACATTGGAACCCATGTCTGTTCCAACCGTCTCTACAAACCCTAAGGCTCCAACTTCTCCGGTGATTCCACCATCAGTTGTCGCCCCTGTTCCTCCCTCTGTAGAACCTTCTTCAACCAAGAAGAGGAAGCTTTCTCAAGCAAAACCCCTGAAGCCTGCTGCAACGCCTGTGCCCCAACGTAATCTTCGTCGTTCGCATAGGGTTCGTAAGTTGTCAGAATCTGACAAGGCCAAGAACTTGAAGAAACCTGGCGGGAAGCCCTCTACAGCTATTGCACTTGAAGAAGATGATGAAGAAGAAGAGGTAATTGCTCCTCTTGTTAGGACTGGGGCTCAATCTTCAATTCCTCCTCCCGTAGTTGTTGATCCTGTCCCTATTATTACCCCTTCTGATAATGATCCCCATGTTGAACCCATTAATCCTGTTGAGACTGTTCCCCATGCTGAGTCTGTTTCCCTTGTTGATCCTATTGCTCCTCCATCCTCTCCTTTAGTGTCATCTGATCCCATTATCCCTATTACCACTCCTTCTATTGATGTTTCACCTCCTGTGGATAATGCTTCTGTCCCTATTGTTGATCCTTCTGCCCCTGTGGTTTCAAGTCCTGTTGAGGATTTTATTTTTTTTAGTGATGAAGAACCCTTGGCAAATATTTTAATGGATTTGAGGGGAAAGAAAAAGGTGGCTGCTACTGATTTAGAGCCCATTGATGATGAATCTGATTCTAGCACTGACAGTGATGATACTGCTTCTGATGAGAATTTTAAGCTAGGGAGAGAAGAGCTTGATCAAGAGAAAGAGGACCAAGAGATAGATTCCTCTCCTGATGATGACACTGAGATTGAGTCCATCAAAGTTCCATTCCCTGCAAATGATGTGTCTGAGGATGTGCACACATCCAGACGCACATCTACAAGGAAGAAATCTGAAAAGGGTATGTCTTCAACTCTCTCCATTACCCCTAAGCCCTTTTCCAAGAAATTCTTGATCAAAAAGGCATCTGATAGGTTTGGCCTAATTTTCTCTAAGGCTTTCATTGTGGAAATGAAAAGGGATAGGGAAACCTTTGTTAAGCTTGGTATGGACAAATTTTTTGAGGAAAGAAGACTGTTTTTAACTGTGGATCATCCTCTCCTCTTCTACCCCAAGATGGTGTATGAATTTTATGCCAATTTGACCAAGGGATTAGATAAAAGTTACTCCTCTCCTCCTTATGTCTATGTTAGGGGAGTGTTTGTCCCTTTTCCCCATCTGTCATAAATGATTTGCTTGGTTTGAATGATAACTTGGATGAGTTAGTTACTGTTGATGATGATGAGCTTGTGACAGCTATTACCCATGGAAAGGTAACCTCTTGGCCTGTGAAGCCAAAGGATTTGGGAAGTGGATCTTTATCCTCCCTTTACTGTTTTCTCCATTCCATTCTTGTTGCCAATCTTTGCCCCTCAAATAACAAAACTTCAGTTACTAGGGTGCAAGCTCTCCTTCTATATAGATTGGGCATTAAGAGGCATATTAATTTTGGTGATTTCATCTTTAGGAAGATCTGTGACTATGGAGAGTCACCATCTAAGAAATGGTCTTTACCTTATCCCTCCTTGATCTCTCAAATCCTTATTGTCAATGGAGTTAAACCTGAGAAAGGAGAAGAAAAGGTTGAAAATTTTGCTCTGTTTAAGGAATCCAAAACCCTGCTCGACCCTAAGCAAAGACATGTGGATCTCCCTTTGGGTACTGTTCCTGAGCTTGGTATGCCAGATGTGGACACATCTGAAGCCACATCTGAAGATAACTTTGTTGCTCAAATGAAGGATTTGGATGCTGAAATTATTGCTGCTGAATCTCAAGCTCAAGCCTCCATTGCCCATGCCAACAATCTGAAAGCCCTTAGGGATAATCTCCTTAGATGGCATGCTAAACTTTCTAGTCAAAAAGGGAGAGAATCAAGTTCTGCTGCTGGAAATGGAAAATGGGATGCTGCTGTTGCTGCTGCAGCTGCTAAAGCTGTGGCTGGTTTTAAATGGAGACATTTCAAACATTAATTTAGGGGGAGAAAGTTTTTTTGTTGCTTTTGCTTTGATGGTTGTTAAAGACAATTTTTAATTCCTGTTTTAGTTTTTAGTTTCTAAACAAAGGTTTGTAAGACATTGCTGAATGATTTTTGATTTTGCTCAATAGACTGCTGGTACTCTGTTCTAACATTGTTATTTGCAGTTTTTATGTGTGGATGTGTATACACATCTGGACACACATCCATTAAGGGGGAGTTATGTTTACTCTATGTTTTTATGTTTACTCTGTAGTCATAAATTGTGAATTCTATAAATCTTTGGTTTTGACCAGAAAGTCCAAAATAGGGGGAGATTGAAAGCGTGAGTTTTTTAGGGAACAAATACTTGTTTCCTTATTTAAAAAGACTTCTATTATGGTAAGAAGATTTTGGGACTTTCATGAAAGATTTATTAATATCATACTTTGACTAGGGAATTGTAAATATAGTAAATATCTTTTATTTATGTACATAGTATTATATTAGGACTAACCTACTAATATTTGATTTCCTTCTGAGTGTGTTTTATGTTTTCATATAGGAAAAGAGATCTCACAATGGAAGATGTCGATTGCATGAAGATCTTCTCCATGGTGCATTATAAATACAAGGCATTCAGCACATGAGAAGCGACGGAAATTTAGAGAGAAAATTACATACTCTTCATTGTATTCGACATTATTATTTTTAGGTTGTGAGTGAAGGTTGTACCTTACATCCGTAACTCACATCTAGATTTTCATAGAGTTCTCTTGTTTTACTTCTGACTAGAATAGATCCTACTTGGGAAAGGGGAGTTGTTCTTGTCGTAGAAGGTGATTAGAACTCGTTTAGTATTTTCATATTTTAGTTTTTCACTTATTTGTTTTTGTAAGCATCGAAAGTTTTTATAGTGAAAAGTTTTTGGGCGTAAGCCTAGTTTGCTGATCACATTGATCAGTAAGCGTAAATAATTCTTGAGTTATTGCTTTTAATTTATTTTATTCCGCTGCATTATCTGTGGATGTGTGGACAGTTGTAAGACACATCTGTATTCACATCCTTTGCCTGTTGTGTGATTAAGTTTCCTAGCTACACGAAACTTTCATTCTCTCTTCTATTTAATTCTTCATACTCACAACATTTTCTTTTTCTTACTTTTTCTTAATCCACGTCCCCAAAAATTTGATATCAATTTTGGTGGGAAGGAGGGAGTATACAACTGTTGAAAGTGAAAATATCTTCAACGAACATGGGACAAAATTGTGCTTAGGCATAATTTAAATGTCCAAAAGTTTCAAATATAAACTTAGATTAGTTTGTTTCGCGTAAAATGAATTATGGAAAATGATTTTCCGTAAAATATTTTTTGAAAAATAATATAAACATATTTTCGGCTGTTTATTAAAGAAAATATTTTTATGTGTTTAATAAATTAAAGAAAATTATTTTTCGATAAAACACGCAAATTGAGATAAGTTGAAAGAGATAGAGTGGGGTAGGGTGATAGTGGTAGGGTAGGAGGTGGGATTAGTAGGGGTGATGTGGGTGGGTGTGGGGTGGGGTAGGGGAGGGTGGTGGGGAAACGTAAAGGGTAAGATGATGGTAGGATAGGGTGTGGGGTAGGTGTGGGGTAGACATGTCCAAACGGTTTCGGTTTCGGTTCTCGATTTCGGAATCGCCGGTTTTCGATTCTCAAATAGCCGGAACCGTATTCGAACCATATTAATTCGATTCCCGGTTCCCGGTTCTATCCGCCGGTTCCGGTTCCGGTTCCAACGGTTCCACCGGTTCCATCACCATCCAACTATTCTGTTTTTTTTTTAATCCAAACCTCTTAAGACAGTAAAGACGCTAACTATTCTGTTTTTTTTTTTTTCACTTGGGGAGTATGTTTTTGAAAAGAATGAGAAGTGGACAAAATTTGGTTAGTATATTATTAAAGATAGAATAAAAATTCTAACAGTATTTTTAGAATTTAAATAAAACAACACTACACTACAAGTACAAATACTAAATAAATGCTATATAAATGCTAAATATTACATTTAACTTACATTGAGTTTCGGTTCCCGGTTCCGCCGGTTCCTCGGTTCCCAATATGGTGGATTCGTATTCGAACCGTTTCAATCCGGTTCCCGGTTACGTTCGGTTTCCGGTTCCGGCGGTTTCCGATTCTCGCCGGTTCCCGATTTCGGTTCTACCCGCCGATTTCGTCGGTTCCCGATTCTATTTGGACATGTCTAGACTGTGGAGTAGGTTGGTAGCCGAGATTGTGTGGGAGGGGGGATAGGGTGGTTAGCCGAGAGTAGGGGTGTAGGGTTGGATCGGGGAGTTGTTAAAAATAAATTAATTTAATTATGAGAAAAAAAACTGTTTGACCGTGAAAGGGGCGTTGGTGGTGGTGGTGGTGGGGGGGGGGAGAGTTGTTAAAAAAATTAATATGAATAAAAAAAATTGTTTGGGAGTGGGGGAGTTGTTAAAATATAATTTTAAAATGAATAAAAAAAATATTTTTTTGACATTAAGGAGGTGGTGGTGGTGGGAATGGTTAAAAATAAATTAATTTTTTTTTATCTGACTTGGGGGGGGGTTGTGTGTGTGTGTGTGTGTGTGTTGGTGGTGGTGGTGAGGGGGGAGGAGAATTGTAAAATATAATTTTAATATAAATATTTTTTTTTATGTGGGGATGGGGTAGGGGGTGGTTGATGTAAAGCGGATAACGTGGGGGTTGTATGGAAAATTATGTGTGTGTGTGTGAGAGAGAGAGAGAGGTTGTTAACATTTTTCGGAAAATATTTTAATTAGGAAAAATCTGTAAGTCGTTTTATTTAGAAAAGTGGGAAAAACATTTTTGGCAAAACTTTTTTCGATACTTATCAAATACCAAAAAATGAGAAAAATATTTTTCGAAAAACATTTTCACTCAAAATAAACGAGCCTTAATAAAAAATAAAGGGAGCCTTAATCAAGCGTAAATCTGAAAGTTATTTTTGGACGTGTATTGACGGTTGAATAAATTGGGCCTTCAAATATAAAAGCCCGTCCTTCCTAGAAAATTAATACAAACAGTTAGCAATATATTAACACAGATTATGGTCAAGAAAACGGCTGGGCTATTGTGTGTTTATTGTTCTAGTCTTAAAGCCCAATACAAAAATCAATGGACCGTCAAAAATGCTATATGTCACTTAGTATTTATGACAACCAACATAACATACCACCCAAAATTATTACTATCCATAATAACTAAGAATTAAGAATTGGAGAATCCTGAGCATTCTTCTTGTTTAGAAATTTGTAACCAAGAGTCCAACAACATGTTGACTTTACCTGACCAAGATTATTGGTTTGAGAATTAGAAACCATCATGTCTGAAAAAAGTTAATACCTTCACTCACACACCCAACTCCCCTCCCCCCCCCCCACCCCCGCTACTCACCCCACATCCACCACCCACCCCCACCCCATCAATTTTTTTAACTTATATTAAAATAATTTTTTAACAACTCTCATGCTCCACCCGCGATCAAAATTTTATCTTTTTTACTGATATTAAAATTACTTTTTAACAACTCCCCCATCCTGCTCCCAACCCCACACCTACCCCTTATCCCACACCATACTCTACCCGTCTTACCCCTTGCATTACCCCCACCCATCACCCCACCTTTACCCTACTCTTCCCCACACCCACAAACCCAACTCACCCATTCCCCACCCCCACTACACCTTCACCCTACCATACCCACCCCACCACCCTCACCCCTATCTTATCTTTCCACCCTATCCCATATAGTGTTTTCACCAAAGAATATTTTTTGCAAAAATATTTTTTCGAAAATATTTTTTTTTAGATTTATCAAACAATCGAAAATATGTTTGTCATTTTTCGGAAAATATTTTCAATTTTTCTGAAAACATTTTAGGGGAAATCATATTCCGAAAGTCTTTTACGTAAAACAAACGGAGCCTAATTATATAATGATTCAAAATTAATTTTTATTAATAGATGGCTCTATTGGTTTGAGATGGGTGTAAAATTACAAATATAACCCTGATGTCGCAGGAAATGTGCTTATCAATTTTCCTTCACGTGGCAGGACTGATCACCTGGCTCCTTAACCTGAAATCAGAACCCACGACTAGTCGGATGTGTCTCTGGCTTAGACCCTCGGGCGTGAGAGTAAGTATGTGTATTGGAGAGCAAAAATGTATTGAACAAAAATGATATTCAGCTAACAAAATTGCAGTTACCTCATAACCATTGTAGTGGTAATGTATTTATAGTTGATGTAGGTAGTATATTTGGTGGGGCTACATGAGCTCCGTGATTTAAGGGACAGTTACATGTCATGGGAACGTGTCATGTAGGGCTCCTGATTTGTAGGGAACCAGTTATGGAAAGAATTGAAGCACGTGCGCCTGTAACCGTTAGCTCGACGCTTGCTTTGGCAGGTCGAGATCGACACTTGGGGTTGGGTCGACCTGACTGACGAGTAGAGTTGGATTGTACTCGAAGTACATCTTGGATCATAAGGTCGGACTAAGTTAGGTCAGGACCTGATAGGTCGGACAATGAACTTAAGTCGACTGATCAATAAGATGGGTCTTGGGCCGGGTGATAATTGGGCCTAGCCCACTGAGAATGTGGTGACAATAATTGCTTGAGAACTGAGCTTTACTTGCTTAGCCCAACTCGATACTTTTGATATGTTCAATAAATTCATTCAACGATCAATAATAACAAATTCAAGATCCGTTTCTCATAGTGTTACAATTAAACATATTATTAATTATTTTGCTTTAGTATGTAGTTGGTTGGTCTAATTCCTTATCCGTTTCATAAATATTAATAATTGAATTATCCAATCGTATTATTCACTCATGTTAGCTGAGCAGCCTTTTTAGCATGACCGCCAACTCTTACCAAAAGTCGTAATTAGAATTATTCAATATTGAAAAAAAAAATTTTAAAATCCTTTCCATAACTGGAAGAATCAAAATAAGGTTAATGAATAAGATAAGTAGATATTTTGACCCCGGCCTATATTTACTTTTTCGTTTTCTCCTTTAATCTCAAGTTTTTTTTTGTTGATGTCATCATTCCGTTAGTTTTTCGTGCATTAAAACGTTAAAAATGCTTATTTGGCATGATAACATAATTAAAATGTTGAGTTGGTCTTAAAAAATTCTGAAAGTGGGTGAGGTGGAAGTATCAACGGTGAAAGTGTTCAATTTAATTTTAAACTATTGACATTTATTTCTTGTTTTCTAAATATGAAAGGATGAATTGAAACATTTAACCTAATTTAATAAAAATCTCAAACCCTAATTAGATAAAATATTGAATCTTTTCCCTCATCTTTCTCTCAACATCCATGGCAGTCATCTATCTCTCAACATACATGGCAGTCACCCCACCCTCTCACCTCATGACCGTCGCCTGCATCTCACCTCCGTTACGTCGTTGACCCACACCAATCGCACCTCCATATTTAGGAAACAAGAAATAAATGTCAATAGCTTAAAATTAAACACTTTCACCCCTTGATGATTCCACCTCAGGTGCTTTCAGAGTTTTTTAATGTCAACTCAGTATTTTAATTACGTAATCATGCCACATAAGCATTTTTAACTATGTAATAGACAGAAAACTGACGTAAGAATGACATCAATCAAAAAATATGAAGTTAAGGAGAAAAAAATTAAAAATACAATAACAATAAAACGAAAAAGTGACTATTAGCGAAATAGTACTTATCTTTATCTTATCTTGTGAATGCATTTAACCTAAAATGTCATTATCTTTTCTTTATCTTTTGAATTCATTTAACCTAAAATGTCATTATCTTTTGTCCCTTGAAGTTGGAAAAGACGCTTAAACATGCGCACTAATTTTTCAACATTTCTCCGGACAGTCTCTTCTAATTAATTATCTGTAGTTTTCATTTTTATATGTTTCAAAATAAATATAAATATTATTTTTTAAATGAAAAAATAATTTTAGGATAATTTTATTATTGTACAAATAATATACACGCAAATGAAGTACATTCTTTGAAACATTGACAAGAATTCTGACATTTATTGCAAAACGAAGGATGTTTTCCACACACGTTTACTTATATATACTTCTTCACTTGATTAATACTTACAACATTTATTTTTTATTAAGGGACTATGCCCGATAAATTTAAAAAAAAAATTATAATGCCCGATAAGTTTCTTCGCAATGTTGTATTATGTTTCGAAAATACAACATCAATTAAGGCCATAATACTGCATTTCGACGGCCGCCGGTGACCGGAGTCCGAAGCCCATGGACCGGCGACCAGATTCCGACCTCCGGCGACCGAATTCCGTCGATCGGGGGCCGGATTCCGGTGAAAATTGACCGGATTTCGGTGAAAATTGACCGGAATTCGGCATGCGGCGATAGCAGACGGCGGCAGCGGCGGAGCTGGGCTATGGCGGAGGCGGTGGTGCGGATGCAGTATTATGATTTTAAACTACTGTATAACTAAATGTTGTATTATACATAATATAACATGAGAACTTATGGGGCATTTTAATACAATGAGAAACTTAGTAGGAAGTGATTTGTTTCAAAAGAAACTTATGGGGCAAATTCCCTTTTATTAATATTCTTATACCAATTTAAATTAAAAACATTAAATCGGTATGCATGGAGTAATAGATAATTTATTTTCATAATGACGAGATGACCTTTTCATGATCACAAGAGACATTAATCTTGACGAGGTGGAATTTGTTGAACACCAACTAGTTTTGACCTTTACATGATCACAACAGACATTAATCTTGACGAGGTGAAATTTATTTAACACCAACAAGTTTTAATGTTAATCTTAAACTTTAAAATGATATTAAAACAGTTGTGTTATACGTGAATGCATAATGGTACATGATGT